>CAIGQV010019356.1:8209055-8274584 GCA_903798115.1 Danio jaintianensis
ACACACACACACACACACACACACACACACACACACACACACACACATACACTATACACTAAGCCAGAAACTAAGCTTTTTTTTGCACTGAAACTGAAGATCAACTTTACAAAACTACAATTTTCACCTCTTCCCAACCAGCAACAATCAAGAATGCACGATTATATGGTGTCATAGCTTTGCATTTATAATGGAAGTCAATGGGGCAAAAACAGCCACGAACATAACGAAAGGGTAGTAAATTTGCCCAGAGTGTATTTTTGATTTTTTTTTTTACATTTTCAAAGCATTTTATCCAAAATATGTGTCAAAATAAGATTTGTTACCAAAAATCATTCCATTTGCGGAAACAGAGAGAAAGTTGTGGGCAAATTAAGACTTAAAATCACCCCAGAGTGGATGAAAACATGCCCAGCAGCACACAAGGGTTATATTCAGTGATCGCAAAATTCTGAAGGGACTGTTCAACACAACAGTTTTTCTGTTCATTATAGGTCATGGAAATTTAGCTTTTTAGTTAGTGAAAGTCAGGGAATTTGATATTTGGCTTAGAGTCGGAACCTGGAGCTTGCTAAAGGGCAAAGCCTTTGTTTTTACTGCTCTTAAGAATCACTTTGCAGACATATAGCTGTTTACCGCAACCCACTGCATGTCAGAGATTATTATTCATATACTGTGTGGGAGACTTAATTCGATTCGCAAAGCATTAACCATTAGGAGGCAATTTACATACAGCACTTTGACATGGACTCTGATACGTCTGCCACCACTGGTAATGAAACCATTCATCAGTTTAGCGCTGCATGTTTACTGAACATGTGTGCTCATATTTCTCTTTCCTAGGCCAACGCAGATGGCTGATGAGAATCAAATGATACATCAGCAGAAGAGAGATTTATGTGCATTAAAAGTTTGCATTGCGTTCGTGTTTGGGCTAATTCAGATTTACATAGCAAGTGTGTACTTTTTCTTCAACCGGTAGAGAGAGAGAGATGAGCCAATGTTTAGTCAACAAAGGAATTAAATTCTGTCCTGCCGCGTGACATGCTGCACTCCATCTAAAACAATTTTATGCTGCATTTTGCAAATTTATTTTAAATCATCACACATGCTGGTTTTTGATTGAAAGGCCACGTGTTCGCTGAGAGATTTTTTTCATTCGCCCTGCCACATGACATTTTAAAATGGACAAGTAAAGGAAAATTTGATTACATTGGTTAAAAATGCTCCGAAAACATCATAATTTGGATGTTAAAAAGCTCACTGTTACAGTTAAAGTCAGAATTATTATCCCCCGTGTATTTTATTTTTGTCCAAAATTTCTGTATAACGGTAAAAAAAATAATCAACACGTTTCTAAACATAATAGTTTTAATAACTAATTTCTAATAACTGATTTCTTTTATCTTTGCCATGATGACAGTACATAATATTTTACTAGATATTTTTCAAGATACTAGTATTCAGCTTAAAGTGCAATTTAAAGGCTT
Organism: Danio jaintianensis; assembly: GCA_903798115.1. Lineage (NCBI taxonomy): Eukaryota > Metazoa > Chordata > Actinopteri > Cypriniformes > Danionidae > Danio > Danio jaintianensis. Next base: position 8,210,546 of record CAIGQV010019356.1, read on the forward strand.
AACTTGGTTAATTAAGCAAGTTAGGGTAATTAGGCAAGTCATTGTATAACGATGGTTTGTTCTGTAGACAATCAAATAAAGATATTGCTTAAGGGGGCTAATAATATTGACCTTAAAATGGTTTTAAAAAAATTAAAAACTGCTTTTACTCTAGCCAAAATAAAACAAATAAGACTTTCTCCAGAAGAAAAAATATTATAGGAAATACTGTGAAAAATTCCTTGCTCTGTTAAACATCATTTTGGGAAATATGCTAATAGCGCTAATAATTTTCTTCAGACTTCAACTGTATATGTAATGCAAATGTAAAATTTCTTAATCATTGTTCCATATCTGTTCACAGGCACCTACGGACCTCGGAGATGGGCCTCGGTTTATCCAGAATGTGGGGAAAGGAATCAGTCTCCAGTGGACGTCCTAGATCCAGAAACCCAAGTCTCTCAGGAGTGCCAGGAGCTCACGCTGGATGGCTTTGAAACCAAGTCCTCGAACAGGACCACTATGAAGAACACAGGCAAAACAGGTTACCAGAGAACGAAAAACTCTTTTAACAATACTCGTCTGCTCTGACCTTAGCCATCATTGCACTCGTAGCTTAAGGCCATGTAAATGTTTAAAATATTCCCAAATAATTGCATTACGAGAAACGCACAGGGTTTGCAGGCATTCCGTCATGACAGACCATTGCATCAGCTCTGCGGGAGTTTTTTAAAAGTCAAAGCCCAAGCAAATATCGCACTCGCTGTCCGCAAAACCTAACACCGCCTTCACTAAGTTCCTATTAGATCCATTTGGATACTGTTGTCATTTCTGTAAATCTGTTGCCAACATGGAAAGCTGAGGAGAATAAATTATACTACCGTTCAAAACTTTGACGTCAAAATGTTTTTGAAAGAAGTCGTACGTCAATTTACGTCAAAGTTATGGACACACACACATTCGACAAACAATGGTTTACATTGAAACCAGCATACAGTAGTGGTTCTCAACCATCTGTCTCTATATTATACACTTTGTTTATCATAAAGTGCTCTGTGCTGAAAGTGACATCATTCTGGATTTTGGCTTTCGCTTGTATGGTGGCTCTGAATTGTCAAAACAATTCTCAAAACGCTTATTATGGATGTAGAAAACTAAAAAAATCTAACCCGATATGACTTTTTTTTTTAAAATGATGGACGAAAGTTTCAGAGGCAGTGTGTAAATAGGATTGACACAACGTGAGGTCGTATTTATTTTTTAACATGCAAACATTTTGATAAAAAATTTCAGTGAACATAACCTCAAACTTTTTACCATTTAGTAATATAACTTTCTGTTGAGTCTGCTCTAGACGCCTACACAAGTACCCAAGCAACCACATATCATCCTCCTAGCAACCACTCTGCATCTCCTAGCAACAGCATAGCAACTCCGTCCCTCCGTCTGTCAGACTAAATTTAAAACAGTTTCAAACTTTACTCCAAAAAATATTTTTGCTGCTTGTTCAAACTACTACTGGAAGTGGTGTTAGTGAGGCAGCAGGGGGCGCTCAACCTGCGGTCTGTGTGAGTTCTAATGGCCCAGTAAAGTGAAGGGGACACCATACTGTCAGTGAGCGCTGTCTTTCGGATGAGACGTTAAACCAAGGTCCTGACTCTCTGTGGTCATTAAAAATCCCATGGCACGTGGTAAAGAGTAGGGGTGTAACCCTGGTGTCCTGGCCAAATTCCCTCCATCGGCCCTTACGATCATGGCCTCCCAATCATCCCCATCCACCGAATTGGCTGTATCACTGTCTCTCCACTTCACCAATAGCTGGTGCGTGGTGAGCGCACTGGCGCCATTGTCCTGTGGCTGCCGTCACATCATCTAATGGATGCTGCACACTGGTGGTGGGGTGGAGAGACCCCCCTCATGATTGTGAAGCGCTTTGGGTGTATGGCCATACATGATAAATGCGCTACATAAATACACATTACATTACATTACATCATATTACTTATTTAAAATGAATCAACACAATTCCTGTTTTTTTTTGACAGCTTATTTTATGTTCAATCCAATTGTTGCAAACCATTTTGTGGGCTGAATTTAAACAAACAAATTAAATGTAATAATGTTCAACTTAATTTGTTTGTTTAAATTCAGCCCCCCCAAAAATGTTTGCAACCACTTACCTTAAAACATTTTAGTAAATACAACGAATATTGTTTTTCAGTGTAGTTTAAATGTGGTGATAAAAACTATTTTCCAAATGTCCCCCACTGTCATAATAATGCTGAGTGGTCTTAAATCTACCACACTGTAAAAAAAACTAAGTTGACTCAGCTTAAAATTTTAAGGCAACAAACTTCAGGACATTTTTGAGTTGACTCAACTTTCAACCCAATTACTTTACTTGACTCGATTTAAGTTGAGTAAACTCAAAAATTTCCTGAAGTTTGTTGCCTTAAAATTTTAAGTTGAGTCAACTTTTTTTTTTTTTTTTACAGTGCGTAGTCTATCTTTTTCCATTTGTTCACAAAATGGTATGAAATCCCCCATTTTTGAAACGATCAAAGGATGGCTGGTACTACAGTACACTTTGCCTGTTCAAATGTTGCTTTGTGATAGTTGTAATTAGAAGTGATTTTGAGAATGGCACACTCCAGAGCGCTATATTTACTCCTGAGGAGGATTTTGGAAACACTCCCCAGGACCATCAACACGTTGTGGCATAATTACCATAGACGCTTTTTTCTGCTGTTTACAGAGCAGTGCATTAGATCCTTTTAAAACCCCAGCATCACGAGCGTCTCTTGAGTACCACAAGTCTTTAGCCCAGTGTGTGTGCATACAGCGATGCGTGTGTATTCACCAAAGATCCCGTCTCTCCACAAATATTCCTCATATCCTCCTGAATCAGTTTGTTTGTTCTCTCTCCAACGCTTAAGTTTACTTACGGATTAAAGATAGAGAACTCCACATGAGAGCTTTTGTGATGCGACATGTCCTCCAGCGGTTTATAGTTGATTACACTCAGCAAAGGACAGAAAGATGGCCTTGGCCTTGTCATTTATATAGAGTATACGGCAGAGCTATGAATGTTTTGATTACTTTAATATGGTATGATGTGATTAAGATTTTCATGAAATGAAAACCAGTGAAAGTAGTCATATAACAGTAGTTTGAAGTGAAAACTTTTAGAATTATAATTTAAAATTTTAATAAGTGGCTCAGTGGTTAGCACTGTCGCCTCACAGCAAGAAGGTTGCTGGATCGAGTCCCAGCTGGGTCAGTTGGCATTTCTGTGTGGAGTCTGCATGTTTTCCCCATGTTGGCGTGGGTTTCCTCTGGATGCTCCGGTTTCCCCCCCAGTCCAAAGACATGCGCTATTGGTGAATTGAATAAGCTAAATTGGCCGTAGTGTATGTGTGTGAATAAGTGTGTATGAATGTTTCCCAGTACTGGGTTGCAGCTGGAAGGGCATCCGCTACGTAAACATATGCTGGATAAGTTGGTGGTTCATTCCACTGTGGCGACCCCTGATGAATAAAGGGACTAAGCCGAAGGAAAATTTATGAATTTTAATAAGGGTTAGTTCACGCAAAACATCAATCATTGTTCAACAACTGAAACTGAATAGACTAAAAGGCTGATAGGCTTTAGTTTGGGATTTAAGTATCAATATTAATCTGTCAAATCTGTCAAAATAAAGATGTATCAAATTATAAGTTTTTATATAAAAGATAAATATAATAATATATCATATATAAAATTATGGGCTGCACGGTGGCGCAGTGGGTAGCACGTTCTCCTCACAGCATGAAGGTCACTGGTTCGAGCCTCGGCTGGGTCAGTTGGCGTTTCTGTGTGGAGTTTGCATGTTCTCCCTGTGTTCGCGTGGGTTTCCTCCGGGTGCTCTGGTTTCCCCCACAAGTCCAAAGACATGTGTATGTGTGTCAATGAGTGTGTATGGATGTTTCCCAGTGATGGGTTGCAGCTGGAAGGGCATCCGCTGCGTAAAACATATGCTGGATAAGTTGGCGGTTCATTCCACGACCCCAGATTAATAAAGGGACTAAGCCGAAAAGAAAATGAATGAATGAATATAAAATTATTCCTCCTGTGAATTTTATATTCTTTAAAAAATATTTCCCAAGTGCTTATAAATGGAGAGATTTTTGAACGTAATTGTTTTAATAACTAATTTCCTTTGTCTTTGCCATGATGACAGTTGATAATACTTTACTATTTATCTTGCAGGATTAAAATTAAAATAAAAGAATTTTTTCCAGAAGAAAAAAGTATATATTATAGAAAAACTGAACATTTCCTTGCTGTTAATCATCACTTGGGAAATATTATTAATGTTGTAATATATTAACAGTAGGGCTGCACAATACATAGTTTCATGTACATATACATAGTGCACAATACATAGTTTCAGCATCGATATTGCAATGTGATCATTCACAATAGTCACATGGCGAGTATATGCAATGTTGAGTCTGCATTATAATTTATTATTTCGCAAGTGTTTTTTGAAGCCTGTGACTGTGTGAGGGTTTTAAAAACATTCAGGCCTAAGAAATTGTACCGTTTGTACCTTTGACAAATTAACAGCGATTAATTTTATTGAATTGTTTATAAAAAGAAGACTATGCAGTGTTATTTTACATTTGATTATTCAATTACTTTATACCTGAATAAAATTCGACTCCGTGGAAAACAATAAAATGCTTTATTAAATAAATACAAATCTTTTAATTTGTATATTTTACTTTATTGAATTTATCTATGCTTGTAGATTGTTTATTATATTTTATGCTCTCCTCTACAGAATCATCCCAATCAATCTAAAATGATAAATTCTTTTCAAATAGTTATCAACTCATCTAAGTGAAATTGTATTTATATCGCAATATATATCTCAGAATAAAAAACATATCACAATGTTATATTTTTCCATTATCATGCAGCCCTAATTAACAGATGAGTTCAACAATGCATTGGGTTTGTTTGCCGCGTATAGTGTTTGACTTTATATATCTTTACTTACAGTGGATTCAGATGTCCAGGATGTTTGAAAACATCATTGGTTTTATCCAGGTTTATTAATTGGCCACTGCAAACCAAATGTATGAAGTAGTTATCCAGTCTCTGTAGAGTCCGCACAGCAGAGGAAATGAAAGATATTTCAATTTGTTTACCAATCCAGGCTTCTGAGAGTCAAGAGGTCGACTCTTAATGCAGTATAATGTGACGCTCTGTGCCAGGAGGGCCTATGGAGCTCATTTTGATGTGTTCGCTCTGGCCTGCAGAGTGCAGACTCAGTTTCTTCTGCATCATTATTTGTTTTAAAGGTCCTTTGTCAACATAAAAAAGACTAAATTCCCTTTGAGCATTTTACAGTCTGAAGAAGAGCGGATATATACAGTATATACAGTTGAAGTTAGAATTACATTGTACATTTTTCCCCAATTTCTGTTTACCGGGATAGTTCTGATTTCTTTTTTCTTTGCCATGATGACAGTACATAATATTTTACTATTTTTCCAGATACTAGTATTCAGCTTAAAGTGCAATTTAAATGCTTAATTGGGTTAATTGAGGGTAATTAGGCAAGTCATTGTATAACGATGGTTTTTTCTGTAGACAATCAAAAAAATATATTTCTTAAGGGGGCTAATTATATTGACCTTAAAATGGTTTTAAAAATTTTTAAAAACTGCTTTAATTCTAGCCAAAATAAAACAAATAAGACTTTCTCCGGAAGGAAAAAATATTATAGGAAATACTGTGAAAAATTCCTTGCTCTGTTAAACATCATTTGTGAAATATAAAAAAAAAATAAAATGTACAGGAGAACTAATAATTTGACTTCAACTGTACATATACTTGGCAATTTTAGTTTTACATGCTACGGCTTATTGCAATTAAAATAAATGCTGTATTTTATTTATGAGTATTTAACTCCCTCCGCTCATCTTCCTTTCTTTTGTTTCAGTTTCTATTGTTCTGAAGAATGATTACTTTGTGAGAGGGGCAGGCCTTCCTGGACGCTTCAAGGCAGAAAAGGTGGAGTTTCACTGGGGCAGCACCAATGGTTCGGCTGGTTCTGAGCACAGCATCAATGGAAAGAAGTTTCCGGTAGAAGTAAGTCACATATCTATAATGCAGTGGGTTTAAGAGCGACAGATATTTAAAGGAATAGTTCAACCAAAAATGAAAATTCTATCATCATTTACTTAACCTTTACTTGCTTCAGACCTTTATGACCTTTATCTTTCTTTTATTGACACTTTCTTTTCTTTTCTTTTATACAATGGAATTCAATGGTTACATGTTTTTTAGCTTTCTTCAAAATATCTTCTTTTGAGTTCTATAGAACAAAATAAACTCATAAAGGTTTGGAACCACTTGAGACTAAGTAAATAGTTGGTTAAATTTTCATTTTTGCGTCAACTATCCCTTTAAGTTGAATAAAAATGTTGCTTGATTTTTGTATCATCACACAAATGCTGCAATTACTAAACATCCTTGTCTTTATTATACACTTCATTATACATGGTTTTAATCTTCACCTAAATCAAGAAGTTACCAATTGCCGTAAGATAGCGTTGGATTTTCTCAATATTTTGATTGTTTTGAACTCTCAGATTCCACATTTTAGAAAATAGTTTACATTTTCCATGGTTATTTACATTATTATTTACATTCATTTGTGTGGATTTGAACCTTAAAAGAACGTCGAAATAATAAAAAAGAAAACCATGTCATGGCCCTTTTAGTGTTAAAAGTAAAAACTGCTCTCCAAAGGTGACGTTGCTTCTACTTTCCATCTTCTGTGCAAGTTTCAGAGTACATTAATGCCAGCAGTGTGGCTCAGGAAGCCTGAATAAAAGCTCAAATCTGTCATCAACAAAGAAAAAATGTTTGTGCTCAGGCCCAGAAAGTCTAAAGGAATCCATTGTTTCTTTTAAAACACACACACAGTTCTGGTGAATAGGCCCTTAACCACTCACTTTCACGTCTAAAAAAGAAATCTTACTCAAAATGGATTTTAGACCAGGAGGATAACATTACGAAATGAGCTTCTTCAGTAAAGTTCAAGGATTCCACGTTGACTTGAGTAGGTTGGAAGCGGTGCACTAATCTGCACTAATTGAAGAACCTCTCAATGAAACTGGGATCGATGAGTTTTATTGACTTGGTGGTGCGGTCGCTACATTTTGCCGAAAAGCAAGGATATTTAGGATTTTTCCTGCCTGAGGGTAATGTTCAGCTTTTTAAAACTATTTGAGTTTTGGCCTTTTTTGAAAATAGTTCCTCTTAACTGCAAAATTTATCTGAAATACTGTGTTTTTTCAATATTGCTTCAGTTACTGTGGTGATTATGCCAATATTACTAAGACCTGCAATAATATATGATTAAGATTACACTTATTTGATCTAATCACAAATAAGGGAGATCAAGTACATAAAGGAATGCCAGTAATGATTCATAAATGTTGTATAGTTAGTTAAAAGTAAAAAAAAAAGTTAGTTAAAAGTAAATAAAATATTTATTGTATTTACTTTATTTTACTTAATTTTATTTTATTTTATTTTATTTTATTTTATTTTTTGGTTTTATTCAGATTTGCTGCACTCCAGTGTACATAGGATCAAGATTAAAGTTGAATTCCCATTGAAAAGGATTGCCATGTATGCATCTTTCTTTTTAAATTATTTTTAAAACTCTTTTAAATATATTTTTAATTATATTTTAATCACATTTATTCTTTGTTATACATATTAAGTGATTATTTTATGACTATTTTAACCTTTTTTATATAGAGCATTTAGGAAATGTGCTATTTAAATAAGCTTTCCTTTTTAAAATAATAATAATGATAATAATAATAATAATAATAATAAGAAGAAGAAGAAGAAGAAGAAGAAGAAGAAGTAGAAGAAGAAGAACAACAACAACAACAAAAAATAAAAAAAATAATAAACAATTAAATTAATTAATTTATTAATTTATCTTTAATAATAATAATAATAATAAATAAGCAATTAAATAAGTAAATAAATCTCTAATGATAATAATAATAATAATGATAATAATAATAAACAAATAAACAATTAAATAAATAAATCTTTAATAATAATAATAATAATAATAATAAATAAACAAATAAATGAATACATCTTGTGCAAAAAAAAGCGTCTCTTTTTGCCTTGCAGATATGATTTAGCTCTTGATTGTTCTACTCCTTTTCCAGTTGGCCTTGAAAAGCCCTGCATGCGCATTCAAGTACGAGAACCACAGTAGACCAAGTTACCTGCAAGAAAAGAGGCCCTGTATACACTGCATTCATTTCTCATATCCGAGAAAACGGCGCACATCCACCACTGCATTCCAGTTCACCATCGTTACACAATCGCTCATTATAAACATGAACATGTGAAGTCGAGTGTATTCTGTTTACTTGGCCTCTTTGTTTATGTCCCATTTTGATTCATTAACTAAACGTGTTTGCGCTGTCCATTACCTTCGGTCACCATAAACTCTTGGAGGAAGCTAATTGGCTAATGAGGTTTAGTGATAAATGAGGAATATATTTCCCCCTGCAATAAATGGACGCCATTAAAGACTACAGGCCTGAAGGAGACTGATTGGTTTTCATTAAAGACTTTAACTTTCTTCTCTTTATTAGCGGATTAATTCATTGTTCACCCCTTCCGACATTGTCTGCTCTTAATTACTTTGTTTAGGGCTTGGTTTTTGGGTTCTCTCCGGATGTCTTTTGCCTTCCCAAGGACGTACCGTTAGCTGTTACAGAAATAGCCCCTTTATTTTATTCCATTTCAGTGTTGGAAGGGCAGAGTAGAAACAAATACAGCATTTTGGGCCAAAGCTCTTCTGGCGCTCTTCCATAATCTAGCAGTATTTCTTTTCCTGTCAATATAGTGTCTACACAACAACAGTTAAGAGGATGGAAAGGCGAAGGCATTTGTATTCATCAGTCTAAGTTTGTTGGAAATTAGCTGGCACAGAGGTCAGGTGACCTGGGCCGACTCCACCTCTCTGGCAGCACTTTCTCATTAGGCCAATCGACTGCGCTCCATAAATCCCATTTTACACAGGAATACAATTGATGTGTATCCGTACACCGCTGGAGAGCTGCTCAGCATTATCTAGCGATTTAAAACCCAAACACACTGAAGCCAGACACTGCAAGAGATGCATCCAATTATCTCTCCGCGACTTCTGTTGACCTCTGGCTCAAATCTAGCACAGTGAATTAAACCACCACAGCAATCATGTTAATTTTATTTATTTATTTGCCCTTTTTGACACTTTTATTAGTGTGGCTTGCCAAAGCAAGCATCAGCGTTAGTATTTAAATGAACTCTTGACCTCTAAGTATTAAACTTTGGTATACACTTCTTCTGTTACTTTAACCCTACTTTAACCCGCTTGACAAATGAAATAGTAACATTATTTTAAATGAAACAAGTGATTTTGTATACGTGTTTTTTGGTTTCATATTTCAACATGTACAGTATGAAAATACTAATATAAACTACTAATAATATAATCTTATATACACAATATATTAGCTGTCTCTCAAAAGCTTGATGTATTGTGCCTTTTTTTTAATCATAATAAAAAGTATGTACGGATAATAAAGTAACTTTGGATCAGTAAATATTCATCTTGAAATGTATTTAATTTAATTGAAAGTTTACATTATAAAATCTTTAAAGATCTTATTAGTTACTCATTAAAGTCCTTTTAAAGTCTATCAGAGGGCAAACAACATATAAAAGATTGTTCAACATTTTTCAGCAAATTTCTGATCATATTGATTATTTGGAGGCATAAAAAAATGCATATTTTAGGTATGATACAATGCTTTTTAGAGTATAGTTTTAATGAAGAGATATGAAGAAATCTCTTTTAGTGGATGTAATGTATGAGAGACCTTCTGTGGCTTTATTTATTAAACAAGTGGTTCTTATTGGATCTGCAATGTGAAGCTTAAATAAAAGTAAATATATGGTCCTTCTTATTACAGAACAACATTATAATCTATTTAAATGAATAATAAAACTGAATATGGGGGGACACAAAGCCTGGGCTTTTCTATCCTTTAAAAATGTATTTTCCTATCCTAAATATACAGTTGTATGGATAGTTAGATTTTTTTTTTTGCGTTCAGCATTGTGTTCTCCTTTCTCATCCACAACTTTATTAAAAACATACTGCTGCACTCTCATTTAAGGCAACTGATCCAGCAAAAACGAGAGCGTGCTATTTCTCTTAGATGCACCATTAAATGACCAGGGAAATGTGCTAAAGCCCAGTCTACAGTAGGAAACGCAGAGAGAACAACATCGGCGGGCAAATAATGTCGGCGCGTGAGACCCTGCCAGAGAATAAGCTCAATTGGAACGTGATTGTCATAGAGAGGCTTAATCTTATTCCCTGCATTTCAACGATCTCTTTCACGATTGCTCAGCTGCCGCGAGCTTTGACATGCCATTCATCCCGCTTTCCTTTCTCTCTCTCTCTCTCTCTCTCTCTCTCTCTCTCTCTCTCTCTGCGATCGTCCCTGTTTTTCTGTAATAGTAGATTTAGCATTTATTTGACACATGGCACTTTGTGCGTTTGTTCCGAGACAATGTTTAAGGCAACAAAGACATGTTGTTTATTGCGGCGCGCCGAGGGGATTTGCTTCTGAGGTTCGCTTTCTTCCCAAATCCGTCCTCAGAGAGAAAGCGTATAATCCTTAGTTGTCTCGCATGTCAAAATGTGGAGTGATGAGAGAAGTAGAATATGACAGATATGCCGTGATTGTGCGCGTGCATGAAGATGATGAGAGGAATATCAATTGGTGAGGATTTCTGACAGAGTACTGTACCACAATACACTCGTGTTTACCAAACAGAAGAGTCAAAAAGCAGAACATTAGCATGAGCCGTTTCGTAAGAGTAAGTAAGAGTGTTGTTATAAAAAAACAAAACCTGTTTCCATCTCTTTGCCCTCATAGATGCAGATTTATTTCTACAATTCGGATGACTTTGACAGTCTGAGCACCGCCATAAAGGAGAGAAGAATCATCGCTGCCATGGCTGTCTTCTTTCAGGTGAAGATCTTTTTTGATTTTTTTGTTTTGTTTTGTTTCGCCGATGTTTGCTAGCCTGTGAAATTGTGCTTTAGAGCTCATGCTTCCTTATTAAAGAAACAGAGGAAGAGACTAGGAAACATCAGATATACGTGGTTTGGGTCTGTTTAGCCTCAGGGCCTATTTTCACCATTCGCAACAGGTAGAGGAAAGCGTAGACATCTTCTGTTGCCCTCTAGCCATCTCTCTTTCTCTCTTTCTCTCAAGAACAGTCTGTATTAATGATAGAATAAACTCAGTTTCAAAGAGAATAATGAAAGCCTATGGGGAATGGAGATATAAACATAAAGACTAAAACTGCTTCAGAACTGTAGCTGAAGTGACTTTTAAATGTTAATTCATTACTGTTTAAACCATCAGATCAAGTAACCAAGAGGGCAAGATTTGGCTGGTTAGCACGCCGTCTGTGGTTAGCTATTTTGTTTTCATAAATGAGTCACAGTTAGAGTTTTATTGAATTTTTATTGCTCGTATTTAAGTAGGGATGGCACAGTGGTTGTGGCAGGAATGGTATCCACCTGTAAACATATGCCAGGGTAATTGGTGGTTCATATCGCTGTGTGACCCTTGATAAAAGAAGGGAATAAGTCTAAGGAAAGTGAGTGTATATAATAATACATAAATTAAATTAAATTAAATTAAATTGTTTTTGTGATTTCTGTTTAAATTCCATCTGGTGAATTGATCTCTCTCAAATAGCTCAAATAGCACATTTTACATATGTATTTCCATTCAAAATGTAGCGTTATTGATTGTTTTTAAATATCTTTTCCATACCAAGGCTGTGCTTATTTGAATACAAATACAGTAAAAAGGTGTAATAATGTATTACAGTTTAAAATATTAAATATTTTTTTCATTTTGTGTATTTTAAAATGTAATTTAAATGTCAAATGTAAGAGCAAAGCTAAATTTCCAGCATTGCTACACTAGTCTTCAGTGCTACATGACCCTCCATCAATCATTCTGATTTGCTGATTTGATACTATTAATTTGATGCCAGTTAATAATTGTTTTATTATCATAGCTAAACACCTAAATAGCTTAATATTTTTCTGTATGCTAATGATTGTGAAAGGATTGAAACTTCATAATAAAAAAAAAAGGAAAATCTTCTGTAACATTATAATTGTATTCACTGTCACTTTTGATCAGTCTGCTCCGGGTGTGTGTTCACGGTATGTGTGTGTTCACTAACTGTGTGTGTGCACTTGGATGGGTTAAATGCAGAGCACAAATTCCAAGTATGGGACACCATACTTGGCCACACTACACTTCACTTCACTTCACTTCACTTTACCCACAACTGAAAATTTTGTCATCATTTACTCACCTATTTTGAAAAAAGCTGAAAACTTTAACCATTGACTTTAATTTATATATTTGTTTTTCCTACTATGGATGTCAGTGGTTACCGGTTTTCAGCTTTTTTCGAAATATCTTCTTTTGTGTTAAACATAAAAAAGAAACTCATAAAGGTTTGGAACCACTTGAGTGTAAATAGAGGGTAAAATGTACATTTTTGGTACTTTTTGGTACATTAACTACCCTTTAATGCAAATAAAATAATTTCCTTAAAACACAAGCTCACTGAGCCTAAATTTTAAACACTAGTGTAAAAGAATAAATATATATATACATATATATTTTAACAAACCTAATATATGTGCTTTTGCAGTACATCCAAACGCCTTGTTCCATAGTTATTTTCCCAAACTGGAAGTTTCACTGGAAGTTCTAAAAATCACACCTCGCACATCCTCAATTGTGCTCCTTTTAGTCTCCTACATTTGTTTATTTTTATTTTCCTCTTCATTCTCATCTGTGACCAATGCTCCTTTCAAGGCTGAAAATGCCACGATTTACATGCTTTTCTTAATGAGTCGAGCCGAAAAGGAAGATTTGTGGTTCACAGCCTTAGCATTCAAGCATGCCACATGAATATATGGAGAGAAAAACAGGCTTAACAGGTCAGCCTGATGATCCGTGAAAATAACATAAGCTTTTTTTGCCGCATTCATTTGCTGTTCATTCACAACATGCTTCGCACACTCACACACGGCACATTTTCACACACTTAACTAATGCGACAGGCCTATTCTTCACGCCGGAAACTGGAGCGCAGGTGTGTCCTATGTTTATCCATTGTCGAGTGCTGAAAGAATAACCCACGTCGGTCTACTTAAACTCTTCCCCCCGCATGTGACAGCGTTATGGCTTACCGCTATTAGCGCCGAGACGAATGGTGTCATGTGGACTGCGACGTGTCCGTTCCTGGGGGTTTTATATAGTTAATCGATGTGGATCTGCTGTATTGGTGGCTCCCTTGGGCTCTTTTATTGCCACCTAGTTCAAGCAAATGAATCCTCAGAGAGCACATGTGAGTATATTTCATCTCTGACCTGAATGAGCTTCTCCATCAGCCTGAATAAAAGGTGCTTATGTCAGCGTGCTCCAGTTTTTAATGTTGCATAAGCGGAGAACATGGGGAACCTGTGTTCGATAATGGTTGGATCTAAATGCGCTTTTTGTGTTTTATAGATGGGGAAAGAGAATAACGGCGAATCTCTTTTCTGTTGTGTTTGTTTGGGTTTTTTCTAGGTGGCGAAGAAAGACAATATCGCAGCTGAGCCCATCATCGCTGGTCTCAAACGGGTTGTCCATCACGGTAAATATAACCACACTGTAAAACATATCTGTTAATTAACAATTTCCGTATTTTGTGATTCACAAGTGTTTTGCGTTAATTTACGGTTGTGAATTACATTATAGGATGTTGATCTCTGCTCTGTTGAGTTTTGATGTTTATAATTCAACTCTATAGTTTAACAAAGTGACTTTTATTGACATTTTAGTAGTTTTAAATAATATAATGTATAAGAAATAATACAGAGAGAAATAAGTCTGTAAAATAACAGAAAATGCACTGGCAGTTTATTACAAGGTTTTTGTGCCATAATATACAACTCCAACCCAGACAATATGTCATTTTAAACTAATACAAATGTTATTAAAAGACACTTTTTTGAACTTATCAAAGTTAAAAGTTGTTGGAACAAAGGTCAAGTTCCTATAATGCAATTTAAAAGCATAAATAAACAGGGAGGAAAATAAAAAATAGAAACATGAATCACAAAATATTGAAAACTGCTATTCATTCATGCATTCATTCATTCATTTATTCATTTTCCTTCGGCTTAGTCCTTTTGTTCATCAGGGCTCACCACAGCGGAATGAACCGCCAACTTATCCAGCATATGTTTTACATAGCGGATGCCCTTCCAGCTGCAACCCAGTACTGGGAAACATCCATACACACTCATCCACACACATACACTACGGCCAATTTACTTTATTCAATTCACCAATAGCGCATGTCTTTGGACTGTGGGGGAAACCGGAGAACCCGGTAGGAAACCCACGCCTACACAGGGAGAACATGTCCAGGGGGATAAGGTGGCTCAGTGGTTAGCCCTGTCGCCTCACAGCATGAAGGTCACTAGTTCAAGTCCCGGCTGGGCCAGTTGGCATTTCTGTGTGTTAATTAGTAATTATTAGTATTAGTATTAGTATTATTATTAGTAGTATTAGTGGTAGTGGTAGTAGTAGTAGTAGTAGTAGTAGTGACACCAAACCAAATACTTTTTGGGGGTCCTGGGCTTATCCTTAGTTTTATCACTGCTCTATATATTTTTGTTGTTGATTTTACTTGTGTGCGTGTGCCACTTTTTTCTTCCTCAGTACATCAGTTATACTTAATGCGATCTCTTTCACTATTTGAAGGTTTCTTCTGTGTCTTTCATTCAACAGAAAAGGAAACAAACCTGGGTTCGTTCATACTGAGGGATATCTTGCCATCATCTTTGGGCAGTTATTACCGCTACACCGGCTCGCTCACAACACCTCCGTGCAGTAAAGTGGTGGAGTGGATCATCTTCAGTCGACCTGTTTACCTGTCCTACCACCAGGTCTGCAAAACATACAAAATCATAGAAGCACACACATCACATTCATATGATCATGTTTCACGTCCAGCTGTGCGCAGTGTGCTTGAAAGTGGCACGTGTTCATTCCCCTGTATCATATTCGTAGCATCTGCAAACACACAGTATTACGCTGGAAATGTGACTCATCTGCAGTGTGCTCAAATGTGTCTGGGAATGTAACAGTGCGGAATGATTTACTGAAAGAATTTATGCAGTCATTTATTTTGTACGTATGTGTTGTGGATATAAAATGACTGTAATAGTGCTTCTTCAGAAATGGATTTATTCTATGAAGGTACAAAATGTCTTTTACCAAGTCGAATGTAGCTGGTTTGTGTGTTTATATGCATTTATTTGTTTGTTTGTTTGTTTGTTTTCATGAATGCAAACAAACAACATTGATGTAATTATTCATACTACTACTAATAATAGCATTACCATAATATTAATATATTAATATTGTCACTTTATTATTCATTCATTCATTCATTTTCTTTTTGGCTTTGTCCCTTTATTAATCAGGGGTCACCACAGTGGAATGAACCGCCAACTTATCCAGCATATGTTTTACGTAGCGGACGCCCTTCCAGCTGCAACCCAGTACTGGGAAACGCCCATCCACACTCATCCACACACATACACTACGGACAATTTAGCCTACCCAATTCACCTAAAGCACATGTCTTTGGACTTTTGGGGGAAACCGGAGCACCCGGAGGAAATCCATGCCAACACGGGGAGAACATGCAAACTCCACACAGAAATGCCAACTGACCCAGCCTAGGCTCGAACCAGCGACCTTCTTGCTGTGAGGCGACAGCGCTACACTGCGCCACCACACCGCCCACTTTATTATTATTATTATTATTATTATTGTTCTTGTTCTTGTTGTTGTTGTTGTCATTGTTAAAGGTGATAATAACAATATTATTTATAGTTATTTGTATTGTTTATTTATTTATTTATTTAATATTCTTCCAAAATTTCACAATCAGATTTGTACCTATTTCCATATTTATAACAATAATAATAATAATGATGATAATAATAACATCAATTTTGTCATTTTGTTGGCTTATTAGTGGTGTTGTTTTTTGGCATACTATCAGTACCAATATCAATATTATTATGATTATTATGATTATTATTATTATTATTATTATTATTATTGTTGTTGTTGTTGTTAAAGGTGATAATAACAATAACAATATTAGTTATAGTTATTTATATTAATTACTTAATTAATTGATTTAATATCAATAATAATAATAACATAAATTTTGTAATTTTTTTGACTATATTATTATTGTTTCCCAGTACTGGGTTGCAGCTAGAAGGGCATCCGCTGTGTAAAACATATGATGGATAAGTTGGCGGTTCATTCTGCTGTGGCGACCACTGATGAATAAAGGGACTAAGCTGAAGAAAAATTAGGAAATATATTATTATTGGTGTTTGGTTTTTTTTGCCATATCAGTACCAATATTAATATTATTTATCATTATTTTCACATTTTCTTATTAGATTCTTATTTATTTTATTTTATTTTATTTTATTTAGGGCCTAACAACCCTCGTGTGACCCCTAACCTAAGCACTAAAGAAATTCACTGTAAAATTGTAGCACAAAAAATGTGTACATTTTTATATTCACGAATGACTTTATTCTCTCTGAATAATTCAACCTCACTCCTAAATCTCACTCTAGATGTGTACACAGCTAGCACGGATTAACTAATCCTTTTCAATCTTTCAGTTTTTACCACCTGCTTTATTCATCGTCACACAAAATAAAGCCATTAATTCCCATCATGCACTTTTCTATCGCCCTTTTTTTCCACCTCCTTGGCAAAAGTAATGTGCCATCATACACATGCTTCTCTTGCGTGAAATAATGAAATGAAATGGAAAATCATGATCAAACCAGTGGATAATAACATGGCTCTCTCTCTGGCACTCTAGCTGGAGGCGTTTTACTCCATCTTCACCACCGAGCAGCAGGATCATGTGAAGTCTGTGGATTACCTGAGGAATAACCATCGGCCCATTCAAGATCTCGACAACCGGCAAATCTTCAAATCGGCTCTGATGGACGCCTGGATGCCCGAGCTCATGACAGACAGCATGGCCAGCTCCGCAGACACAGAAACATCTCGAGGTATGAATCTGACTGATTGAAGAGAATGGCAGATCTGATTTCTATTCATATGATAATTGTATCAATACAAATGCGATGAATGATTAAATAGATAAGTTGCCCCAAAATGAAAAAATTGCTGTTGATTTGCTCACCCATCAGACCATGCAAGATGTAGGCAACTTTTTTCTTTAGTAGAACGTTTAAGGTGCCATAGAGCAGTGTTTCTCAACCACGTTTTGGATGTCTCCTTTGTCTGTCACACCCATCACACGTCTTTCAGTCTCTGCTAATGAGCTGAAGATCTGAATCAGGTGTGTTTGGTTAAGGAGACATGGAAAATGTGCAGAGCTGGTGGTCCTCCATGAACGTGGTTGAGAAACACTGCCATAGAGAATGCAGTGATACAATATATTAAATTGTTCTCTGATAACTAAATAGAAGGTATTCAGCTTAGGTAAGTGCAAAAATTGTACAGAAACTGCATGTTCATTTCCAATTTTTGGAATAGGCCCAAATGTGATATGGTTGGTTTTGACCATATTTGGAAGGGTTGTGAATATTAATGAGCACTGCTCTGATGCTCCAGCAGCTCATGTCAGTGCCTTATGCTCACTCACAAACACACGCACGCACGCACGCACGCACACACACACACAGACTTACAGCTATCTTTATTGGGACTTCCTATAGGAGTAATGATTTTTGTACTGTACAGATTGTATATGCTATACCCCTACCCCTAAACCCAATCCTCACAGGAAACAATCTGCGTTTTTACATTTTCAAAATACTTAATTCTGTCTGATTTATGAGCCGTTTTTCTCATGGGGACATTTTTTTTTGGTCAAAATTGACTGGTATTGTTATACTTGTAAGGTACAACAAAAGGAGTACAAGGTACACACACACAGCGTGATGAACTCTGAAATACACACATTCAAAAAAATCATGAAAATTTTTTTAACAAATTGAGTAGATTCTGTGTTAAATGAGTTTAAGCAATGTTTGTTGCCTCATTACTAACATACACGAGTCTGTTGTTTCATTACGAACATACGCAAACAAATCAGATTTCACAATATATATGTTAAAGTAACAAAACATAAAGTTAAACAGACCTGATGTCTTTTCCGGTGGCGTTAAATAATTTTATAATATGTCTTTCCCTGATTTTGCATTCTGAAAATAAGCTGTGAGGAGATGAGATAATCCATGTCTGGTTACATTACCTGAGAGCTCAATAATGCCAGTCTTGTTGTCAAAATAAGGGTCCCACATATGTAGTAAGTATCATACAAGCTCACACGTAAAAATAAAAGTGTAACCGTAAAAAGGGGAAAATTTATCATTGTTGTAATCTCATTAGGAAACACTGTGGTCAGTCAAATGCTGCAGCCAAGCACTAGATTTCAATATGAAGAAAGAAGAATGTTGGAAAAAAGCATTGACATCTATAGTAAAATCAAAAAATACTGCTTTCCAGTAAAGCTGCTGCTTTCCAACATCCTTCAGAATAACTTCTTTTGTGTTCAACAGAAGAAAGAAACTGAGGTTTGGGGAAAAAATGTGGGTTTTGATGAGTAAAGGAGGACAGAATTAAAATTTTTAGGTGAACTATCCCTTTAAGAAAGCCAAATGAAAGGTTTTTCTTTCCTCAGAAAGTCTTCATGGATGTAACATTTGCGGTTATTTCTCTTATCCAAAAACAATACTTCAGTTTTTCTCCTTCACAGACGTCTTGTTTGGATTTCTTCTCATTCGTCTCAGTGCAAAGCTGGTTGTTTTTTGGGATATCCATAGCTCTCGAGACAGACTAAATAAATAGGATTTATTAATGCAGTGACTGGAGCTTTGAGTCGAGCCCAGGAGCTGTGGTTCGCTGTACTGTGTGTGTTAATGATAACGTTGTTTTCCTCTCCGGCTGAGGGAATTGATTGCTATTGGTTGTGATGAAGTCGGGAGTGATGCAACACAGCCGAAAAGCGGAATAATCATCATTAATATTCCCTCTAAAAATAAACCCATACAAATGAACACTGTGTGGCCAAATAGCAATTCTGCCATTTTCCAAGCAAGCGGTTGTGCAAACTCTTGCAATGGTGCATCTTTTTATCATGGTCTGTTTTTTTATTCCATTTTAAATGCTTTCTTCTTTTCACATCTCTTGAATAGGATGCGTTTGAACATTTGGATCTGCTTGTTTGTAAATCAAATCATTTTCCAGTTTGTAATAGGGTTGGATGGTTAATCCTGACAAGGGTAAATAGTAATACAAATAATAAGTATTATACAAGCAATAAATAATTGAGTTTGTAATAGTGTTGGTTGATAAAACTTGACAATTGCAATCTATAATATCATTTATGTTAAAATGTAGATATTGAATTGTCTAATTGCCAAGTTTTATCAAACAACACTATTACAAACTTGATTATTTATTGCTTGTATAATACTTATTATTTTATTTGTTTTTTCATTATTAAATTAAATCAATTATTATTTACCCTTGTCAGGATTTACCATTCAACCCTAATACAAACATTTTTTTTTATAAATATAGATAATGGGAGTTCATATTATTATTCATTCATTCATTTTCCTTCGGCTTAGTTCCTTTATTCATTAGGGGTCGCCACAGCGGAATGAACCGCCAACTTATCCAGCACATGTTTTACACAGCGGATGCCATTTCAGCTGCAACCCAGTACTGGGACACATCCATACACACTCATTCACACACATACACTACGGTCAATTTAGTTTATTCAATTCACTTATAGCGCATGTTTTTGGACTTGTGGGGAAAACCGGAGCACCCGGAGGAAACCCACGCCAACACAGGGAGAACATGTAAACTCCACACAGAAATGCCAACTGACCCAGCCGGGACTTGAACCAGCGACCTTCTTGCTGTGAGGCTACAGTGCTAACCACTGAGTCACTTAATCATTTAATTAATAAAAAAATAAACTAAATAATAAAAAAGAAAAAAGAACTTAATATTCAAAATATTTAAAAAAATATTCAAAAATATTCAATAAATCATTAAATTAATTAAATAACTTATTTTATAGTATTAATTATGATACATAATTATTAAATAAATATTGTTTTTAAGTATAGTAATATTTATTTGTATTAAATTATTACTGTTAATACATTATAATTATAATGTTGCAAATAGTGCTATATATATATATATATATATATTATATATACACCAAGCACACAGTGTTAGTGTCTCTCTGTAAACCCTCTTCTGACAGTTCAGCTTGTTGACTTACACAACCCAAAGAAGCGCGGTGAGATTTGAGTCAATTTGAATCATCAGCCTGCGTGTTATCTCTGCCGGACAGTAATGGCGGCAGTCATTAGCATGCTGATGATTGAACTGATGAAAATAATGGGCTCTCGCTGAGTCACCCGCGCTAACAGAGCTCTCGAGGCCGAACATCCACAGCAGATGCCCTTTTCGCTAATCACCCCCTCGTCCTCGTCTCACTCCTCGTGTCTTTCGCTCTGCCTCTCGATCCACAGACGTGTTTATCGCAGGCTTGTTGACAGGTCGCTAATGCTGATACACACACATTAAGAGTAGAGGCTTTCCACATAATGACCTTATCAAGCGCCGCTTATGCGCTCCGCCCAGCTTGACATCAACGCAGCCCACCAAATCATTTGACGTCAATCGTGTAATTACGTCTCTCCATCTTTTCAACACTCCTGCGGCCATGATTAACAACTTTTTCACTTTTCTCGAGTTTAAAAAGGTGTGAATTTCTTAGAAAAATGCATGAAGTGGTACTTTTGAGCTGCTCTTGTGGCGTCACATGTTCAGATATGACCTAAAACTTTGGGATATAGAAATCTTTTTTTTTTTTGGTATCACTTTAGTTTGTCACAATTCACGCTATTAACTACTGTCTTATTGACCTTATTTTGCAGTGTGGTCGTTTTTGCCATTGTTTTAGAACTTCCGAATCAGTTGTCTGTGGGAGAAATGACTAGGAGTAATAAACTGCAGAAAACAGTTAAGTTACTTGCTCTACAAACAAGTGTGTTCATGACTATACATAAAAAGTGGAATGATATAATAAGAAAATATCAGTTTGCAACCTCAAGCAGCATAACAAGCTGTTTGTAATGTCTAAAAATCAATGGAAGGGAATGAGACCGGAAGTCTTGAGCTAAAAAGATTCCAATGGCTGCTCCCGCTCGTACGTGAAGAATAAGGTCAATAAAGACACTTTCAGGCCACGCCCCCACCAGGAGGGAAAACAATCCAACTTGCTCTGTTGACTTTCTATTGTGGGATGGTGTCGCCTCGTCATTTCTAACTAATAAGCAAAAAAATCCAGGACCAAATTTGTATTACCTGTTGACCTCCCCAAAAACACGAGTGTTTAAGGACACAAAAGTAGAGAACTAAGGTTTCGCCCACTAGGAGGACACGTAAACAAGAACATTTATCACCATCCCTAAAAGATGTTGTGTGACAGGGTGTACAACAAACAAAATAAAAAACCCAGAACTAAGTTTTTACAAGCTTCCAAATCGTAAAAGCCAGCCTTTAAGGAGACAGAAGTGGATACATAATGTTTCCTGTTGCTGGTTTATTTTCAACAGCCAGAACTTTAGTTCTCTAATGTGAGATGTTGCCCTCTGTTTTCGTGTCCTTAAACACTTGTTTTTTGGGGTCTACAGGTTACAAAACTTGGTTCTGAATTTTTTAGCTTGTCTACTTTACATTTTGTCACACAGCAACTTTTAGACATTGTTTTGCTTTATTTTTTCATTCATCAGAAATGACAAGGAGGCACCTTTCGCAGTAGAAAGTCAATGGAGTGATTTGGATTGAAAATGTTCTGGCAGTTTATTACAAGGTTTTTGTAGCGTAATGTACACCAACCCGACAATATATCACTTTAAACTATTAAACATTTTAATAAAAGTCACTTTTTCGAAGTTGTTTTTGAAAGTTGTTGGAATAAAGATCAAAGTCCCATAATGCAATTCAAAAATAAATACATGAATCACAAAATACGGAAAACTGCTAATTTACTGATCTTTTTTACAGTGTAGCAAAAAAACTTCACATAAGTACTAATTCCCACTATTAACTGCTGGCTTATTACCTGCCTATTAATAAGACATCTGTTATTTATTACTAGTATAAAGTCTGATTTTATTCTACATCCCTAATCATAACTAAACCCAACTACTACCATACTAACTATTAATAAGCCGTAGTTAGAAGAACTAACTAGTAGTTTATTACTCAAATGTTTAAGTTAATGGTTTGTTAATAGCGAGAATTGTACATTAAAATAAACCATTAACATTTTTATAGGTTTGGAACAACCTGAGGATGAGTAAATTATTACTAAATTTAAATTTTAGGGCCAACAATCTCTTTAATATTAAGAGCAAACTGGATCATGCACTTTCTGTGATTGCCTCATACCATATAGTTGAAAAAAAAATGTATTGCTTTATCGTACAGACTTGATATAAAGCTCATCACATCACACAGTAATATTACGCTGTGTGTGGATAAATAGCTCAAAAACGTGCTGGAAAGCCTGTCTCCTGTCGCCTTGCTGCAAAACTGACCTAGGGCTCATGTTTGTGGTGGCTGCCACATCAAAAAAAGCACCAACAGGGAGGTCAGCGTAACAAGGAAGCTGAAAACAATAGGCATCGAAACATGCCGAGATGTGTTTTGAGGTATGTGATTGCGCTTTTATGGTCCTCAGATATCTTGCCATCTCGCTGCCCCCCAAGAACACAGTGATTTGATCTCAACGCAACAAAGTATGGTTTTGGTGCACATTCTTACAACACATCCCATAATGATAATGCATTTTTTCTCAGTAGTCAGGGTGTAGATGGATTTTTGTGGCTGCTTAAATGATTTTGACCACATGAGCATTTAGACTGCAGTCTGATTGAATGTGTTTTCAACTGCTTCTGGAAGTGTTTGAATGTGGACAAACACAAAACCACATCTTCACCTATGCTTGCTGTCTAAACAGGCTTAGATCAACGGTATTATTAGTGTTAAATTAGGTTATAATTATGTTATTTTATTGTTTTCATTATATCTTATTTACTAATATTATGTTATGTCATTATTACCAGTGTTGGGGTAACGCATTACAAGTAACACGAGTTACGTAATAATATTACTTTTCTAAGTAACTAGTAAAGTAATGCATTACTTTAAAAAAAAAAAGTAATAATATTTGAGTTACTTTTTAAAAAGTGTAACATGAGTTACTTTTTTAGATGAATTAATTCACTTTTAGAAAATAGTTTGCTGAATTAAAATTAGTGTAATCACATTGAATCACACTCAATGAGAAAATGAGCTCCCTGCGGGAACAGACAAAAACCAAGACGGCAGAGCCTTACATTTCTGTGATGGAAGTATTCTCATTATTTTTTCACATTATTTGTCTCAATGGACAGCGATTTTTACTTAACTAATAAGACAAAAATGCTAAAGTAGCAAACACATTGCTTTCAACTTTCGTTAATCTGTATACGGCATGTATAGCATCAGGAAGTTCTCAGAAGGTAACATTATTCTAATCTTTTTTTTATTCGTTTTTTTAAAGGTAAATGTAGGTTATGCAGTGTGTCGTTAAATGCAGAGCTCCTCTATTTAAAAAAAAGAAAATACCCTGCAAGTTCTGGAAGAGATCAAGCCTCAGGCAGGTATGAAAAATTAACTCAAAAGTAACGTAACGCATTACTTTCCATAAAAAAAACCCTAAGCAACTAGTTACTTTTTTGGGCTGTAACTCAATATTGTAATGCATTACTTTCAAAAGTAACTTTTCCCAACACTGATTATTACTACATTACTACTACAAATATATTTATTTAATTTGAGGTTCAAATTGATATGAATAAAAATAGCACACAAATACTAGTCTCTTTAATTGTTTTACTGTATAACTCTGGTAATAGTGTTGCAATTCTTATTTCGAATGCTGTAAAATATATAGAATTTTATATTATTACATTACGTGTGATGAGCACTTTTTTACTTTTAACACATGAATGAAAAGTTTTTGAAGAATTTAAAATGTAATTAACATAATTCAATTCAAAGTATAATAATAAGTATGGTAATTATGTGAATGTAGCAATTTTCAGAATTTTTTTTTGCAGTAAATCAGATTGATTTCTGAAGGATCATGTGACACTGAGGACTGGAGTGATGATGCTGAAAATTCAACTTTGAATCATATAAATAAATTATATTTTAATATATGGCTATAGAAAAAACTGTTATTTTGAATGATAATATATTTTACAATATAATCAATTGTACTGCATTTTATCTGACATCCACCAACATATGTTGGACACAGACACACACACACTGTTCATGTTTTTCCCATAGACTTGTATACTCTACACACTGTTTATTCTGTCCTTCTCCTCTCTAATCCATCTCTACAAATAAACCCAACCCTCACAGATAATATTCCTCAGTTGTACTTTTTCAAAATACTTTATTCTTCTATGATTTATGAGCTGTTTTCCTCATGAGGACCAAAAAAATCCTCCCGCAAGGTCAAAAATTACTGTTATTTCTATATTAATGGCAATCCATTTGTGTCCCCACATCGTTATGAATACCAGAACCACACACACATATGCGCGCGCGCGCGCACACACACACACACACACACACACACACACACACACACAAACTCACTCAGACTTCCTGCTGTGTCCACAGTCGTACACTTGGCCTCAGCCACACATGCGTGCTCAAACTGCAAGGCTGTTTGAGCGCCTGCAGGCAGATTGAGATGAACTCATGTATTATTTTCTACTTTGAAGCAGTTTCTAGTGAGAACGCTTTGGTGAGTCAGACAGCAATAAAAGATTTAGCTTCACCTGAGGGCTGCCGTCGTGGACCTGCGCACAACACAGATCTGCCACGTAATTCGGCCCGTTTTTCTCCAGACACACATCCCTAATCAAATGAGAAGAATTGTACCTTCATACTCCTTGTTTTGATCAAACTTATCACTAAGGATGGGCAAGATGGACTCAAAACTATATCCCAATATTTTCTGGTATTTATTGTTCTAACAATATGAATAATTCATATATATCAACAAAGAGACCAAAAAGTCCTATATCTTTGTGCTCAAAATTATTCCTATCCCTGGTACTTTATATTTTCTGAGTTGTTTTCTGTAACTGATGAGTTTTATAATGCCTTATTATATTTAATACATGACAACTGAAATAAGATAATTTGATATGTATCATATATGAAAGATGATATTTCATAGGCAATTTATTGTTGAATATTCAAAAATCTCCATGTTCAGAATTATTCATACCCCTTGTATTAAATCCAATAAAAGTTATTTTAAATAATTAATAGAAGAAGAAGGTCTTTGATGGTCTCCACAAGATTTCTACAGGTCTGCTGTGGAGAGTTTTCTTTTGCAAAAACCTCTATTTGTTGGAAGGCCTCTGAGTCTAAATTCTCAATAGGGTTCAGGTTAAGGCTCTGACTAGGCCATTCCAGAACGTTAATGTTGTTGTCCTTGTATCGTTACTTAATCACTAGTGCAGTATCCTTATTGTAAAATTCAGTAAGGATGTATTGATCAAAACTGACCAAAAATACATTTATAATATTACAGAAAATGTCTTGAACTCTCTCAACAAATTCTCAATCAAGTTCAGGTTAAGACTCTGACTAGGCCACTCCAGAACATTATTGTTGTTGTCCCTGTCAAAAAAGGGTGTTGTGAGCACACACATACTGTTATATATGTTTCATTCATACTAAAATCTACACATTCTCACACAATTGCAATGTCCCTTACAATCACAAACTATAAAATATTGCTCCAACTTCTCGCATCACTCCGCTTCTCTTTTCTTCATGCAGTCTGCAGCAGCATCCCTGACAACATGAAGGTGCATCCGCTGAACAGAACAGCTCTGGTGTTGACCTGGGACCGACCCTCAGCCGTCTACCACCCACCTATTGTCGGCTTCCTCGTCTCCTACAGCTGGGTGAAGGATGAAATGCCGTTCGAGAAGACCTTCACGCAGAGCAGCGAACACAGCACGGTAAGATCCAGACAGGCTGTGTGATCATTGCTGAAAAGCACATTCTAAGTGTCAGCTTTTGCGAGCATCATTCACACGGCCATAATTGATCCTGGTTTTAGCGCTACTGGTGATCCAGTGGCTTGAAATGCTAAGATGTGAGTGGCGCAGCTTGATTTTTTACCTTTTTCATCCTTTGGTGTGTTGAATAGCATGCATATAGAGTCTATTAATGTATAATATGCTACAGTTCGACCATTTGAAGTCGACCATTTGAAAATTCAGCAAGGATGAACTGATCAAAACTGACCAAAAATACATTTATAGTATTATAGTATATATTCGATTTATGAATCATTCTTTGGGGAATACATACACATATAAACTAAAAAAACACTTTTTTAAAATAAATAATATCAAATAATATTATTTCTTGCAATAAAATCAAATGCTACCATGAAAATATGTCTCATTTTCTTTTAGTTCAAATTGATGTACAAAAAAATATATATATTAAATAAATACACATATATATAAAATATGAAAATAAATACCGACGTAGAAAAACACACAAACAAAACAACACTGAAAAAAAAATTCCAAACAATTTATATTGGCTGAATAATGTTCAACCTTATTTGTTTGTTTAAATTCAGCCCAAATAAATTGTTTACAACCACTTAACTTAAAAAAATGAGTAAATCCAAGGAATCATCTTTGAATGATTTTTTTTTCAGTGTACGTGAAACAAAATGATTAAAAATCTACCTGAAATTAAAATGAAAACGGAAAATAATATAAACTAAAATGCTAAAACAATACTGCATTAACAATTATAAGACTGGAGTAATCATACTGAAAACCAACTTTGTAATCCCGAAAAAAAAAATTCTAACAAAATTAGTTATTTGATACTATATTGTTTTTAGGAATTAATTTTGGGGAAAAAAATGTTATTAGATGGATTATTCGTGGGAAGTAAATGGATTTTAATATGGGTTAGTATGGGTTAGATTTATTTTACTGCAATTAACAATGTGTTAGTATTTTAGTTGTATATTTACTTATTATTGTGTGAAATTAACTTAGTAGTGTATGTTTATTTCATGCATATGTGTACTAGCTTCCAAAAAATAATTGCAGTACCAAAGCTGGACCCCCATATGGAGTCACGGACCCCCTGTTGAAGACTCCTGAGATAGACAGAATGTAATGGAACACCTTCACAACTACAGCTCCAGATCTCCAGATGTGTTGTAGAGCTCAGATTTATCAGCAGTTGTTTACAATGAAAGAGACTGTAGGAAAAGAGTAATAAGACTTAAGGCAAGACACAGCAGGTCAATAGGATTAGAAAATTTAACTTAACAATGTCCTCAGTTAATTGTTTACGTTATAAATTGCAAATATTTTCTACAGTTTAATTGTTTACGTTGTACAATTATATATACAAAACTACTACTTCAAAAGAATTGTATTTGCAACCAGATTGCTGAGGGACATTGAAGATATTACTATATATTGTAGCAACACCTCCACCTTTCACTTTATGATGAGGCTCCAGGTTATAACGATATCCTTCAGCTGTAGACATATAATTTAATGTAATTGACTGATTTTATTGAGGTTTCTGTTAAACAGAGCTCATCTAACTTTAGATCGGTTATCAAATTATTAACAAAAGATTTATTTAGAGGAGAGTGATCTAATGTTTAGTAATCCGAGTTTTTCTTTTGTTTATTCATTTCAATTTATTTCTATAGCGCTTTTACAATGTAGATTGTGTCAAAGCAGCTTAACATAGAAGTTTTAGTAAATTGAATTTGAAACTGTGTCAGTCCAGTTTTCAGAGTTAAAGTTCAAATTAGTTCAGTTCAGTGTGGTTTAATTTTTACTGCTGAAAGTCCAAGAGCAAATCCATCGATGCGCAGCTCCAGAAGTATCTTCACCAATTGACGAAAGTGAAGGGAAAAAAACCTCGAGAGAGACCAGGCTCAGTTGGGCGCGACCATTTCTCCTCTGGCCAAGCTTCTTGTACAGAGCTGCAGTCTAGGTGCCGGGGGCTGGAGAACGCAGGACGTCCATTGTGGAGAAGCTGCAGGTGTGAGTAGGTCACCAGTGGGTGTACAGGCTGGCCCACGAGATCAATGTGAAGATTCGTCTGTCACTGGGGTCCTTCAGGAATCAGTGTTATGCTTTCCACCCCTCCATGACCGCCACAGCATCTGCTCAGGATACGGCCTGGTCCAGGGTTATGGAGACCTCTAGAAGTCTTCTATGGTTGGCACCATCTCTTCACAGGACTTGGATCACATCAATAGCTCTGCACAATCTCTAGAGGCCTTGGGATGAGTATCCCAAGGTGGAAATAGAGAGTTTATCTCTGTAAAAACCTTCAGATATATATAGTCATAATACTGTGAACTGTGGAAGTGAAGATTTATGTTTTAGTGCACGAGAAAAACTAATGTTGAGAAATCTCCCACTTAAAAAAATACTATAGTAGTTTATAGAAGTACTAGTGTTTTTGAACCATACTATAGTAAAGTGCATTATACTGTACATATTGTAACATTAACAACACTTTGCTAATGAATGTTAGAGCATATTGTAGCATTAACTATAGTAAACTCATAAACTGTAATTAATACTGTAGTATACTTTAGTTTTTACTACAGTAAACTGTGGTGTATTATAGTGCAATATATCTCATAGTTGTAGAAAACTAGGTCATTTGTTTATATTACTATGGTTGTTGTATAACCATAGCAACGATTACACAACTGATTAATTCAAATACTTTAATATAGTGTGGTTTAAAAACGCTATAGAGTTTACTATAAATACTATAGTATTTTTTTCATGTGGGCTACCTTCAAACCTATATATTGTAATTGAAATCTACAGACACAAATTTATAAAGTGTGATAAAAGAAATATCTATAAAATATGTAATTTGAATGTTTTTCTTCCATTTCACTAAAATAACACATTATGAAAAGCCCAATATCTCAATATTGACAGTTGCACCTTAAGACTTCAGCAGGCTGTAGGATGTCCAACCCAATGTTACACGCCAATGATGAATTTTAATTCAGCTAAACATGTGCGATTATATATATAAATTGCACCCTTGATACTCAAACTCCAGCGTGGTGTCACTTCTTGTGGCTGGGGTCTCGTATATATTCCCTCATAATTCTGACGGATGGACTGCTCTCATGGATTTGATAGACTTGGACAGCATTTCGCCTTTCTTTCCTCAAGTCTAATGAATGACTTACATCCATGTCTGTCAGTCACCTTATTGGCGCAGCCTTACACACGCAGCATCCATGACAAAAAGACAGTGTCCAGTCGGCTGAAGGAGCTTTTTCTGACGAGCGCTGTCAGTCTTTTTTAGCCTCGGTCAAATTAGATTTGGATTTGGTTGAGGGATAAAACTGCCACGGTTAAAGTCCAATTACTTTCTTTCACTCTACATCCCATCACGACTCCCTCATCTTTTTTTTTTTTTTGCCTCTGCATTTACATTTTTATTTCAATTTTGAGCCCAGTCACAGGTTGTGCCGACGAATCAAGCCCAACATTCGGGTGTATATGAAATTCAAATGAATGTTTGTCTATTTCTGGGACGCAGAGGATTGCGGAGAGATAGAGCAGGACATGGCAATAAATAAGTGTCAGTTTATAGCAATAATAATGGCAGATGTCAAACTTGCTTTGACATTTCGGATTTTGGAAAATAAGATTTGGTCAGATTTACATCCGGTCAGTCTATGTTGCGTGATGAGGTTTTTGGATTTGTGTGTAGTTCAGAAATGAGTAAATTACAGTTCATTTTGGTCCAATGAAGACAGCTTGAAATCAAGTTTTGTTGACTTTTAATCCATGTCTATTAGATCTGAAGCATCTGTATATGACTGTATGCCCAGAGGTTGGCTATATACTTATGTATGTAAAAAAAATCTATATTCTTATTCATATAAATTGCTTATTACTTACTAAGGATGCACTTATTACAATAAATGTAAAAATATAGTAGACGTGGTAGTATTTACCACATTTTAAAGTAGTTATTATCAATTAATTAGTTTGTTTGTTTGTTTGTTTGTTTGTGTGTTTGTTTGTTTGTGTATTTATTTGGTGGAGTTTGGTGGAATTTATTAATAATAAAATTAGAAACATTAGTCTGTAATGCTAACCAAGGCTGGATTTATGTGATGAAAGTTACAGTAAAAACAATACTATTTTACTATATTAAATGTCTACAATCAAAAGAACGTTTAGTTTGGTTTTTATTTTGTAATAGATTTTAAAATTTAATTTATTTGTAAAATTGGGTCGCTTGTTTCATTTTCAGCATCCATTACTGCAGTTTCTTTCAGTAGTCTTTAAAATGGCTTCATTGTCACTTTTGATCAGTTGAATGGATCCTTACTGAATACAACATTCTATTGAATAAAAAAAATTGTAGTATATATATATGGGAATTCCATGCATGGAAAAAATTAGCATACATCGTAGGTTTGAGTAATGTGTGATGCTACATATGTTTCTGCCATCGGTGTGTTGTGCTGTGTGATTTACATGTATGGTGTTTGTGTGTGTTTTGTCTCCTGCAGAGGGCAGTCATCACACTCGTGTCTCCAGATGTCCTGTATCTGTTCAGAGTGCAAGCTTTGTGTCATAGAGACCAGCGCAGTGACTTCAGCCAGACTCTTCTATTCAAAGGTATGGTGGATTTTTAAAGTGAAAAGTGTTTTGCAATTTTTTTTCAGCAAAAATGAAAAAATGTTTCAATAAAGAAAATAAACCAAAAGATTTTGAAGGAATGGTTTATTGCCCTAATAAGGCGACATCCATTTGATTAATTTTGTCATACTTTGTGATTTATTCCAGCAAATACCACAAGGATATTCGAAGGCACAAGAATTGTGAAAACCGGAATGGTGGGTAACTTTTATTAGAGCTGCACGGTTCTATATAATTTAGGAATCACATTTTTTGTTTTATTTTCAAATAAAGTTACTAATTAAAATAGAGTAACTAATTAATAACAACAATAATGAAAACATAATTTACTAGTGGTTCTGACAACAATTGCTTCAATCAAATTTATTTTTTAAACATTCATTCATTCATTCATTTTCCTTCAGCTTAGTCTCTGATTTATCAGAGTTCGCCACAGCGGAATGAACCGCCAACTATTCCAGCATATGTTTTTAACGCAGCGGATACCCTTCCAGCCGCAACCCAGTACTGGGAAACACCCGTACACATTCTCATTCACACACACACACTCATGCTCTACGGCCAATTTATTTAATCCAATTCACCTATAGCGCATGTCTTTGGACTGTGGGGGAAACCGGAGCACCCGGAGGAAACCCACGCCAACATGGGCAGAACATACAAACTCCACACAGAAATGCCAACTGGCCCAGCCGGGACTCAAACCAGCGACCTTTCTTGCTGTGTGGCGAAAGTGCTAACCACTGAGCTACCGTGCCGCCCTTTTTACTTCAGATGTTTAATTACTGGATAAATCAGCATGTTTGAATAATTTCTTGAAGAAATAATCTATTGACAATTAAATGTTTAATTGCTTGTCGCCACTTACTGGCGTAACGTTGTATTTGCTATGACCTTCATTTAAAGGGTCAAGTTGCTTTCAAATAATGATTTTGATCAAAACTGTAGCCATGAGTGTTTATATCCCAATTTCAAACTGTTAGTCCAAAACTTTTATCACAATTTGAATGTTTGTAAACACTGAAGTAATAATACTGTGTTCACGTGCAGCTTGTTGGTCCAGACGCGATCCAACACGAGGCGACAACACAGTTGGGTTTTGTTGATGCTAGTTGTTTGGCGTTAGCTTGGTGTGTCCCGGCCCTTAGAATATAAAATAGTTTACCCAAAAAAAAAAAATTCTGTCATCATTTACTCAAAATCTGTTTGAGTTTCTGTCTTCTGTTGAACACAATAGAAGATATTCTGAAGAATGTTGGAAACCGGCAGTCATTGACTTCTAAAGTATGTATTATTTTACTACTATGATTGTCAATGGCTACTGGTTTCCAGCATTCTTCAAAATATCTTCTTTTGTGTAAAACTCAAATTTGGAACCATAGATGGTGCATATTTTGGATGTGGGTGTTTAAATCAATTAAGGATTAATCTTGCAGCTCAGTATCCAATCATTTTTAAATCTACTTATGCGCCTTGTAGACAATCGGAAAAAATATTGCTTAAGGGGGCTAATAATATTGACCTTAAAATGTTTTTAAAATAATTAAAAACTGCTTTTATTCCAGCCAAAATAAAACAAATAAGACTTTCTCCAGAAGAAAAAATATTATCAGAAATACTGTGAAAAATTCCTTGCTCTGTTAAACATCAAATATAGGAAATATTTGAAAAAGAAAAGGAAAATTCACAGGAGGGCGAATCATTTGTCATCAACTGTATATGTATTATTTTACTACTGTGGTTGTCAATGGCAATTGGTTTCCAACATCCTTCAAACATATATATTATTTTATGTAAAACTCAAATTTGGAACCATAAATGAGTGGGTAAATTTTTTTTTTTAGATGTGGCTGTTTTAAGTAATTTAAGGATTAATCCTCTAAACAATCTATGTTTGCACTTTGTCATTCACACTCTAGTTTTTCCTTCTAATTTCAGCCCACAGTTTCTCCGGCCTCTTCAGCAGACATGGCCCCCATCAGCTCAGGCTCTTCAACCTGGACGTCCGCCGGCCTCCCCTTCTCCTTCGTCTCAATGGCCACAGGTATGGGTCCGCCGTCAAGTGGAGGACAGGCCACCGTCGCTTCTGTGGTGACCAGCACTCTGTTAGCCGGCCTGGGCTTCAGTGGCAGCGTCATTTCATCCCTTCCTGGATCCTTCTGGCCGACGCACTCAACAAACACAGGCCCGTCGCCTACTCAACATCCAGCCACTCCAACAGCTGAAAACAGCCTGTCTGAAGACAGCACTGACGCTCAGAACAAACCTGAAGAAGAAGAGCAGAAGAAAGAGGACGATGAAGAGGAGGAGGAGGAAGAGGAAGAGGAGGAGCAGCGAGACGAGGAGAAGAAAAAGAAGAAGGGGAAAGATGTGACGGTCAATGATAAAAAGCAGGCGGTGCAAAACTCCACCGATCCAATCCCGACGTCTAAACACAGAGATCGAGAGAGAGCAGATGCTGAGAGCTCCACACGGACCCCTGCTGGCACGGAGGAGCAGCTTTCTGGAGCCACAGAGAGGCCGGGTGCTGAGGATTCGTCAAAAACCACGTGGCAGGAGGAGAATGACATGCAGATTCCCTCCAGCTCCACAGAAAGCAGCAAATTGAGCGATGAGAAGGCAAACTGGCCATACTACATTCACACTGGTAGGTGAGCTGTGGAGCTGCTGTAGAAAAGCTCTGTGCAGAGGAGCGAACAATAAAATACACGTGGAAAAGAAGATAGTACTATTTATGTTAAAAGGAAGAGGCAAATTGTGTATTTTTAAAATCTATTATTAAATATAAAGTTGCAATAAGAATTATTAAACCCCCTTTGAATTTTCTTTTTTAAATATTTCCCAAATGATGTTTAACAGAGCAAGGAAATTTTCACAGTATGTCTGATAATATTTTTTTCTTCTGGAGAAAGTCTTATTTGTTTTATTTGGGCTGGAATAAAAGCAGTTTTTAGTTTTTTAAAAACCATTTTAAGGTCAAAATTATTAGCCCCTTTAAGCTATATTTTTTTTCGATAGTCTACAGAATAAACCATCGATATACAATGACTTGCCTAATTACCCTATCCTGCCTAGTTAACCTAATTAACCTAGTTAAGCCTTTAAATGTCACTTTAAGCTGTATAGAAGTGTCTTGAAAAATATCTAGTAAAATATTTTGTACTGTCATCGTGGCAAAGATAAAAGAAATCCGTTATTAGAAATGAGTTATTTAAACTATTATGTTTATAAATGTGTTCTCTCCGTTTAACAGAAATTGGGGAAAAAATAAACAGGGGGGCTAATAATTCAGGGGGTTTAATAATTCAGATCGCAACTGTATGTACAGTTAAAGAGACGATTTTTGTCAACACATTTCTAAACATAATAGTTTTAATAACTAATTCCTAATAACTGATTTCTTTTATCTTTGCCATGATGACAGTACATAATATTTTACTAGATATTTTTCAAGATACTAGTATTCAGCTTAAAGTGACATTTAAAGGCTTAATTAGGTTAATTAGGCAAGTTAGGGTAATTAGGCAAGTCATTGTATAACAGTGGTTTATTCTGTAGACAATCAAAAAAATGTTGGTTAAGGGGGCTAATAATATTGACCTTAAAATGGTTTTAAATAAATTAAAACTGCTTTTATTCTAGCCAAAATAAAACAAGACTTTCTCCAGAAGACAAAATATTATCGGAAATACTTTGAAAAATTATTTGCTCTGTTAAACATCATTTGGGAAATATTTGAAAAAGAAAAAAACATTCACAGGAGGGCTAATAATGTTAACTGTAAATATGCGTAAATATATTTAACTGCTGAAATATGAAATGTGTATACATCTGAAATATATTTAGTTGTAAATAAGTAGAAAAAAATATAAATGTACTGTTATTTAAATGCTTGGGATTTATAAAAATTTTATTTAGTGAGGACAGCAACAAATGTACATTTCCCTAAACTATGTTATTTCAAATATAGAAATCTAAATATATTTAAATAGTAAGAATCATATGATAAATTAAAATAGATATATAAAAGGGCGACACGGTGGCTCAGTGGTTAGCACTGTTGCCTCACAGCAAGAAGGTCGCTGGTTCGAGTCCTGGCTGGAAAATGAATAAATGAATGAGATATATAAATGTAAGAATATATAATACATTGTATGACATGTATAAATGCATAGAAATATTAAAAGTTGTCTTAAAATATCATATGTTAACCACTATTTAAGTTTAGGGTTAATAGGATTTTTTATCAAATAAATGCAGCCTTGGTAAGCCCGAGAGACAAAAAAAACCCCCATACAACCTAAAACATAAAACAAAACAAAACAAAACTAAACTAAATAAAATGAAATGAAACTAAACGAAATAAAATAAAATAAAATGAAATAACTAGAAACTTTTATCTTTGCCTCCTTAATGTTATTTATTTTTCTTATTTTGTTCTACATTTTCTGGATTCTCCTTTTTAATTGTTTAGTATATCCAATGTAAAAAGCTCTGTGTGCAATACATCTCTAAGTAAATGTGGAAATGTATGCAATAAAAGTCACATTTAAAAAGTAAGAAACTTTTATCACTGTATTAGAATTATTGCAAAATATGATAATATATGCAAATTAATAGTTTCCAAAGGAAGATAAATGCACGAAAATAGCTGTCTTGAATATGTAGAAAGGAAGTTTTCAAGCATTTAAACTCTCTCCATCTATTATGAAACAACTCTTTGACCTTTCTCTGGCGTCTTTTGACCATCCTGCAGAGAGGAACAGCATCTCCACCGTGAGCCGGGACTCAGTGTCGTCCTCCAGCCGGATGGAGTGGATCATCCCTCTGATGGTGGTTTCTGCCCTCACTCTGCTCTGTCTCATCATGCTGCTGGCCGTCCTGGTCTACTGGAGGTGAGATCCACTGTTTACAGGCCAAGGGTCAATGAGATGCTGACCAGCAAACCAGTCTTAGGTCATCTCGGGCCCTTTAACAGGATCTGAACTGAGAATATAGAGTATATGCTATGTTCATACCTGGTATCTCTTTTGTCCTACTTTTTTGACTACTTTGCCGACCACTTTCAAGAGACTATGGGCAGGTGTATGAATGTTGTTTATTAATTTTTTTGTGTGAGTGTGTATGAAATAAGCTTGCAGTTTACATAAAATTAATAATAAAAGTAATAATAAAATTATTTAATAATATTAATAATAATAACATTCATTCATTCATTTTCTTTTCGGCTTAGTCCCTTTATTAATCTGGGGTCGCCACAGCAGAATGAACCGCCAACTTATCCAGCATATGTTTTACGCAGCGGATGCCCTTCCAGCCGCAACCCATCACTGGGAAACGCCCATACACTCCCATTCACACACATAGACTACGGATAATTTAGCCTACCCAATTCACCTATACCACATCTTTGGACTTGTGGGGGAAACAGGAGCACCCGGAGGAAACCCATGTGAACACGGGGAGAACATGCAAACTCCACACAGAAATGGCAACTGACCCAGCCGAGGCTCGAACCAGCGACCTTTTTGCTGTGAGGTGACAGCGCTACCCACTGCACCACCGCGCCGCCATAATAATAATTATTAATATTAATAATAATTTATAATAAAAGTAGACAATAGAAAAATACAACAGCTTTCATGTTTTTTTTTATTTCTTCCTCATTTACCTTTTTTAATTTTTTTAAATGTAAGCTAAATATGAAAAACACTGTCACAATGTGATACAGTCATCCATGAAAGTCGTCAAATCACATTTGTTCAATTTATTTTAAAACTCCATTTAGTAAATACCTTTTTTTATGTTTTTTTTATTCAATTTGAAATGTTTGAATTTGAAATGTTTGAATTTGAAATTGATTTCATATTTAATTAGAATTTTATTTAAATCACCAAAAATTAGGGCTGGCGATATAACATAAATCTCATATCACGAAACAAGTCGTTTTTTTCATTTTAATGTACGTATATACTCCAAAATATCCTCATCCATATGTAATTATTCATCTCACTTTATTCAGAACTTTGAGGCAAATGTTTTAACAAAAATGCAAAACTATAAAATAAATATTAATTAAATATAAAACATTTTTCAAAAACGAATGCTTGTAGGCTCAACATAAAATATCGCTAAATAAAATGCAAAATGTAATCATTGTACTTTCCAACTTTCCCACTATATACTGTTATTCACATTTTCCCCATCCCCATGATGGCGTCAAGATTGTGCTCATCCAAATGATGAAAAAATATTATCATAACTAATTCATTTTTCGACAACAAAATAAACGATAGCATAATTTTGACTTTTTATTTTGTCCATACATTATTGTACAGCTCTACTGAAAATGTGTAAATAAACAAAAAAGTTAAATATATAACATGCAAATAGGGCGACACGGTGGCTCAGTGGTTAGCACTGTTGCCTCACAGCAAGAAGGTCGCTGGTTCGAGCCCCGGCTGGGCCAGTTGGCATTTCTGTGTGGAGTTTGCATGTTCTCCTCGTGTTCGTGTGGGTTTCCTCCGGGTGCTCCGGTTTCCCCCACAAGTCCAAAGACATGCGCTATAGGTGAATTTAATTAACTAAATTGGCTGTAGTGTATGAGTGTGAATGAGTTTGTATGGATGTTTCCCAGTACTGGGTTGCAGCTGGAAGGGTATCCGCTGTGTAAAACATATGCTGGTTAAGTTGGGGGTTCATTCTGCTGTGGCGACCCCTGATGAATAAAGGCACTAAGCCGAAGGAAAATGAATGAATGAATGAATGAATGAATGAATGAATGAATGAACATGCAAATATATGTAAATACAGAAGTATTCATGCAATACACAAAAAACCCAATTAAGGAAATGAAGTTCTAGTTAAAGTAACAATGTTTCACTCCCCATTTACACCTGTATTTACAGTTATGATTGAATTAAAGGGATTGTTCACCCAAAAATGTGTATTTATTTGTAAAACCTTTATGAATTTCTTTTATCTGTTGAACACAAAAGAAGATATTTTGAAGAATGACGGTAGCTGGCACCCATTAACTTTAACGCCAAGGAAAGAAATATTATGGAAGTCAATAGGTACCAGCATTTTTTTAAATATCTTTTTTTGTGCTCAACAGGAAAAAGAAACACAAATAGGTTTTGAACAAATAAAGGGTGAGTAAATGATGTCAGAATTTTCATTTTTGGGTGAACTGTCCCTTTAAAAACCCACCAGGTGTCCTAGAATCAGTTTTCTTTAAACAACTCATGCACAAATGCATCAATTAATATTCATAGCTGCATGTTTAAGCTCCGTCTGGTCTGTAAACAGCGTAAGGTCGCTGTGACCCCTGAATCCACACCTCGTCCACCTCTGTCCTGCGTCTCCTGGCCTTTATAAACCTGGCTCAGCTCCTCAGAGAGCCCGGGCCCCATCTGCACACGCTCGGCCCCTCGGTACCCGAATTAAAACCTCCTATGGAGCTTCCTGCCAAATACCAGCATCCTCCTGCTCACTCTTGTGCATGTGTGTGTGTGTATTTATGTGTGTCTGTGTGTGTGCGTGTTTACGAGCTGAGAGGTTGCGGGGCCCCTGGGGACCGTGAGTCTTGTGCTGAGGGCCCCAGCTGTGCGCCAATCTGTGAACATGACTGGTTAGAGCATATCTCTTCAAATGTAAATGCACATTGCATGTTTAACATTGCATTAAGAGGTAAATATTAAAGTAGTCTTGGGGTTTAAAAGTATTATGTGGGATTATATAAGATGATTTCTTGTATTATATAACATTATTATTATATAACATTTGGATTTTTTTTTTTTATAAAAGTACTAGATGCAGTTTTAATAATGTTAGTTTTAGTAATGTTTATTTGCAATATAGTCCAATATTTATGAACTTTCTGTATAAGATTTGTTTATATTTTCAGCTTCAAAATCGAATTCTAATCTAATTTTATATGTGTTTCTATTTTATGTGGTTTCATTTTAGCTTTAGTTTATTTTTAAGTTTTAGTTTTAGTAATTTTAGCCTTAATCCTGTTAAGCTTCATGGCCAACATTTGTCATTTTTAATGACATTTTTTCATCTAATATTTTCTATTTAATTTATATTTTATTGTATTTTATTTAGGGCGTCACGGTGGCGCAGTGGGTAGCACATTTGCCTCACAGCAAGAAGGTCGCTGGTTCGAGCCTCGGCTGAGTCAGTTGGCGTTTCTGTGTGGAGTTTGCATGTTCTCCCCGTGTTCGCGTGGGTTTCCTCCGGGTGCTCCGGTTTCCCCCACAGTCCAAAGACATGCGGTATAGGTGAATTGGGTAAGCTAAATTGTCCGTAGTGAATGAGTGTGTGTATGGATGTTTCCCAGTGATGGGTTGCAGCTGGAAGGCCATCCGCTGCGTAAAACAAATGCTGGATAAGTTGGCGGTTCATTCCGCTGTGGCGACCCCAGATTAATAAAGGGACTAAGCCGAAAAGAAAATGAATGAATGAATGAATGTATTTTATTTACTAAAAACAGTTTTTAGTTGTTTTTCTTTAATTAAATGTATTACTTTATATATAATTATATAAATAATAAATATATATAATAATATATGTATATATTGCAATCATATTTACCAAATAATATTTTTATTTTTATTTTATAAGTTTATGTTTTTAATCTAATATTCTTTTTTATTTTTGTTTACTTTATTTCAGTTATCAAAATCTGTTTTTAGTGATTATAGTACTTTAATGATATAATTATCTTAATAATTATGTATTTAAACCTTTTTATTTCAGTTATTTGCCAAAGAAAGGTTTCTGGTTTTTATTTTTTTCAAAAAATTAAATCAATATTTAAATCATAATTTATTTGAGCTTCATTTTAGCTACTGAAAAAATCTCTAACCTCTAGTTCACCCTTTTTTTGTTGCAACTGCAAAGCGAGATAACAGCGGTTTGATTTGATAATTTGAAGGCTTTTGAAGAGTTTGATCGCTGACAGTGGACGTGAATGAAAGAGTGTTTGCGCGGTTATCAATCTGCTCAGCGAGTGGAAGGAAGACACAACTGCTCCCCGGAGAATGTGTGACGTCTTTGTCAACACATCAGCGTTGTCAGATTTCAACAAAGATGCCAAGCAAACAAAAGACTTGCATTTCCTTTTTACCCAAAGTTGGTGAGAGTGTTTACCAGAAAGTGTGCTATTATTCACCTAAAGTGAAGTTATGATGTTGCCAAGGCAAGAGGCTAATGAGAGGTTTGAAGCTATTTATTTCAGTTAGTTGCTAAAGAAACTAGCCTAGTTTTTATAATTGAATTTTGTTTTCAATCTATTCCAGCATTCCTATTTTATTCCAGATAATTATTCTCTCACAACATGTCACCATTGTCAGTTTTTATCAAAGCCCATTGTTGCTCAATTTCCTTATAGCCAAAGTTGGTGCGTGCGTTTTTCAGAAAATGTGCTGTTACTGCTTAATATTAAGTTATGATGTTGCCAAGGTGATAGGCTAATTACAGCTTTAAAGTCTTTTTTTAAAATCTTTCCCTCATAGCCGTTAAGCTGAAATCAACATAGAAGGACCAACACTACAAATGTGGAAGCAAATGGCTTTCAGTGGATTTATTTGCACAAATAAATTGTTCACCTAGGTGGCGCAATGGCGCAGTGGGTAGCGCTGTCGCCTCACAGCAAGAATGTCGCTGGTTCGAACCTCGGCTGGGTCATTTGGCATTTCTGAGTTCGCATGTTCTCCCCGTGTTCGCATGGTTTTCCTCTGGGTGCTGCGGTTTCCCCCACAGTCCAAAGACATGCGCTATAGGTGAATTGGGTAAGCTAAATTGTCCATAGTGTATGTGTGTGTGTATGGTTGTTTCCCAGTGATGGGTTGCAGCATGGAAGGGCATCCGCTGCGTAAAACATATGAAGAATTACAATGTGCACCAGCAAAATAAACATTGTTAATTTTGATTTCACATAAATGTTAAATCTATTTATTTTAGTCAGTTACTAAGCCAACATAAATCCCTTCATTTAATTTCTTCATGGTATATATGTTTTATTTTTTGTCAGCTTCATTTAATTACTGAAAGCTAATTTGTAATAATTCTAGCTATTTTATCACTTAAATTTTTTATTTAGCTACATTTTTTTATCTAAATTGATAGATTTTTTTAAAATCTACAAACCATAAAGTACTTTCAACTTAAACCTGTTTATTTCAGTTAATTTTCAAGGACTGATTTTTGTTTATTATTATTTTTAATAAGCTTTTAATAAGTAAAAAAACTTCAACTACATAAAAAATATATATATATATATATATAACTTTTTGTGATTATAGTGCTTCAACATTGTCATATTTCTTTTACATTTTTGAAATATAAATATTTTATAATTGTATAATTACTTTGACTTTTTTGATTTTACGCTAGTTATTTGCCAAAGCAGCTAGCCTAGATTTAACATTTAATTTTTCAACACAATCCAACCTTGCTCATTTCTTATTTCCTAATACCCAAAGTTGGTGTGAGTGTTTACCAGAAAGCCTGCTATTATTTGCTTAAAAAGTACTTTCAACCTATTTCAATTGTCAAGTACTGACTTTTTTTTTTAAATACGTAAAACATTTTTCTTTTGTTATTGAACTTTTTCCCCCAAAAAAATAAATGAATAAATTTTTTCTATTTTTATAATGGTTCAACATTTGTATTTTTATTTTTTGGGGAGGTCAGCTTCATTTACTGAAAGATAGTTTTTAATAACACTAGCTATTTTATTACTTGACATTTTTTCTTTAACTAGTTTTTTTTTTTTATCTAAAATTATAGCATTTTTTAAGTGCAGCACTTAAAGTACTTTCAACTTAACCAGTTTGTTTCAATGAATTGTCAAGGACTGATTTAAAAAAAAAAAAAATTTATAGTTCAGTTATTGAACAATATTAAATACATTTTTAAATATTTTTTTCAACATTTATCGAACTTTAAATAAATTTTTTTATTTTGAAAATGTTGTGATTGTTGTGCTTCAACATTTTCTTATTTCTTTAACATTTTTTTTTAAATATAACTATTTTACAATTATATACTTCGACTTAAACCAGTTTATTTCAATTATTTGCTAAAGCATCTAACCTAGTTTTTACATTTAATTTAGATTCAACCCAATCAAATCTCACTCCATTCTAATTTCCCAATAACCAAAGTTGGTGCGAGTGTTTACCAGAAAGCATGCTATTATTTGCTTAAAATGAAGTTATGATGTTGCCAAGGCGATAGGCTAATGAGAGCTTTATGTAGGCAGGGATCCATCTGGAAGGCTCAGAGGCTCTCAGTCTGTTCAGACTCACAGATGCCCATTAAAGAGCAAAGATGCTGCACTCGTCTCCCTCAGACATTTACACACGTTAAAGCAAACTCCAGACCTGACGCAGAGTCACAGATGGGGAACGAGAAGAGCTTATATTTATCTTTGTACCATCTCGCCTGTTTTGCATGCTCAAGGATTAGACCGTGGGGTCCGAAACTTGACTGAAGGGCCCTTGTATGCCACTAGAGGAGTGTTTCTGATCCCCCGTCATAAAAAAAGGTCATTAGCGTGAGGTTTGTGTCCCCCAGTCATGGCCTGTCCTCCTCCTTCCCCCCTCCATAAGCAGAGATCATGAGCTTTTCAGAGCCTCCGCTTCTCTTTTTATCTCACCTCTTGAGGATGACTACCATCTGCTCGCTGCTCTGCTTAAAGTACAGGTAGGGACGCGTTTATATAAATGCTTGACTGGGATTTAAATGAAAGATGAGGGATGGGAAAATGCACTGTGTTTGTGCATTTAAGATTAAATGAAATAGACTTTGCGGTAAGAGTTGCTCGTGTAAAGTTGAGATTGATATTCATGCATTTTATATGAAGGCTAAAATAGGAGCCAGAGATGTTTTGTGGGTGTCTGTGCTGGTTCGTGGGTTTTATTATGTAAATGTGTAAATGTGGCAAAGATAAATTAACTTGATTATGTAACTGTGTTTTAAGGATCTCGAGGGTTGTTAGGTTTCTGGTGTGTAAGCATATATAAGGGGTTGTGGCATGGGAAATGCAAGTTGATTTTTTTGTTTTAACTTTTGGGGTATGGTAAGTGTATCTGGTTTCATTTGATTTGTTCATCTGATTATTATATATGTATGTATTTTTTTAGCATCAGCTGATAAAAATACCCATGTGGAAAATGAACATGAGTGTGTTTATCATGTTCAAGTTTATTGCACATTTTCTGTATTCATGTACTTACAAACGAAATTTGTAAAAGAATACATATTAAATCAACAAAAACAACATGTTGTAAATGTGGCAAAGATAAAATAACTTGATTATGTAACTGTGTTTTAAGGATCTCAAGGGTTGTTAGGTTTCTGTTTTGTAAGCATATATAGGGGGTTGTGGGACGGAATATGCGAGTAGATTTATCTGTTATAACATTTGCGCATGGTTTTGGGGTATGGTAAGTGTAGCTGGTTTCATTTGATTTGTTCATCTGATTATTATACAGTTGAAGTCAGAATTATTAAACCCCCTGAATTATTTGCCCCGTTTATTTTTTCCCCCAATTTCTCTCAGGATAGGGTAATTAGGCAAGTTAATGTATATCGATGGTTTGTTCTGTAGACTATCGAAAAAATATATCGCTTAAAGGGGCTAATAATTTTGACCTTAAAATGTTTTTTCAAAAATTAAAAACTGCGTTTATTCTACCCGAAATAAAACAAATAAGACTTTCTACAGAAGAAAAAATATTATCAGACATACTGTTAAAATTTCCTTGATCTGTTAAACATCATTTGG
This sequence comes from Danio jaintianensis, assembly GCA_903798115.1. Lineage (NCBI taxonomy): Eukaryota > Metazoa > Chordata > Actinopteri > Cypriniformes > Danionidae > Danio > Danio jaintianensis. The sequence continues at coordinate 8,254,468 of CAIGQV010019356.1, forward strand.
GAAATATTTAAAAAAGAAAAAAAAAATTCAAAGGGGGTTTAATAAATCTGATTTCAACTGTATATGTATTTTTTTAGCATCAGCTGGAAAAGCTTTTAGCATCTGGAAAATGGACATGAGTGTGTTTATCGTGTTCAAGTTTTTTGCACATTTTCTGTATTCATGTACTTACAAACAAAATTAAAAGAATACATATTCAATCAACAACAATAATAATAATAAATTAATTAATAAATGTAATTTAATTTACTTTTTGCTTGTTAAAAAGAATCCAAAAACTTACAACAGTTTTGTACATTTTCTGTTAAAATTGCACTTTAAATGTTAATTAAAACAAACTGTTAGATAAATTATTAATTAGAATTATAAATTAAGATATTCATTGAAATTGAATAATACATACACTTATACATTTTAACAGTACATAAATAATAAAAAACAATACTTTCAATTGTAACAACTGCCTTGGAGAAGGCTATTTCACATTTTCTATTGTCAGAAAATTACAAACAATTAAAAATACTGAAACTCACATAATGAATGAAATTGGTCTACAACATTCTTGTATTATTATTTATAAGTATATAACATAATATATAACATAAATACATGTATAAGATATTCACTGTAAAGTGTGATTTATTTTTATTTTTATTAAATAATATAATCAAATCAAATTTTTGTGCAAAGATATTTAAAAGAAATCATTGCAAGAACAGTTTATTCAGGCATTATGCGCTGTATACTTTTTTTTAGTAATGTACTAATTGAAGAGTTGAGACTGAGATTGTATTGATCCGAAACATTAAGAGTGTATTACTTGATGTCCAAAGTGATAAATAAGACATGGATCTCTAAGTGAACACCTAACAATGATTCTGAGCAGACAGGAAGCTCCTCCAGATGAAGGATCTGTCTAAAATCATCCTGATTACCTGCATTCCTCTAACCGGGACGTTTCTGTTCACAGGAGATTCTTCCAGACGGCACATTTCTATATTGAAGACAGAAACTCCCCCAGAGTGATCCGCAATGACAGCTTCCCCATCATCTCTACAGCCGGTGAGGCTCTAAACAAACACACAAAAACTTTCAACAGCTTTTATTGCCATCATTTAGAACAGAGGTTCCCAATCTGCGGGGTCGCGGTCCTCACTATGGGTCACCGAAAGATTTATGAGGGGTTAGCTTGAGTCTAGATCTACACTAATAAGGATACATTTAAAAATAGTGTTTTCCTTTAACACTGTTGTTTTCCATCATTTCAGAAAATTTCGGTCATGCACATACGTTAAGATGGAAGATGCTTTGACCTGGTATTTATTATCTTTCTGGCTTTTTGAAACGTCACAGCAATATGTAAAGGAAAAACACCACGTTTTTTAAAATGGACCAATGTCATTTACCATTTCAACTGAATTGTACTAAGTTGTCCACCAGTAAATGGTGCTTTATCAGGGGTCACCACAGCGGAATAAACTGCCAATAACACTGGCATATGTTACTCTGGTGGATGCCCTTTCTGCCCTCTCTGCTGGGAAACACACACACTCTCACGTTCACACACTATGACCAATTTAGTTTATCCAATTCACCTATACCGCATGTCTTTGCACTGTGGTGGAAACCGGAGCACCCGGAGGAAACCCACACAAGAACATGTAAACTTTACACTGAAATGCCACCTGACCCAGCCGGAACTCGAACCAGCAACCTTCTTGCTGTAAGGCGACAGTGCTAACCACTTAGCCACTGTGCCACCCCAGTCCTCCACCATTTTAGCTGATTGGTCACATGACTAAAAATGCATTGTTTTGAAAAGCCTTCATTTTCAAAGTTGACACTGCCACACAAAAACCCCCAAGAACGTTTCACTTTAGAGAGCATTTTCGATAAGATATGTTTTCATTGCCTTAGTACGCTCTCTCAGTGTGGAAGAAAGGCTAAAATGGAGAGAAAATTTGAAATGAAAGGGTATTATGGAGCGTTCACCCCGGATTAGCCTTGCCACGTAATTCCCACGTAATTTGACAGTTGAGCATTTGAGCTTTCTCGCTTCATTCGCACGTGATATTCACTTCACAACAGATGCAAAGTTTTTGGTTTTGTTGCAAAATGGCTGACATGGATTTTTTTTGGGAGGGTAGCTGTGCTTTATATGATGTGGAAGGCGGAAAAACGGCACACCCAGCTTGGTGAGTTTCACCAACTCCTCCAGGAGCTGCGCCTGGACGACGGCCGATACAATAGCAAGCTCCTGATTGGTTAACGCGGCACAAATTTTCGCCAAAGTTCAGATTTTTTACATTTCATTCATGTGAATCTTGCATTACACAACGTCAAACACCCAAAACGCTCAATTCGCACTGTCATTCACTCGAATTGCGTCATTTGTGCCACCTTATTCACGTGAACTGAACCGCAGGATGTCTATCGTGTCTTTGCATAGACTTAATAATTACATTGGATTACATTTTTATTCAGCCTGGCTGTGTTTTTTGTTGCTGGATCAAACAAAAGTGAAAGTTAGACTGAGATTTCATGCATGGTCGCAAATATTAAATGGAAATAAATATACTGTGTATTCTAAAAATAATTCAACAAACACATAAGCATATTTAAAGGATATTTAACCTTTTTTAAGAAAATCATACACCTCTGCAACTTCTGTGAGCTAAACGGAAAGTTTACCAATAAAAGTCTTTTCTTCAATGCAAAACAAAAGGAGGTGATTTGCTAAAGATTCACAATGCTCTCAGATGATAGCTTTGAGCCAGGACAAAGCCAAATAAAAATCATATTACTTTCGATCCACATGAGGATGAGTAAATAATGGCGGAATTGTCATTTTGGCTGAACTTTTGCTTTTAATGATGCTGCAGATTTCTGGCTTGTTGAGTGGATGCATATTTAATGCTCTCAGTGTTTCTGGTTCTCAGTGGGCGAATGGAAAATCTGATTGCTCAATTTGGGTCGTGCATGATTTTCTACAATTGCATGAACTCCTGTCAGCATCGCCGCTCTTTTTTTTTCTCTCTCTGTTTCTTTCCTCTGTTTCTCGCTCCACCGCTCTTGACTGACAGGTCTATATAAGCGTAAGCCAAAAGAAGTAAAACTAGGCATTAATGTTTATGAGAGCTCCATTTGAGATGATTGTTTAATGGAGAACTCATCAACAGTCCTTGTTAAATTGGAGAAGAAGTCTGCGTGTTCACGTCTCAGTGATTTAATAAGACTCAATCTCTTCTGTTAACACTAGAACTACTGGAATATTCTAGAACTACTACAATGGCCATAAAGTAGTAGTCATTCTGAGCATTCGCACTAGACTGAACTGAATGGCATTTTTGTCAGGTCATATTTACATTCGATGTTTTGGATTTGCATGTCTGTCGTTATATTTTACAATGTTTTTTTGAATAATATTTAATTGTGTTGTGCTGGGTTCACAACAAAAGTTAATTCAAAGTCCTTCCATGGCAACTGCATATTAATACCCTCTCTTAGTTTGCTATGAAGGAATGATGCACTAAAGAAAGCCCCGCCCCTACTCAAAATTCAGTTTCAGTTGGAAGTACATCAATGTATTGAAATAGTGAAACTTCCTGTTCACACGGACTTGAAATATCCACGTCAGTAGATTACAATAGGAGTCAATGCAAATGCATGAATAGAGGCAAATTTTTATTGGGCGGGGTGTGAGTGATGTGGAATGTGTGATGCATTTGCTGCATATACGAAAATAGCTTCAATCGCGACGCATCAATTTGTGTCGAAAAACATCCCAAAAGTAAACTAGATTTAAACTAAGTCGTGGTTTAATAAACTAAACTTTTTATTTCCTCCTCCATGAAAATACTGTTTTGGAAAGTCGAAAATAGGGAAATATGGATTAAAACGGAATAATTCATAGATAAAAACGTCTGTTCTTAATAAATGTTGATTTTTGGACTTCAAATCCGTGAATTAATGGATCTGTTATATTAGGATAGGCAATAATAAACATCAGGACATGAAAAATTAATTTTAATAAATAGAAACAACAACCACAGAATCTGCTATTGTTGTTATTTACGCATCCAAATTAGAAGTAGATCAATATTCTGTTCATTTCTTAATCTTAAGATAATAAAAACATCACCAATATGCTTTTTAATGCACAGTAAAAACTTTTATAGATAAAAATGGACTCAAATAATACACAATTTATAATGAATTCGGTTTATAATATTTTAATAAATTATACACACATGTAAGAAAAAAGTTTTTAAGTGTTAGTTTTATTTCAGTTTTTATTTTGGTTTTACTTATTTTAATTGTGATTGAATTTTAAACTAGAGATATTTACTTGTTTATATATATATATATATATATATATATATATATATATTTTTTTTTTTTTTTTAAATTAACATTTACTTTGTTTTAAGTAGCAAAAAAATATATATATATATAGACTGTAAAAATGCAGCATTTGACACAATTCATTCATGTTGTCCCAACACAAGTAGATTAAGTTAGCTTAACAAATTTAAGTGGATTGAACATAAAACAATTAAGTTATTCCAAATAAATCTCAAGAATTGTGTTGTTTCAGCTCGTTTTAAATTAATAGTTTGAACAAGCAGCAAAAAAAAATTTGAGTGTATACAAAACATGAGGAAAAGGTGCTCTTCTATGTTTTGGAATTGTAGAAAAATATGCAGGCATGTAAGAAATGTCAGGATACTACATATATATGGGTTTTATTTCAACAATGTTATTATACTGCAAAATTTAAAAATAGCCCAAACGACTGCCTTGGTCTAGTGTTAATGGTGTAGTTAATTACAGAGTGGGGGTTAAAGTGATGTGTGTTTGATCATCTTTAGCAGTGGTAAAGCAGTAAACGCTCCGGGGGATTGTGCTCTGTTTTAAATATGGTCCCAGCTGTGAGCTTCACTGGCCTTTAATGAACCATACCTTTATATGTGACAATAGACCATCGGTCCAGGCCTTTCTTTGACAGAGAACTGATGAGCTTTATATGACGCAGATGTGACCAACCGAATATCATCACTCAGACAAAAAGTAGGCCGTATAGATTTTGGTTCAGAGTCTTTTATCATTTGGAACAAGGATGTGTTTTATTTTGCAGAAAGGTTGTGCCACGCTAGATTTCAGTATAAGATGTATTTTATCATTGGTTTGTTTGTGTTTGAGTATAATTTAAATACATACTATATTATAATAATAGGTTTATTATATTGAAAACCAAATATGGCACTCTGGATCACAAAACCAGTCATAAGTCTCAATTTTTGGAAATGTATATATTTATAATTTATAAATATTATATGCAATTATTTACATATAAAATCTGAAACATTGAGAAAATCATCTTTAAAGGTGAAAATTAAGGTTTAGCAATGCATTTTACTAATCAAAATGTAAGTTTTGATATGTTTACAGTATAAAACATCTAAATAATCTTCATGGAACATAATCTTGACATTATATTCTCATGATTTTTTACATAAAATAATCTATCATTTTGACACATACAATGTATTTTTGGCTATCGCAGTACAACTTAAAGGTGCAGTATGTAAGTTTGACACCCAGTGGTTGAACTAGGTATTGCATGCCTGGTTCAAAACACAGGCAAGCGCAGGTTGCCAGATTGACAACATCAACAGAAGTGTGCCTGACTATCGAACCTAAAGGTTGATTTAAGTCGTGATCTAAATAAAAGCAACGGCACGCGATAGAAGGAATATTCTCCATATTAAAAGGAGTTTTTGTTCTAACCAACATCTCGAATTGATAAATTAGAAACGGCTTCTATTTATTACAGCTCAACAACAGAAAACTGACAATACTCACCTCAGGTACACCAAATGTGCTTTATTCAGTGTTAAATGCTAATAATGTGAGTTTGAATGCCATTTTACATGACATTTATTGCCATACTACTGAAAGCAGCATCAGATAGTTTACCTCAGATCTTGAAAATAAAATAAACTGTTTGAAATTGAACTTTAGAACTGTGACTCGCATCTACATTTAATAATGTTAAAGATGTTTAATATGTATTAAATAGATTATAAACCTTACTATTTCGTGAGTGAGTGCATATTCTGTGCTTCTGAATGGCTGTATTTAAATTTCTGTCTTGTTTCGTCTGGTGCAAACAGCCAAATTGCTTATCACTGCAAATCTCGTCGCGTAGCGTGTTGTTAGGACATGGGGTTACAATGTAACCTGCTCACCTTATGTTTACATTCATAATATTTAGATTATTTGCTAATTAATAACCTCATGTGGAACTCTGAATCTGCGTCTCATTTCGGAGTCTGCTACTGTCCACCGGAGGTCGCATTTCGGTCACGGAAATGCTTTGAGAGCCTTCCTGACTAAATGAATGAAATATGCTGTTTTCCAACAAGGCAACCCGGGTGCTGAAATATAATTGGCTAAAGTGGCAGTGGGCGGGTTAAAAGAACCAAAACAAAGACACCTGTTCCGACACGTAACTCGCATTTTCAAAGCAGAATAACTGACTTCAGCATTGTTTTTCAGATAAACAAGAATGTTCACTTGACATGTTTCTTAATATCTGCAAACATATTATGGTATTTTTATGCTTTATAAGAGTCAAAAACTTTCAAAACAAAACAAATTTCTTTGTATGTGTGTGTATAATTTAAGTTATTAATACAATTTACTACATACTAACTTTATTTTTTTAACTATAAAACCCAATCGCCAGATTTCCAGATAAACATCCATAATAATATTTAGCTATCTTATAATATTCTATAAATAATATTTTAGCTAATACATTTTCCATCAATTTGTCTGTATTTAAATGGGCAGATGGTGCTATATGATGTGTGTGTGTGTGGTTTGTGTTTCAGATGACCTGGAGGCCGTGCCAGTCCGGCATTTCATCAAACACATCGTGGAGCTTCACTCCAACAACCGGCATGGCTTTTCTCAGGAGTTCGATGTGAGTACGCTCTTTGTAGTTAAAGCATGTGAGGATATGTGTGTGTGTGTATGTGCTCTGTACGTGTACCGGTGCTCCCAGTAGCACAGAGGCACAGATGGCTATGGGAAAAAGACTAATTAAAGAGGAGAGTCTCATTAAAATCACTCCTCTTGCTGGAGGAATCTATGCAGGAATGCAGAAGAAGAAGCTTGAGTCTGCTTCATGCCCACAGCAAACATTTGCAACCTCACAATCCAACATGGGCACATTCAGAAGCAAGAACTGGCTTATACAAACGGAAGTATTTGCTGTTCGTTCGTAAAATAGGTGCTTTGTTTTACCGATATCAGGAGCTAAATCTGCAATGGTTGATTAATGCGTGCTTCATTACGGCTCACTGGGGAGCTGATTATTATGCCGCGGTTTAAAATTTTTGTTCAAATTGCATTGATGTGACAATAATTAAATGACTCGGACAAATGGGGCAATTTATGTAGATTTGAATCTAAGTGAGGCTAATTACTGGCATGATTGGCTAATTATTTTATAAAGGAGTTTTAAATAATTTAGCAATAATGTGGTCAACAAAAATCCAGCAAAACAGAATTCCGATAGCACATGGACGTGATTTTTTTCCCCCAGCTGTTTACATTTACACACGGGACCAACATTATTTGAACTTGTGTGTGTTTTTCTCTATGCTTTTTTGCTGTTTGTGTACATGAGAGAGATATTCACCTGACAGTGTTTGTGACGGCCATTTCTGCATACGCTTTATCTCTGTGCACTCAGAAAACTATATATACGAAGTTCAAACTGACTTTAGAATGTCTGTTGTTGCTGGAGGATCTGATGCACAAGCTGTAAAGACTCCGCCCACTTCTGGAAAAGGGGGTGTATTTAAAGAGATGCTCAAGAAAACAGTTTTTTTGTTTGTTTGTTTGTTTGTTTGTTTTTGCATCTGTCCAAAAATGGCATGGTTTAGTAATTGGTCTGTGAAGTATTCGAGCTGAAACTTTATTTGAACTGAAAATGCCTGAGACTTTTTTGCATTTTGTAAAAAGGGTATAATAGGTCTCCTTTAAAACCTTTTTGACAGACAAATTAAACACTGAATCAAGGAATTCTTTTTTTTCTTTTTTTTAAATAGTTGAGAATATTTTCATTTTATTTGTCACACTAGAAATGGGAAGTGAAAACCAAAATTGCGTACCGCACTTGTTTCATGGATTCAGAACTTTGTTTTTACCATTATTAAACCAGGAAGTCTCATTGAGATTTAAAATCAAGAGACAAGGTCCAAGGTAACAGTAAAACAATTTTAAAATACAAGAACCCCACATAACAACAACATTTCATCGGTCCTCTCAACAAATGCTTTACATGCTTCCAATACCACTCTCTTTATAATGTCTATATTTCAGGAATAGGAAAATTAGTATAGTTGTGTGTCATTGTGGATATATTGTAATAGTCTGTGTAGCATTTTTTCTGAATATTAATAGATTTTTCTTATCATCTGAAATATGCAGTGACGTGTATTCCAAAACAACTTATACAGTCTTTTCATGTTGTGTCATCAATCTGCCATATTGGTGGCACAGAATGTAAAAAATGCCAATGAATTAAACAAAACTAGCATATTTTTCTGATTATACTACTGAAAATGATCAATTATTGTCATGTTTTGGGCTTTGCTAATCAGTCATACTGATAAAAAGGTTTTCTAGAGTACTATAGACTCCCGAAAGTTATTGGCCAAACTGAAGCAATATTTCCAGGACAAGAATTCTTATCATTTGCAGTCGTGTAAGGAAAATATTAAGCTAATATCTTAATTAGTAATGCTCATAAATATTTTTGTCAATTTGTCAAAATATTGCACATTTTTCTGCTTACTGAGTCCTACATATGATTTAGCAGCTTCCACGTGTTATTTTTCATTGTTTAGACAGCATAAATAGGCAGAACAATATATTCTGTTGTACATTAACTGTGCAATCCTGTCTGTTGTTTACATCCGTTTAATGCCAGTATGGCTGCACACACTGGTAACTGACCAAATCTTGACGCATGTACAAACACTCTATATGATACAATCAACACCAAGCAGGCAAAACGTGTCTATTAACACGTGTATTAGTGCCAAAATAAGAAAAACTTGTGAATACTCACTTAAAAATAGATATTTTTTATCAGTGGTTCTGTGAAGAACTTTTAATAACTATGGAGCCTTTCCATTCCACAGATGGTTCTTTATGTGTTTATATGTTCTTAAAACTAAAGGGGAAAAAAAAGTTTTTTTAAAGGGATAGTGTAAATGTTGTCATCATTTACTCACCCTTTACTTGTTTCAAACCTTTATGAGTTTCTTTTTTCTGTTAAACACAAAAGAAGATATTTTGAAACATGTTGGAAATCTATAACCATTGACTTTCATAGTATTTGTTTTCCTACTATGGAAGTCAATGGTTACAGGTTTTCAGCTTTCTTCAAAAGATCTTCTTTTGTGTTTGACAGAAGAAATAAATTCATAAAGGTTTATAACTACTTAAATAGTGTGCAGATTTTACTTTTTGGGTGAACTATCCCTTTAAAAACTGTTCACTGAAATGTACTTTCAGAAACCCAAATGGTTCTTCTGTAATGCCGTTGCAAAAAAAAAAAAAAAAAAAACTTTTGGAACTTTTTTTTTTGAAGATTATATTTGTATAGCACATTTCACACACAATGGTTTAGCTTTAAATAAATTCATTTATTTGTTTTGACATTTATAGTTAACGTTCTTTATATATGTGTAATTGATAGAAATGCATGTATTTGTTTTGTTTGTTTTGTATTTTCATTCCTTTTTTTAGATTCTGAGTCCTGTCGAAGGATTTGTTGTTGAGTGAAAAGGAACTAAAATGCATGTTTATAATGCTAGTATTTACTACTATCGGTAGCCTATTTTACATTATTTCAGTATGAAAGTATAAAATCGATCACTCAGAAAATTACTACTTATTTTCAACACAATACTTGAGGTTTATTTTGGGACAACTTAATTGTTTTATGGTTAATCCACTTAAGTTTGTAAAAACTTTTGACTAGCTTTGATGTATAGCCGGGCGGCACAGTGGCTCAGTGGTTAGCACTGTCGCCTCAAAGTAAGAAGGTCGCTGGTTCGAGTCCCTGCTTACCAGTTGGTGTTTCTGTGTGGAGTTTACATGTTCTCACTGTGTTGGCCTGGGTTTTCACCGGGTGCTCCGGTTTCCCCCACAGTCCAAAGACATACGCTATAGGTGAATTGGGTAAAACAAAATTGGCCCTAGTGTATGGGTGTTTCCCAGTACTGGGTTGTGGCTGGAAGGGCATCCGCTGCGTAAAACATATGCCGGAATAGTTGGCGGTTCATTCTGCTGTGGCAACCTCTGATAAATAAGGGACTAAGCCAAAGGAAAATGAATGAATGAATGATATATAGCCAACTGCAACTTCATTTATTTTCCTTAGGCTTAGTCCCTTTATTCATCAGGAGTCGCGGAATGAACCGTCAACTTATCCAGCATATGTTTTACACAGCGGATGCCCTTCCAGCCGCAACCCAGTACTGGGAAACCAAGTGCAACTTATTTTCCAGTAAATATATAGAGTAAAACGGTAAAATGTGTGCAAGGTATAATTGGTTATTAATCATTTAAAATCACATATTTCCAACAGGAGGTTCAACACTGCACATCAGAAATGAAGATTACAGCAGAACACTCCAATCACCCAGAAAACAAGCACAAAAACAGATACATCAACATCGTAGCCTGTGAGTACTCGATTATTATGTGGCAAACGGCAACATTTACCTTCTCAAACGTTCCGTGAGTTCATCTGCGCTAGCGTATGCGAGATGAAGATAAAAGATATTAATATCCATCTCTCAATCTTGCTAGCATTTCTAAATAGATTAGGCTTCTGGAACAGCGATTGGAGTGATACATCATTTATTGCTTTTTAATACTCAGATGATCACAGCAGAGTGAAGTTACAGCAACTGTCTGGGAAAGACTCCAAGCACAGTGACTACATCAATGCCAACTATGTGGACGTACGTGTTTTATTACCGAGCGCATATGCATGACCGATGATGCTTTAATGTTTGTTTATAATGAGATATTCTGCCTCTCAGGGTTATAAAAGAGCCAGGGCTTACATCGCGGCTCAAGGCCCTCTCAAGTCCACGTTTGAGGACTTTTGGAGAATGATCTGGGAACAGAACACCACTGTGATTGTCATGATCACCAATTTGGTGGAGAAAGGCAGGGTGAGTATCCATTGCATAATATATTTTCGGATAATAGACTAGAAGTAATCGTACACAAACTTTGTTGCATATTAAGGATGTAAAACAAATAATGAGTTAGCTTTTGTTATTGAAAGAATAGTAATAGTTCTCTAATACATAGACATCACCTATATACTATATAACTGCAGGTTCACTGTATAGCACTTTTCACAGTTATTGTTTCAAAGCAGCTTTACAAAAGGTGCACATTATTTCATTACAATCAAATTCAGAAACGTTAAAGGTGCAGTAGGTGATCTGCCAAAATGCTATCCGTTAGCATAATTTTTTTGAAACACAGTTCTTCCCCTGCCATCCAAAGCCACGCCTCCTGAAATCATGGCACCTTAAAGATGACAGTAGAAAACCCACTAGATCATGTCATTCTCCAGTTAGAAAACTTTATAGTACTTCATAATACTACAATTCCGAATAAAAAACTGTATTATATCTAGCACATTTTCAGTTGTGTAGCAAGCAAAACTTGTCATAATGAGCAATATTTCATGCATGCAAGGATCGCTGGTCTCACTCTCCTACACGCTTTGTCCTAAAGCGACTGCATGCTTAGTGGTTGGCCGGTGGTGTGCAGGAATTACACTTATTACTAAGCCATGCTTACATGCTATTTCAGACAGAATATTCAAAGTAGCATGGTAAACAATATAGGGAGCGCATCACCGGTTGTCATTGTTCAAAAATGAACCAGTGTGAATATAAAACCAACTTCACTTCAGTAAAACAGGCTAGGCGGAATAGCGCTATTTACTTATGTTTTGTTGTTAAACTAAATAAAAATCTACATTATCGGTGCTGTAAAAGGTACCTTATGAAATTGAAAATAGTCACTTCAATCTTTCGCCGGAAGATTTCAGTGGCTGAACAACACTTTCGTGCATATAGCCCATTCGTAAACAACAAAATCTACATCAGCTTTGCGTGACTAAAATAGTTTTAAAACATAAAATTACCTGTCTAAAAGAAATACTTCAGCCATGGTGTCATCCTTCCTCCAGTATGCAAAAGTAACTCCAATATAGATTCAGGATTTAAAAAAGTTTTGATTCAGCATTTGTTTTACCGCTGCCACTCTCTCTCTCGTGTGCACGTGCACTCGCAAACGGCGGATCTGCATGAACGGTTGCGCAGATGTACAAATCTACATTTACTGACAGACAGTTTTGGGCTACTTATGAGAATTCTGAGAATTGCCGGCCTGATCAATTTTAATTGGATGAACATTTTTTAGTCTTATGCCTTACCCAGAATATAAAAATACATATAAATACATCTAGATCATTTATTTTAATCATTACTATTGGAATGTGAAGAGACTTTCAACCAGCACAACAAAAAATGTTTCTGAAGACAATCACCTACTGCACCTTTAAGGTTATTAGTTAGCACAGCTTTATTAGTTACTAATAACTTTAACTAATTAACTAGTAACTAATAGCTTAACAGTTCATTCATTCATTCATTTTCTTTTCGGCTTAGTCCCTTTATTAATCTGGGGTCGCCACAGCAGAATGAACCGCCAACTTATCCAGCATATGTTTTACGCAGCGGATGCCCTTCCAGCTGCAACCCACTGGGAAACATCCATACACACACTCATTCACACACATACACTACGGACAATTTATCCAACCCAATTCACCTATACCACATGTTTTTGGACTTGTGGGGGAAACCGGAGCACCCGGAGGAAACCCACGCGAACACGGGGAGAACATGCAAACTCCACACAGAAACGCCAACTGACCCAGCCGAGGCTCGAACCAGCGACCTTCTTGCTGTGAGGCGAACGTGCTACCCACTGCGCCACCGTGACGCCCAGCTTAACAGTTAAAGTTATATATATAAACATAGACTACGTTTACATGGACATCAGTGATCAAATTATTTGCCTTAATCTGAATAAGACAATTATATGTTTATGGTGTTTACATGAGTGGCTTTTTGAATGTTCCTTTGATGATCCTGTTTTACATGTTATAGCACATAGTTCGATTAACATCATCACACTATCCACGTTTCCTCTGGAGTTTCATGTAATTTCACGTGTTTCATTTTTAATTTTCGACGTTAACTGCAGTTTGGCACTTTCACTTTCATTCAGGAACATTTCATGCATGCCCCTTGTGACAAACTGAGATATTGGATGCGCGTATGAAGTAAGGACTGGTGGAGGAGTGTTGTTTTAATGGAATTTGATACTGCATGCCGAATGGAAGAAAAAAAACTCTGCATTTCGGGATGTGTATGTCTATGGTCCTTTACTGACTTGGTAGGTGCAGAGAATAGTGTCAAACAGCTGTGTGTGTATGGAATACCCTGTCACAAAATGCGGCAAAAATTCTACACAACGGTAATAGTTTGATAAAGGTGTTTACAAGTCGGTACTGCACTTTAATAATGTGACTAAATAGGCATACTCCACATGTCTTAATCCGATTTCTGTTTAGTTCGATTATGACTTTAGTCGGATTAGGGTAATCAAAAATTACTGTTTACATGGTAGACATGGTATTGTCTTAATCGTATTAAAATCGGATTATTGGTGTCCATGTAAACATACTCAATGTTAACCTGCAGTCATATAGCATATAGGTGATGTCCATGTGTACATGTTTATCGAAGTGTATTGTTTATCATAACTTTAACTGTTGAAAGCTAATTAGTTACCTAAAAAATAACAATGTATGGTAGCAAGTTGAGTTTCTTTCTTTTGTTAAACAAAAAAAGAAGAACAATGTTTTAAACTAATAGCCATTGATTTGACTTCCCCTTACTATTGGAGAGTTGCTACAGGTTTTCAACATTATTCAAAGTATCTTCTTTTGTGTTCAACAACAAAAAAAAGGTTTGGAATTTCGATCAATTAAGTAATTTGTTAGTAAATGTTAACTTTTTGTTTTGAGCCATCTCTTTAAAAAAAATCAAATCCAATTAAACCAACATGATTATTATTTTTTTTCTATTCCTGGCATCCCTTGGCTAGCATTACTGTAATCAATTGTTCTGTCATGTTGAGTGGCTATAATTATTCTTTTAATCCCAGAAAACGAGAGAGAAAAAATCCATTTAATGAGACATCAGTAGCAGTATTAGAGATACCAGTGAACTGATATTAAAAATATACCCTTTTTTATGTTGTTTTGATGTAGTGTGCATATATGTATTCAAATATAGAGTCTCGGTCAAATAAAATATAAAAAGAGATTTTATACACACATAGAAATCATACTTAATGTATGTAAACTGTCTCAAAAATGTAAAAATGTTAACTGTCTCTAAAATTTTAAAACATTGTCTGATGAAGAGCCGGTGTGCTCGAAACGTCACATGCTTTGTGAGAGCTTTTTTAAGTTAATAAATGTATATTTTTGGAGCTCTGATGTTGCCGCCTTTATGAATTTTTTGCACTTTTTGTTGTTTGGCTGAGCACCCATTTAGCACCCATTGATGTGCATGCTTTTGTACATTTTTTCAGTAACATGTTAAACAATGGGTGAAATACTGTTCCATCATCATCATTCGGCATAACAGATATATTTAAGTAAAAAAGAATCAATATATTTATTCTGACCTGAATTTAAAATGATGTGATCATATTAAATTTGATTAGAGTTTAAATGTTTAAAAACATGTCACTGACAACTGGGAAAAAACTAGTGGTTGGAAGGAATGACAATTATTATGTCTATCCTTACATTTAATACATCATCAAATGATTCTTGTTGTAAATATGCATTACAATATTTTTCGTATCTATACTCTGAATGACATTTTACTTGGTGTTTTTTTTTTTTTAACAATTGACTATTTATATACAGTTGAGGTCAGAATTATTAGCCCTCCTGAATTATTAGCCCCCCTGCCCCCCTGTATATTTTTTTTGTTTAACGGAAAGAAGATTTTTCCAACACACTTCTAAACATAATAGTTTTAATAATTAATTTCTAATAACTGATTTCTTTTATCTTTGCCATGTTGACAGTACATAATATTTTATGTGATATTTTTCAAGATGCTAGTATTCAGCTTAAAGTGACATTTAAAGGCCTTACTAGGTTAATTAGGTTAATTAGGCAAATCATTGTATATCGATGGTTTGTTCTGTAGACAATCAAAACAGATATTGCTTAAGGGGGCTAATAATATTGACCTTAAAATGGTTTTAAAAAAAATTAAAATACTGCTTTTATTCTAGCCAAAATTAAACACGTGGGTAGCACGTTCGCCTCACAGCAAAAAGGTCGCCTCGGCTGGGTCAGTTGGTGTTTCTGTGTGGAGTTTGCATGTTCTCCCCGTGTTCGTGTGGGTTTCCTCCGCGTGCTCCGGTTTCCCCCACAAGTCCAAAAGACATGTGGTATAGGTGAATTGGGTAGGCTAAATTGTCCGTAGTGTATATGTGTGAATGAGTGTGTATGGATGTTTCCCAGTGATGGGTTGCAGCTGGAAGGGCATCCGCTGTGTAAAACATATGCTGGATAAGTTGGCTGTTCATTCCACTGTGGCAACCCCAGATTAATAAAGGGACTAAGCCGAAAAGAAAATGAATGAATGAATGAAAATTAAACAAATAAGATTTTCTCCAGAAGGAAAAATATTATAGGAAATACTGTGAAAAATTCCTTGCTCTGTTAAACATTATTTGGGAAATAATATGTGAAAAAAAAAAAAAAAAAAACAGGAGGGCTAATAATTTTGACTTGAACTGTACATAATCTCAAATGCATTGAGGAACTGCTCTGGAGGGCAAGAATTTGGTGAATTATTGTGCTAGTGTAAATAATGATGTCTTGAAAATCCTACCATTTGTTGTGTTTGCAGAGGAAATGTGATCAGTATTGGCCGTCGGAGAACAGCGAGGTGTACGGGAACATAATGGTGACTCTGAAGAGCACTAAAGTCTATGCTTACTACACACTCCGACATTTCATCATACGCAACAGCAAACTGAAAAAGGTTCGTTTAAGCATTTATAGTGTGTTTAAAGAGACGGGCTTCATAATACTGGATAAAACTGACTTTGTGGTGTTTTATTTTTGTCCAATATAAACATACAGGGGGGATAGAAAATAGAAACAAAGCATATAAAGGGATAGTTCACCCAAAACTGGACATCCAGTCATCATTATTTACTCACTCTTTACATTGTTGAATGCAAAAGGAGATATTTTGAAGAAAGTTGGAAACTGGTAACCGCTCACTTCCATAGTATTTGTATTTTTTTTTATACTATGGAAGTCAATGGTTACAGGTTTTCAGCTTTCTTCAAAATGTCTTCCTTTGTGTTCAACAGCAGAAAGAAACTCATAAAGGTTTATAACCACTTAGGGAGAGTAAATAGTGGGTACATTTACATTTTTTGGTGAACTGTCGCTTTAAAATAAAGCTGATCAAAACTCTTTTAAAGTTAAATTATGGAAAAGCTACGTTTTTAATAATAAAACAAAAGTTGTAAATAAAGTAAATAAAACTGTTTCTGCTTGAAAATATCATATTTAATTTGTAAGTATTTGTATGTTAGCTAGTAATTAGCGAGTGAAAATTGTTTCAGAATTTTTTTAGTGTTGAAAAAAAAAACATTATGTTTAGTCAATGCAATAAGGACTATAAAGTCTTTTAGTTAATGTTTTAATCAATATTACAGTATTAAGTCATTTTTGTTAATGTTAGTTAGCATACTGCTCAATGTAAGTTCATGTTAGCTTTGTTCCATTAAATAATATTTACTAATTCATTATTATAATCAGAAGTTTGTTAATGTTGAAATCAGTGTTAAATAGAAATATGAAGTGGTTTAGAAATAATTTTATATTAGCGTCAACATTACATAATTATATAGTAATATCAGCAAAATAGTTTGGTTGTTTTTGTTGATTAATATTAATATAAAAATAAAGTATTAAACAAATAAAGGCATAAAATTATGTGATATACTGTGATATTCATTTCATTATGAGATATCATGCAGCCCTATTACAAATAAAAGGGTTAGTTCACCCCAATAAAAATATTTAC
This sequence comes from Danio jaintianensis, assembly GCA_903798115.1. Classification (NCBI taxonomy): domain Eukaryota; kingdom Metazoa; phylum Chordata; class Actinopteri; order Cypriniformes; family Danionidae; genus Danio; species Danio jaintianensis. Next base: position 8,271,792 of record CAIGQV010019356.1, read on the forward strand.
ACACTATATAATCTCCCTCAAGTGATTCCAAACCTTTATGAGTTTATTTTTTCAGTTGAACACAAAAGAAGATATTTTGAAGAATGCTGAAAAATTGTAACCATTGACTTCCATAATAGGAAAAACAAATGGAAGTCAATGGTTACAGGTTTCAGCATTCTTCAAAATATCTTCTTTTGTGATCAACAGAAGAAAGAAAAACTCTAATGGTTAGAAAAAAATAATGGTTTGAAACAAGTAAAGCGCGAGTAAATGATGACAGAAATTTCATATATGGGTGAACTGTCCCTTTAAACTATTTAACATTTTGGAGGGTGCTTAGAAGCGCTTACTTTCTACTAAACAGTGAATGTGATTTACTAATTTATCAACATGTAACGTAGTAGTATTTTGTCCTGTTGTCATTGTAGTATCACAGGCTGTATTTTTGTCTGTTTCAGGGTCAGAAGGGAAGGCAGAATGAGCGTCTGGTGCTTCAGTATCATTACACACAGTGGCCAGACATGGGAGTTCCTGAATACACTTTACCAGTCCTCAAATTCATCTGTCGCTCCGCTGTGACGCACACATCCAGCACAGGTCCCGTTCTGGTGCACTGCAGGTACTGCCTGAGGATGGGGAAACAGAAAAAAAGTGTATGTTTTAAGGCCATGATATTATTTATTTTTACATTTAAGGGTAATATGTAATTAGAGGTTTGGATTATGTTTGTTGTTAAAACATCCCAATGTTGAAACTTCCTCAACACCCCAATGTCACCAACACTGATTCTAATGTCGGGTTCATATTATTATTATTATTATTATTATTATTATTATTATTATTATTATTTTAAAGAGATTTAAGACCAACAGTAAATTACGAAGTATCTGTTTATTTGATTGATTGATTGATTGATTTTTTTGGACGAAATATGACAACAAAACATTGAATTAGCAATATAATAACAATAGAAGAGGTCTCTCCATACAAGCACAGTAAGGCTTTTCCTGTGCTCTTTTAAAGTATTATTATTATTTATTCAGTATTTGTTTAGTTATTTATTTTCATATTATTTAAAGACAAATAAAGATTTTTTATTTATTATTAGCATTATTATTTATTCAGTATTTTTAAGTATTTATATAATAATTTTTTTAATACAAATTTTTTTTTTGTAAAAAAAAATTAAAAACTTATTACCATAATTGTATTTATTTAATAATTAATAATTTATATAATAATTTTTTTATTTTGATTTTTTTTATGTATTTATATTTATTCATTTAAGCTTATTTGCTAAAAAAAAAATTTTCATCATTTTATTCATCATTTTATTCATTCAATATGTATTTATTTATTTACTTTTTATAAAAAAAATTTATTCTAATATATTTATTTATTATATATTTATTTAAATAGCAGCATGTCCACTTTGTGGCAAAAGCGGAGATCTCTGCATTCATTTTGTTAAATATTTTTGAAATATAAGTTTAAATGTATTTATTCAATACTATTTTTCAATTACATTATTTATATATTTATTTATTTAAACTTATTTGGTTTAATTTTTTATTTTTTTTTAATATCAGCATCATATTATGTATTTATTTATTTTATTTAATTATTTATTTTATTAGAAATAACGTTATTATTATTTTTGGATTATTTATTTATTTAAAAAATTATGTCCACATTTGTGGCAAAAGCTGAGATCTCTATGCATTCAGTTTAGCCTGATTTATTTTGAAATGACCTCAGAGTTTGTTTCTTGATTTCAGCTGAAATATATCAGGGCCTTCCAGGTTTCCAGTTCCTCCATCATTCTCAGCAGTGCGTTTATAATGTTGAAGTGAACTGAGCAGTGTGTGTGTGTGTGTGTGTGTGTTTTCAGTGCTGGAGTGGGCAGAACAGGCACATATATAGTGATCGACAGCATGTTGAAGCAGATAAAAGACAGAGGCAGCGTCAATGTCCTGGGATTCCTGAAACACATCCGAGAGCAGAGAAACTATCTGGTCCAGACTGAGGTTAATACTGCTCGATTTCATTTACAAAACACACAAACATCCTCGAAATACACAAAACACAAATTACATTTGATCAGGGGGATTATTCGTGTCCTGCTGATTACATTCTGCCTATTATATTCTATAGAAACTCTATGTGGATCTGTTGGTACATGTCTTTTTAGAAGAATTATTATTTAAGTTGTCTATGTAGTTGTAAATGTCCATGTAGGTTTAATTTATTAATTACCTTTTATTTTTAAAGATTTTTTAAGTATAAGAATTATTTATTTTAGTGTTGGATTAGCTTACTCCAACCCTGGGATACTTTTGAAGTGTTTACTTAGTAGTAATATTGAGTAATAATATTAAAATAAATTAATATTAAAAGTTTAAATAATCAATAGCTTTAAATCAATCAATTAGCTTTTAATGATATATTTACTTTTATGGCACATTTATCATTTGTATTTAGTAAGTGTTAGTATGTATTAATTAGTTAATTCTTTTTCATTTAAATAATTAAAGGTGCTGTATGTAAGTTTTTGACTCTTGTAAAGCATAAAAATACCATAATATGTTTGCAGATATTAAGAAACATGTCAAGTGAACATTCTTGTTTATCTGAATAACAATTCTGAAGTCAGTTATGTGCTGGAACGCTGTCTTTGTTTTGGTTCTTTTAACCCCCGCCCACTGCCACTTTAGCCAGTTATATTTCAGCACCCTGGGTTGCCTTGTTGGAAAACAGCATATTTCATTTATTCAGAATCAGAATCAGAAAGAGCTTTATTGCCAGGTATGT
>CAIGQV010019356.1:8284584-8305144 GCA_903798115.1 Danio jaintianensis
TTCTAGGTACTACCAGCAGCCCTGAGTTTTGAGATCTTAAAGAGCGATGAGTGATGAGAGTAGAGTGATGAAATCTGAATACAACTATTCATAATTCTAAAGTTGAATTATTATGTTTAAGACATATTCTTGTCATTTGTCATTAACAACATTATTAGACCATTTTTTTCAAAAAAGTAAACAAACAGCTCCGTTCAGCTCACGTGTGATTTCGCGGCCACGAATACATCATTACATTAAGACAAAAATGACATTTTTGAGTGAATTATACCTTATAAATACAGTATGTGACGCTTTTAACGCCATTTGGAGGTGTCCATGTTGCTTTATGCTTCTCTCCTGACCTTGAAAATATAATTGGCTGAATCGTAGAAAAGCTGAATTAAGATCTTTTTTCGATTAATCGTGCAGCCCTAATTTTAACATAGACTGCGTGCAATAGAAAACTTTATGTTGACCTAATATATGCAATAGCAAAACAAAAGTAAAAAGCTGTAGTGTTTCTTATTTTAACATTAGCAATATAACTAATATAATGCTTTCATGGGCGTCACGGTGGCGCAGTGGGTAGCACGATCACCTCACAGCAAGAAGGTCGCTGGTTCGAGCCCTGGCTGGGTCAGTTGGCATTTCTGTGTGTTTGAGTTTGCATGTTCTCCCCGTGTTTGCGTGGGTTTCCTCTGAGTGCTCTGGTTTCCCCCACAAGTCCAAAGACATGTGCTATAGGTGAATTGAATAAGCTAAATTGGCTGTAGTGTATGTGTGTGAATGCACAAGTGTATGGGTGTTTCCCAGTGTTGGGTTGCAGCTGGAAGGGCATCCGCTGCGTAAAACGTGCTGAATAGGTTGGCGGTTTATTCCGCTGTGGCGACCCCTGATTAATAAAGGGACTAAGCTGAAAAGAAAATGAATGAATGAATAATGCTTTCATTTTGCAAGCATGCATCAATTTATCAAACGTGATAATAATGAAGACATTTGTAATCTCACAAAAGGTTTCCATTACAAAGAAATGCTGTTATTTTGAACTTTATTTGATCAGAATCATGAAAGAAATGTCAGTTTCTACAATACTGTTTCCATTATTGAAAATGGTTCAGTCAAAATCCTGCAGCTATGGAAACGCCAGTGTCACTGGGTCAGTTATCAGGAAATGCATGAAATGATTAAATATATCTTAAAATTAGACACTTTGATTGAAAAGCTGCTTAATGCATACATTTAAATGCAATGTTAAACATTTACTGAACACCAACGTAACATATTCGAATGACTTCTGAAGGATCATGTGAAAAATTCAGCTTTGTCTTGCTTTTTAAAACTGTTAAAATAGAGAACAATAATCAAAAAATGTGTTGTAATAATCGCTTGCTCACTTTCCTTCAGCTTACTCCCTGATTTGTCAGGGTCGCCACAGCGGAATGAACCACCAATTACTTTGGCATATGTTTTATGATGTTTTCAGATGCCCTTGCTGCTGCAACCCAGTCCTGGGAAACACCCATACACTCTCCCATTCACACACACACACACTCATACACTACGGTCAATTAAGTCCAGAACACCCGGAGGAAACCATTACGAACACGGGGAGAACATGCAAACTCCACACAGAAAATATTACTTATTTTTCTATGCATTTGAGGATGTAACGATTGACTCTACTCACTATTCGATTCATGATTTTGACGATTTAATTTTAAATCGTAAATTAAAAGATATCCTTTTATTAGGCTATTGCTGCACTTTTCTTAGTGAAATTGAAATATAACAAAAGTTTTAAAACAAACCCCATATCAAATAAATGAATATCTTCATATAAACAAACTAACAAAGTAAGGCTTTACCTTTTGCCTTTTCATTTAAAAGCAGAGGCAACCACTACATTTTAATCAATTAAAATAACTATTTTTACAGTTAATCCTGCTAAATTTCATAACTGTTTATCATTGCTGTGCAGGACGACTATGTGCTAGAAGTCCGACATTACCAGTGTCCGAACTGGCCAGATCCCGATGCCTCCATCAGCAGCACATTTGAGCTTATCAACATCATCAAAGAAGAGGCAATGACACGGGACGGTCCCACCATCGTGCATGATGAGTGAGTAATCTGTGTGTGCTTTAACCATGAGTAGTGTTGGCGCCTGCTATTAATCCCATCAAGTGGACGATACTGAATACAGGTGTAAATGGAGACTGAATTGATTTGATCTTGTCCACTTTCCATCACTTCCTGAGGAAGTCAGAAACATTTAGGTTATATATGCTTATGTGACCAAATGCCTTTAAACAAACATGAAAGACCACCTTCTCTCTGACTGTCTCATTCCAGTCCTGATTCTTAAGGCAAATTTATACTGAAAAAATTACTTATGCGCCTTGTTCAAAGTATTCTTATGTGTTTTTTCTTTTTTTGGGGGGGAGGGGACTTAATTGTTTTAGGTTCAATCCACTTAAATTTGTAAAAACAATTAAGTTAACTTAATCAATTTGTGTTGGGACAAATTGAAGGAATTATATGGAACCAGCATTTTTTACAGTGTAGGGCTGTGCAATTTCGGATAAAATGGAATTGAGATTTTTCTGACTGATATTGTGACTTCGATTCGATTTGCGATTTAATTTAATAACCAGCTCAGTATTCTCTATAGTGTGGAGCACACACTTTAAATGAAACAAATACAACATGCTTTAACTGTATATATAAATATGGTTTACAATAAGGTTGCATTAGTTAATGTTAGTTAAGGTGTTTTGAGTTTACATCAGAAATGCATGCAATTGTACTGTAACTAATTTAAACCAAAGACTATAGAATACACAAGACATGTCACTTGTATAGTTTTGAATGGGGAAAATTGTAACGGTCAATATGGCGAATGAAGCCCCGCCTACTAGTACAGGAGCCAATCATTGATCGCTATAGACTGACGTTTCTCCGGGGGAAAAGCTTGGACCAGACTTGTGCTTTTACAACAGTTTGTGTGGTCAACAAACGCACGAATCTCAGCGAATACTTGCTTCACAGACATAAGAAATATATCCACATAAAGCTTGAAATATGTGCTTTTAAATGAACCAAGTGCACTTGAAAACAAAAGTTTTTTGGTTGTGTAATCTGTATGAAACGAGTGCGAGGTACAGCCCATCCTGACAAATGCACATCACATGACAGCAATTACTCAAATGCCAGCAAACTTGTAAATAAAGAGTCGCTTTTATTTCTGGGGGAGATTCGCCATCAAGACCAAGTTGTGAATTACTTCAGAAGACCAGCGCGATCTGACAAAGCATTATACAGAGGATGATAATGTGTAACAATGCCATAAATTAGGTTGGTGTCGTGATCTCGTTCCTTTCAAGTGCGTATGCGCATTAGTTTGGGCAACCTGAAAAAATGCTGATTTTGTTTGATTCGAACGTTTAGAAACAAAATTTATGAGACAGTTGTTGTTTAATTTTATTGGTGGTTCCAAATATGTAATGTAATCATAAGCTTGGCAAATGGTTTTGGAGAATTTGATGTTTCCCCATTCAGGCAGAATGCCCGAGCATACTGCCCTAGAGGTTTCAGAGATGTTCAAAGGTTTCAAAGATGGCCACCGAGTGAAATGACTTCCCTTAAAGGGACTTTGTTTAAACTCATACTCATTCAGAGAAGAAAGCGGTGGGAACCAGTTAGAACCAATGAACTTTAATCATTAAATAAAGACAGAAGTATCCATCTAGAGCTTTTCCAGGGTACTTGTTAAACCCTCCTGCCATCGGCCACCCTCTGCTCCCACAACTCTTGGCCATGCCTACACTCATCACAGCTAAACCAAGCTGGCCAATCAGACCTTGCACTCCATCTCATGTAGATACATTTTAACTGAAAGGTGCGCATCAGGGTATGGTGAAGGGTATGTGGGATCTACCGCGTTTACTCGATGCAGAAGTATAAATTGGCCTTTACTCAAACCCACAGTGTTTGGCATAGTTTTGTCAGAGCAGAAATGAAACATACAGCTCCCTATATCATTTTCAGTCTTCTTTGGTTTTCATATGTAAATTATGAGAATTTATTTCCCATTTTGTGTGTCAAAAAAATCTGAAAAAAGCTCACACCCATAGAGCTGCCACTCAAAGAACTGATTGATGTGTTTCCTCATCTACTTGTGATCAACCAAAATGCATTGTTATATCAGATGTTTACAAAGAGGTCTAAGAGAGTCTAATGGGTCACGTGTTTCAGGTTTGGTGCAGTCTCTGCCGGGACGTTTTGTGCTCTGACAACACTTTCCCAGCAGCTGGAGAACGAGAGCGCTGTGGATGTCTATCAAGTGGCCAAAATGATCAACCTCATGAGGCCTGGTGTCTTCACTGAAATCGTAAGTTAACAGAACTTGACCTCATCACAAACGTCAGTGAGTGGTCGATTGGGTTTTGGCTGCAGTGTCAATTTCATCAATGCAAATAAGGATGAGAAATTTTCATTGCCTATGAAATCTGTAACCATTGACTTCCAAAGTATTTGGTTTTCCTACTAATGAAGTCAATGATTACAGGTTTTCAGCTTTCTTCAAAATATCTTCTTTTGTGTTCAAGAGAAGAAAGAAACAGGTTTGGAACCAACAGTGGGTAAATTGTCATTTTTGAGTGAACTATCCCTTTAACTGTCAAGTTTGTTTTAAGCCATTTTTGTTGATGAAGAGTTTAATGGGGTCATGAACTAAGAAATCTAAAAAATATATATCTTTTGACATATAAGAGGTCACTGTACTATAAAAACATCTTTTAAGTTTTAGAACTTTCTTGCTTGTCCAAAAAATGATCATATTGAAGCCAATTTGCCAAAACAACAGGTTGTGGAATGAGCACATTTATGCCGTAACAGTGTGGCTAAACTCCGCCTCCACATAAGAAGATCAGCACCCACTTCTCATAAGAAGATCAGCGCCTGCAACGTGATGTAGGAGTGCGGTTTTCCCGCCCACCGAATTGATCGACAGACGCGTATTAACATGTCTCCATAGTAACGTGTATAATCATATCCATAAGACAGGACGTGCACAAAGCAACTGGAATTAAAAGATCTGTTTAGCTCTCTTTGATCAGCTGCACCTCAAGAATGAGTTTTATAAGTTTAAAACGTTTTTAAAACAGTGCATGTTTTTAATAAAGACAGTCAAATCGCTACGTAATAGTGTCAGTACAATTATAAAAAAGACACTTCAATCGCGGTTTGTGGACTTAAATCAGGTTTATTTTGTACATTAACATAACGGATATCCATAGAGCAGTGTATATTAACGTGTATCCTGTCACATTTGCCATGCAAAAACAGTGCAAAGCTAAACGTGAGTGTGTGTGTGTGTGTGCTCGCAAACTTTATAATGACATTGCAGAAAGGCTTGAATTAACTCCACAACAAATATATCAAATAACCGTTGGGAAAGTTTTTACTCTAGTAAGTGAGATCTGTATCATTCCTATCTGTCACTGTGCTGTTTATCTACGTGAAGGCTACACGCATAAGAGCAATACAGTGAGATCTCTATGGCTCTGACACGCACATGGGAAGGGTGGCCGGGGAGAACTAGCTCATTTTCATTAAAGGCACAGGCAACAAAAATAGCTACAATGTCCTAAGAGCTCAAATTTCCCAGATTCAGAAAGGTATAATAAATAATCTGATGGGTATTTTGAGATGAAATTTTACAGACACATTCTGAAGACACAAAAGACTTATCTTAAATCTTGAAAAAGGGGTAAAATAGGTGCCCTTTAAATTGCACTTTAAGATGAATACTAGTATCTTGAAAATATCTTCTTTCTGTTAAACAGAAATTGGGGGAATATTTACATATAAAAATATACATATTAAAAAATACTAATAATTCAGGAGGGCTAATAATTCTGACTTCAACTCTACATGCAGAAGTTTACATTGGTGGACTTTAAAACTTTCAAAAATGTTTATATATGCAAAGCTGTTCACCAATTATTCCAGCAGATGTTTACTTCCAAGTCTATTATCCTCCAAGCCTATTCAAACAGTGTGCTCAGCCGAGTGGCTCCAAACAGGACAGAAAATAGCCTATTACTGCTAAATTATGTTTTTGATGTAGAAAACAACGTCATAAGCAGAACAATACAACATTTAAAAAGGGAGTTCATGACCCCTTTCAAATGCTCTTTTCCTCCATCGCATTTATTTCTTTTATATCGTTTCTCTACCAGGAGCACTATCACTACCTTTACCAGGCAATGCTCAGCCTTGTCAGCAGTAAAGACTTCAGACTTGGCTTCAACTACATGGACAAAATAGCTGGAAAAGCGGTAGCGGATGAATCCAACCAGGCTGAGAGCATGGAGTCTTTGGTGTGAAGTTTCCGGAAAATGAAACGGAACAAAGTGGTTCCTTGAACTTTCCATGAGGCCTTTTTTTCCCCAGACTCTTGGTGAAATGAAAAAAAAAAAAGAAGAACAAAAAAGAGCTTTTATATACTGATAAAAATAAAATTCTTTTGATATTTATTTTTGCTGCTTTTTGTTATCCTGCTGAGCGCCACAATCTGCTCTCCAAAAACACATGCACACGCACACACTGATAAACACACACACACACACACACACCATCTTCTTTGCACTACACTGTCAGTGTTACTACTTGATGCCTAGCTGATTATTGATAATTGTGTTGATAATGTTTTTTTTTTTGAGTATCACTTTATTGTTGCCGATAAAGTCTACAGACGTGAGGGTGATCAGCGACAGCACATTAACACACACATCAGCCTCATACCCATACAAAACTGTACACAGAACAGCTCTTAATGCTCATCATGATGCGACTTTTAACCGTCAAGCATTGTGACTTGTTAGATTAATATGTTCTCTCTTTTTTTTATTTATTATTAAGATATGCCATTTTATGTCTAACTTATATACATTATTTCAGTGTGGTATCATAACAGCAACTGTGAACATATATTGTTATCAGTAGCATTTCTATTGTTTTGTAATATATAAAGATATTGATCAAAATGTGTCTCGTTTCCTTCATTTCAGCTCTTTTCATCAGTCACTTCATCAGAATTTTCTCATCGGGAATATCCATTTTTCATATTCTTTAAAAATTGATGGTGACTGCTTTGATATGCGCACACACACAAAATGTATGCACCTTTTTATATATACATAAATGGAAAAAAGCTTTAATAGCCTAGGGAAAAAAAGATATTTATTGAGCTACATTAGGGTTATTCATACTATTTTATGTCCCTACGTTTATTTTATTATATTGATGAACTTTGAAGTTTGTCATATTTTTAATCACAATATCAAGTAAATATGGTCAAATTTGAAATAACTCCAAATTATGTCAAGATGTTGACATAAATCTTCAGAAAACTTCTGAAATGTGTTAAAATTTGAGAGCTGACTATAAATTGAATAGTCATGCATAGAGATTGTAAAAACAAAATACTAATATTTGAAAAACAGGCTGTGACGACTGCATTAACACTTATGTAGCTTTTTAAATGAGAAAAAAGACAACATTACAAAAGAAGACTAGGGTTAAGAACATAAAAATTTGTAGTAATGAATAAAGTAATAAATATGAATAAAAAAGAGAAGCATGTATAGTATATATGTGACCCTGGGTGACATAACCTTTGTTTTGAGTTGCCTGTATATTTAAAAGTTATAAGTCATTAAAATATTAAGTAAAGGTCCATGAAGATATTTAGTAAATGTCCTACTCTAAATATATCACAACTCAGTATTTGATTAGTAATATGCATTACTAAGCTCTTCATTTCATTTAGACAATTTTAAAGATTTTTTTTTTTCAATATTATATATGATATTTTGCTAATTTATTATCTTATCGTATGTATTGTCTTATCTCGACACACCATACATCAATGGAAATCTTATTTGTTCTGATTTCAGGTTATGTATACATTTCAATTAACAAAAATGTATGACTTGTGACTTGTTTTGACATATAGTATCAAATATTTCATCATAAATAATTTCCATTCTACTTTGCGTTTATGTTAATGCTTTGAATAAACAAAGGGATAAATCATGCAGATTTCTGTAACTTCTGCTGAATCCGTGACTGTCTGTCTGATGAAGTAAATAACACGCATGTTATATTCTTATCCACCATGAGGAGCACTATTTATATATATATATCTTCTTTAAGAACAGTCCATTTGTATACAGGGACCACCGCTTTTGTTTTTATCAAAAAGGTGTTTCTTTTGCAAAAATCACACAGCCTATTTTGGTATGTTGCATTGATATATATATAATATTTCATAGTAGTACATTTTATGTATATAGCACAACATACAGTGCTGCAGATATAACCATTCATTGTTTACGCTTCTCCCCACCCGCGTAAATGTAAGAATGAGCTCGCCCACGCGTGACGTATTTCCTTCATGACTTAGGTGATGCCATCTTGATTCGAAAATAGTGTCGCATGAGTTGTGTGATACGGAGTGTTGTCGTGTTTATATTTTATACAGAGATATCCTTTTTGCTTTATTCTTATTGAACAGAAAGGGAAGCTTTTGAGGGTCGTTCTTCGTCAGAGTTTTGTTGAGTGGTTCATTCATTCACATTTTGTTTCTGGACGAGGAGCTGCTGGTGGCGCTAACAAAGGAATATCTGAACCCGAGCAGTTGTTTATTGGTAATGTTATTCGCATTTTTCACTACAACGCGTACATTAGGATGTATTTACTCCACATATCGATAAATTAGTGCTTATTTCCGTCTGTATTTTACTGTTGCTCATGAATAATTGCTCACCAGTTGTTCGCACGCGTTTTCCTACTGTAGTCGCTCGCACGGCCGTGAGCTCACATTACAACCATTGGTGAATCGAATCTTTTGAATTGGTTCGGCAGAAAGATTTGTTCAGTAGGATTTTGCTGTTTACATCGCGGTAAAGCGTGACCGTATTAACGTTTTCAAATGTTGTTAGAAATGTAACGTGTAGTTGTTTAACATTTTGTGTTTTCAACCGAGAGACTTAAAAACGTCTGTAAGTATCATAAGCGCTTTGTTAAAGAACAACGCAGATGTCTGGCGTTCAATTTAATTAAAATCGAGAATCGCTCATTTTCTGGTTCAATTTTGTCTCGCTCGTAGTCAAAATACAAACTCGTTCCTTGAATGAGGCGTGGTATTTCAGTATGTGCAACCAATGTTTTTGTTCATTCAAAGCCTGCACTAGATCTATAATGGTTCGCGGTAGATCAAGTTCCGGAAGCAGAATCCCCATTCATTTTCACCACGTTGAAATTTGTAGCGAAAGCTGTGAACTCCAGGGTTTTTAATCGGTTGTCTTTTGTTGAAACCATCAATTCACATCACTTCGTTTTATTTATAAAACCATCACGTTTAACGCTATTGTTTCTGCAGAAAAACTACAATACCCATGTTGCTGTTCGGCAAATTTCACCAGAGTCACAGCAAACAATTCTGAAATTGTAAAATTACTTTAATATACTTGGGTATTTATATAAAGTTATGTACACAAATAAACCTTGTGTATACATACACAAAAATCATTAAAGTGCTTTGTTAGCAGAAATGTTTGTAACAGTTTCTGTAGAGCATCATGGGTATTGTAGTTTTTTGTTATTATTTAGTTATAGTTTTTATTGTAGTTTGTGCTATTATTTATTTAAGTTGAATTAATGCACACAAAGTTTAACAAATTCAGACCTCATCAACCAATCTAAAAGACGTAATGGGGTAAATTAATGATTTGGCTCCGGAGTCTTTGCACTCTTTTGGATTGCTTTGGTCATTCTTAGAAAACGGCCAAACTGAATGGGAGATTCATTTAAAAAAAAAAAAAAACATTATTTTTTTGCTAGTGGAAACACCACTAATTCTACTATTTATTCACCAACAGCTCGACTGAGGAAAGATGGCCGAGATGTACATTCGAGTTGCGGAGGAGGAGAACGAGGAGCCAATGGAGATCCCGTCAGAGGATGATGGCACAGTTTTGCTGTCCACAGTGTCCGCTCAGTTTCCAGGGGCTTGTGGTCTGCGCTTTCGGAGCCCAGTTTCTCAGTGCATGAGGGGGGTTCGTCTGGTGGACGGGATTCTGCATGCACCTGAGAACGGCTGGGGAAACCTGGTTTATGTGGTTAATTACCCAAAAGGTATGCGGTAAAATAACTATACTAAGCCTAATTTAAATTTAAAAAGGTTCTGAGAAGTATCTTAATAACATGCACAATTGTACATTTTATAATATTTCATTATAATCTAACGTTTCCTCTTCGAATGCATGGATTTGATGTTTGTGTTTTTACTATCTATTTGTTTGTAGATTGTCAAAGCAGCTTAGTGTAGATAGGGCAAAAGGAGAATAAAAAGCCATATTTTATTAAAATGGCAAGAGAGTATTTGTAGAAAATCAGCAAATGGATGAATCAATAATAGGGTTAATTATTTTTGTGTAAATGTGCTTTATGCTTGAACAATAAGGTTGCCATAGTTGAGAAACATTTGTTCTTCAGAATTCCTTTAGCTGTCAAAAAATCCTGTGCAATTTGATTTAATGAGGTTTTATTTTCTTGGCATTCTCAGGATGTGTGATTTTTATATAACAATAAAATTTTTCTTTTCTAGAAACGGTTCTGCCAGATAATAAGAGGAAGATGGATGAGATCGATGCTTCATCCGCAACCAAGATCAAGAGAGGAGATCAGAAGACTTCAGATCTGATTGTGCTGGGTCTGCCATGGAAAACTTCAGAGCAAGACTTAAAAGACTACTTCGGTACATTTGGGGAAGTCATCATGGTGCAGGTAAAACATACTGATATAAATATAACCCATACACTCGTAGTGTTTGTCTTTGAACTGTCATATTGTGATGAAAGATGTTCGTGATTTCTGTCTCTGTATCTGTTGTTTGTATGCGGCTATAAAAATAGAACTGGCTTTGACTGTCAGATTAAAGCAGTCCTTGACTTGATTTTGTTGCACTAGGTCAAGCGGGACGTGAAGACAGGAAATTCAAAAGGGTTTGGCTTTGTGAGGTTTGGAGATTGGGAGACTCAGAGTAAGGTGATGACACAGCGGCACATGATTGATGGCCGGTGGTGTGACTGCAAACTGCCCAACTCAAAGGTCAGTCCATCTTTTTTGATTGCTTGTTGGTTTGTTTTTACACTGGCATTTAAAAGTTTGAGGTTAAAAAAAAAATTTGTTCACCAGTTATTTGATAGAAATTGCAGCAAAGCAGTACAATTTTCCAATATAATGCTTTTATAAATTAAAATGTAACATACTAGTGATGGCAAAGGTACATTTTCATAATTGTAAAATTGTGGGGCTCTTAAAACATCTCTTTATTATTATTATTATTACTACTACTACTGTTCAAAGCGGTTGTGCTGTTTAATATTGAGGAAACCATGTTACTTTTTATGGACATTTTGTAATAGTATTGTAATAAAGTATTCATTTATTTACAAAAAGTATGTTAATAAGAATAATAAAAATTAAAGCTAAAGAAAAGCTTTCTGTGTGGCATAAAGTCCTCATATACAGTTCCTGAATGCTTGCTATTAAAGATGCAACAGCACATGCATATATTTTAATGCAGATTAAAAACATAAACCACTGCCAATTTATTCAGTTACGCTAAACAATTTTGTTTTTAAACGTTTAACAGCAAGGTATAGATGAACCAATGAGGAGCCGTAAAGTGTTTGTGGGCCGCTGCACAGAGGACATGACCGCCGATGAGCTCCGTCAGTTCTTCATGCAGTACGGAGAGGTCACGGATGTCTTTATTCCTAAACCGTTCAGAGCGTTTGCTTTTGTCACCTTTGCGGATGACCAGGCAAGTCATGTTTTACATGATCAAATCACAGATAAAGAGCTAAAACATTCCTAATGAATGAACTTTTCAAAAGTAACCTGTTCATGACAACATTCCAGACCGTATTGAAGAAATTTCCATCTTCTCTCCAGGTTGCCGCCGCTCTGTGTGGGGAAGATCTGATCATCAAGGGCGTCAGTGTGCACATCTCAAATGCTGAGCCCAAACACAACAACACTAGGCAGATGATGGAGCGGGCAGGGCGCTTTGGGAATGGGTTCGGAGGTCAGGGTTTTGCAGGCAGCCGAAGCAACATGGGTGGTGGCGGGGGTAGCTCCAGCAGCTTGGGAAATTTCGGCAATTTCAATCTCAATCCAGCCATGATGGCTGCAGCCCAGGCTGCCTTGCAGAGTAGTTGGGGTATGATGGGAATGCTAGCTCAGCAGAATCAGTCGGGTACTTCAGGCACAAGCACAAGTGGCACCAGTTCCTCTCGAGAACAAGCCCAAACGTATAGCTCGGCCAACAGCAATTACGGCAGCAGCTCGGCCGCCCTCGGCTGGGGCACCGGCTCTAA
Organism: Danio jaintianensis; assembly: GCA_903798115.1. Classification (NCBI taxonomy): domain Eukaryota; kingdom Metazoa; phylum Chordata; class Actinopteri; order Cypriniformes; family Danionidae; genus Danio; species Danio jaintianensis. The sequence continues at coordinate 8,297,019 of CAIGQV010019356.1, forward strand.
CTCGGGTGCTGCCAGCGGTGGCTTTAACTCCAGTTTTGGCTCTAGTATGGAGTCCAAGTCATCGGGGTGGGGTATGTAAGTGCTTTGTGTTTGAAGTGTCGGTATTCCTAGCGTGTTTTGGTAAGTATTTTTTCGAGAGACTTATCTCATCACGTGTGTTTGGGATTGGGGATGGGTGAAAAGAGGGAGTCTGGGGACGAAACAAACAAAAAAAAGAATGTTTTGTACACTGAATGGGATTTGAGTTAGTGTTTGGAGTGAGATGTTAACAAGGGTGCTATGTTAATGTACCATCTTTGGTGTTTACTTTTTTTCTCCCCAATGTTGTATTGTCTTGATTGATGCAAACAAAAGCTTTTCAACTGGATTCTTATAATGCATGTTGTTCAATCTGTGAAAATGCATGAATTGCATCATTTATCATTTAATAGTACAAACAAAGAAAAGAAACCTGCATTGGAAAGAATCTGGTTGAAACCTGAACATGTATATTATTGTAAGTTCAGCTTTATTTCAGTCCAGTTGTTTGGAAATCCTTTAAAACAAGCCTTCATCAACGTCTCTTCTGCAGTTGACATCTGTGGGGTTTGCCTGGGAAGAGCGCCCTCTATGGCAGCACAGTGTGGCTGAGGTCATTATGTCACCTTCCTCCCCATGTCTAAATGCTCTCATCGCACGGCTCGATGACACGGTGGGTGTCTCCTTTTTTAATCCACTTTTTAAAACAAGAAGTGCGCAAGAAAGTGACCTTTTTAAAAAAAAAAAAAACACAACCCTTGAGTGCGATTGGTGATGGCGAAGAGTGAGAAGGCTGCGAGTGAGCGAAGAAAGTGTGGAGCGCACGAGCGAAAAGACTTGCGAGTGCAATGAACGAGCCCAAATGTGACTGCAGTGGTGAGCGTGTGAATGAGAGCTGCTGATTCTTCCCAGCTTCCCCCTTAATTGAGCCCAAATTGATGGACATTTAGTTCATGTGTACTTAAAGAGATATATTTAATTTGTTTTTTTTGGTCACCCTAGATCCCCATTTTGCTTTTTCTCCTTTAGTATACTGACAATGTGCTTATATAGTTAGTGGAATGTTGTGATGATGATGATGCATACTTTGTCTTGCTTCTATAATCCCATCTGAATGCTGTATGGTGTGTGTGTTTTATTTCCTTGTAACTTGACCTGTAAGTGTGAACTTTGATGTGGATGACATCTTCAGTGGACACTGAGGGGGAAAACATGAGTGATGGTGTAAGTGCGAACTGTATGTTGAGTGCTGTGGATGTCTGTGGAGTTTCCCTTTAGATTACGTCGCTCAGTGTTTTCAGAGGCATTTTATATGACTTGTCAAATGAAGGGAGTGCTTCAATAAAACTAATTTGAATAGATTGCTCTTTGCTCATACTTGTTTGTCTGTCACGTGATGTTTGAGAGCAAATGCAACGCAACTAACTGAATTCACACATTTAGGGGCCTGGAAAATGGCTGGCTGCAACTGAACCCCAGGCGGGAAGTCCGTTTGGGGATGGAGGAAGATGGAGGATGCTGTGGTTCTGCACCTCTGGTAACAGCCACGGACACGGTAGACCGTAGCCGAATCTGATGGGTGATTTCACCATGAGCCGTTTTCTCTGATTGCTTTAAGCCTGATGCATTTCAATCCGAAGTGTTGAAATGGTTTCAGGCTTGATCTGGTTTTGAGAAAACTGCTCATATTCAAATACAGGCAAAGGTTAAAGTGTTTTTCAGGTCCATGTGTTTTCTTACTGGGTTTCTGCAGGATTTGAAAGCCATTTTAAACTTTTATACAAGTAACACTTGAAAGTTTAAGAGCGCTTTCTACCAATTTTAAACTATTTAAAATGATTGTTTTACAAATAAAGATTACGTTTTGAATATCTCCACTTGGAAAATTGAAATACTGAAATAATTTTTATTATAATTTTTAATGTTTATCACGTTGCAAAAAAAAACACCCAGTTTTTCCTATGTTGTTTCATTGCCAGTGACTAAAGAATCTTACATCAAGAATCATTTACTTGTGAAGAATCTTTCCCCCCACTACAAAATCAGAAAGAAGCAAGAATAAAATTATCAGAATGGAGCCATTTTGATTTAAACCAATATCTACAAGTTGGCTTAAGTCAGCTTCAAGTGACTTAGGTCAGTTCAAATGGAAATATCTTTTTCCCGTAAACAATGCCCCCCCTATTTTGTATCTCACGTAAATGAATCTTGATTTGAGAATGTTTAGATTAATTGCTTTCAGTGCATCTGTAATTTAATGCTGATTTCATTTAATTTAAACTTTCTGCTCAGATTTAAGACCCTTTTAAAGCTTTAAATGTTGGAAGGGCATATTTATACTTGGCACCCACAGAAACCCTGCTTTTTAAATGTATGAAATTTAAATATTTGAGAGAATTTGTATTGTTTCATAGAGATTCACTCCCAACAAAGTCATGTTTACAGCATTTATTTTAATTGCAATAAAAAGCAAATGAACTTATGCTTGAGTAAGACAAAATTATTGGTGTAAAGTATTTAATGTGATTGATTGTATACATGTTTTTTTATTTAAGGCAAAAGCAACATACTTTATACAACTAAAGAAAAATTATTTTGTACATTTATCAGTGACCTTACATGATCAGTCTTCAACATCATTCTCCTCTGCTTCCATGTCTTTACTCTTCCTCTTAGCAGCATTTTTTTTCCTCTTCTCCTTCAGTTCTTGGTTGTTCAAAGCCAGTTCCTCACTTTTTTGTTGAATGTAGTTGTACTGTAAAGTAACAAAGATACTTTTTTTTTCCCCACTTGTTTGTTAGAACAATAATATGCAAATTCGTTGAAACTGATTTAATTCCTTCTAGTTTACCAGTAAATATTGTAAAATGGGAACCCAGTTATTTAAAGAAATTGTAGAAATCACACCTATGCAGTGTGCGAATCACACATTGACGAGAGGGGGGGGGTCAACTTTTTCGGTAATGTTAGTTTGTGTAATACATGCTTCAGTCATTTATGTATTTATTTAAATTACATCTAATTTTATTAATAAACATACTTCAGTTTTCAGTGTTTTGATAGATATTTAGTGTATTCTGACGTACGTCTTGTGAACACTTATGATGTCTGGTGCTCCAGATCTGCCAGTTTCAGATAGTTGAACGATTTTTCTGGCACAGACTGAGTGGTGTGGTTATGCATTTGCAATGGTATGAACCGTTATAGGGGAGGTCAAATGTATATTTTTATTATTATGTTAATTATTAACATTATTTAAAATACCGTTAACTATTTCTCAGTATTAAAGAGCTGAAAATAACAATTCTCTTATTCAAGGCCTTTAAATACAATTATATTCATAAAATGTCATTTTTGTTAGGTGGGGTTTTGAACATGAATTGCAAAAATATGTCGTCCTACCAGTGCAGTGGTTCTCCTCGCTGTAAGTTTCACGTCATCCACTGTAACTGTGTTTCTTTTAGCATGTCTGCAAACAGTCAACAGATGCTTGAGTACAAACAAAACAGCCTAAAATCTCGGGAAAATTACACCAATTTAATACCATTCAGCTGTTTGTCAATGAAGTGATGTTTACCTCGCAAATGCTTCCAAGTCCTTGGCAAAAATGTCTAAATGTAAGAAACAAGACGAGTATGAATAATAAAAATACTAATGTTTAACTTTGAGTGAGAAAATCTGAGGTATTTTACCGCACTGTCTGAACGCAGTCTCCGCTATAGCTGCTATTGTCTGCTTGGTGATTTGTTTCTCGCAGTCCTCAGCGATGTGTTGGCAGAGGGAGCCCACAGTGTAATGCACAGCAGCTTTGAGTCTCTAAAAAAATACATAAATCCTGGTAAAACGACAGAGAAGTCGTGGGAATCTTGTAATATCTAACGTTGTATGAATATGACAGCTAATCATGTCCTGGTGTATAACAGACGTTGTATATTAGCTAGTCAGGAAGTTTTAATGTTATAACCTGATTTTGTGCCTCGTCCTCGTCCATTTTTTTCAGAAGAGAAATAAACTGCAGCTCAACTTTATGCCTTCGGCCATTACAATTGAAAATTTGCGCGAATCATGTGTTCTTCACGTTGCACTGAAGTCCTCGTGTTTAACATTGCCTCATGAGCGCCTTCTACTGATGTGGAGGTGGTGCCGTTCAAAAATAAAGATTATTATTGAATTATATTTTCTTAAGTATCTGAATCCGAAATCACACGAGGAAGAATTTACAGATTTGACATGAAACCAATTCGTCCCACAATATTTAGATAATGGCACTCTTGCTGTTATGTAACATATTCTGCGTTTTTACTTCATCTTATATATATTTGGGTTAGAGATGAGATATCTCACTTTGGTTTCTGTGTCAAATTAAATGACAAAAGCTGTTTCCTCTGCTGGGGTATGATTTATGTATGGTCAAACATTGTGGGATAAGACATAGCCTATAGGCTAAATGTTTAGTATATGACATTTTTAATGATAGAAATTGAAAATGGCCAACGCTAATTTCATCTGGCGCAAAATACTGGGATTTAATTAGCCATTTTTGCCATTTAAATTGAAAATATGGATAAATAAGCTGATTTATGGGATTGAATTGCTGGCAAGACAAATAGTCCCCCCCCCCCCCTATTTATTGCAGTAGCACTTTCAATACATTGATTCGATGGTATTTTTATGACTTTTGAGTTCAAATGAAAATGCTTGTTTCTTCAACCCACTGCAAAAAAGAAAAGTTACAGATATTTTAATCGTCAATAAATGTTTTAAAGACACTCCTGCTTTCCTCTTCATGTAGATTTTTGTGTAGGTATTTGTTTTGCGTTTTGTAATTTTGCATACATTAGTATTCTTGAACATGGCAGCAGCTTTATTCCACCACAGTGGTTCAGGCAGTTCTTTTGTAGGTTTGTTTGCAGATCTGGTCTTCACATGTAAGTTCCTTTAAAGGAAAAGAAAAATATGTATACATTTTAATCTAAAATTGACATATTCTTGAATTTTTTTGTCTTATATTTTACTCACCTGGTAAAGAGTGTCTCCCTCCATCCAGTGTGTCCATCCTCTATTCTTCTTTTCTCCTTTCTGAACGCACACAAGTCTGTCATTGTCCCAGTTGACTGTAGTCTGTCAAACAGAAATGTTATTTCTCAATTCGGCGGCAGAATACTTGAGACAGTTACCACACCATTTTATTGCCAAATCACTTGTTGTGTGATTACGTGAATGTGTGTTTTCCACCTGGCATTTTCTGTTGTCCAGTCCTTTGGTGATTTCCTCAAACTCCTCTCCGATTTGAAACGAACTGGAGTAATTTCTGAAAGTTGTTAAAGTTTTAATGGTGAAAGAGTCTCCGTCTTGCTCAAAAATCTTCTGTGGCTTTAGCATCCCCGCTATCTTTCGTGTGGCGAAATCAATTCCTGTTGAATTCACAATTTTAGAAAAAAAACTAACATTATCATTTAAAAATGATTACAAAAATATTCATTATTAATAAATAAGACTTGAGATTAAATATTATAGGGTTAAATTATATGTTGTATGCATATTAATTTAATATGTAAAACAGTAACTCAATTGTTTGATTTTATAGGTACAAAAATAAATACATTTAATAAACATATACGACTAATGACATCACTCACCAAGAGCCACCATGTAACCTTCAAAGTTGTGGTTGTCCACTATGTCCCAAGTTCCACTGTAGTTTACAGGCATGTTTGATGCTGATCCTGAAGCTTTTCTGTGAGTTCTGGCTCCTGTTAGACGCTGGAATTTAACTGTACGTGTGTGAAAATGAGAAAAGCAGATGTGTTGTGTCGTATTTCAGCAGGTCTGTGTGTAGTAATATGGGGCAGGGGTGATTCCTAGAGCACAAAGCCTATTTTAGAGGCCTGGTCAGTGTGGGTTGTTCTGAGGCGGAACGTAACTTTTACACACTTCTGGTCTCGTGGGAACTCAAACAGAACAATGTAAGTCAAAAGGCACATGTTGCTTTAACAGTAGACTGATCAAGAAGTTGACACAGTTTGGCAAGGATTTTTGCAATATCATTACAATGCAAATATGATTTTAAATAACCAGTGTGGTATATTGACATCGGTTGTTGTAGAAATTAGAAAATTATTATATTATTAGAAAATAAGTCACGCATACTCTTAAAAAAATGTTTTTAACTGCCGTTGATGGTTTCAAGATAAACCTTTAACATCCATTCCACAAAATGTGTCTAGACTTGAAAGGTTCTTTAGACTTATACATTCATTCATTTTCTGGGGTCGCCACAGCAGAATGAACCACCAACTTATCCAGCATATGTTTTACGCAGCGAATGCCTTTACAGCTGCAACCCATCACTGGGAAACACCCATACACTCCCACACACACACATATGGACAATTTAGCTTACCCAATTCACTTATAGCGCATGTCTTTCGACTTGTGGGGGAAACCGGAGCACCCGGAGGAAACCCACGTGAACACGGGGAGAACATGCAAACTCCACAGAAATGCCAACTGACCCAGCCAAGGCTCAAACCAGCGACCCTCTTGCTGTGGGGCGACAGCGCTACCCACTGTGACATCGTGTCGCCTGTTCTTTAGACTATTTAGACAATAAGAAAAATAGTGCTATTAAAGGGATAGTTCACCCAAAAATAATAAATAAAACTTCTATCACCATTTACCCTTCACTTGATTCAAACTTTCTTCTGTTGAACACAAAATAATGTACATTTTTATTTTGGGGTGAACTGTCCCTTTAACTTATAACATAAAGGTTCTTTAGGAATCCATAAAAAAAACCTCATTTGAAACCCCCATTTTGGTTTCTTTGTAGATGTAGATGATTCTGAAAATGGTGTGGAAATGACATGGTCCTGTAACCCTGCATGCGGTTTTGTAATTATCTATTCTTAAAGTTCAAATTGACAATTCATTCATAATTTACTCAGTGACTCTGAGCTGTGAAGTTTCATAAATGATGAAAAAAGCACCCTAACAATTAAACGTTGGAAATTGTCTGTAATGAACAGACCAAAATGCAAGTCATAATTTTTTGAAAAGATGGATTTCTATATGAATGAAAAAATTATTGTAATTTACTGTATGTTGTAAAGAAAGATGTAAAAGTACCTTTTTAAATGATTATTATTGTGTTTTAACAAAACAATCATATTAATAACTGACATTGGATGACATCAAGTACAATAGTAAAGCAGGGAAACATTGAAAATTAACAAGAAAATAAATAATACAAACAATATATATTTTTTTAAAGTCCTGATAAAATTTCACAGTTTTTACACTCTTTTTTACTGTAAACATAGATGTAAAAGAAAAGTGTCATCAAGTTATGTTTATCACAGTTTGTCGTCATGTCTGCAGCTCTATTGATTGGATAGAGTGTTCGTGAAGTGCTATTGGTTGATCTCACGAGAGTGACAAATTGTCCTGCCTTCATCCTAGAAAACATCATGAAAAAAAAGAAGTTATTGGAAAAGACAGGCAACTTATTTTGATCAAAGATTGAGGACATGTGAATAAAAACATGAATAATCCATTTATAATAAATAATGCACTTTTTTTTGTAAGACCACATTTAATTTTATACACTAAACATGCAGATCACTACCTTAAACCCGCTCAACACCTCCTCTGATAAACATAGAATAAACAGTAAATAAAAATGATTCTTGAGTTTAAAATCTCCACAAGTATGGCTGGATCACCACTAGAGGGCGCCATCTGATATTATCCAACAAGAAGATCTTCTCCGCCGGAGCTTCTGCTGACTTTCATCTGAATTATCTTGTAAGTCCTGGTAAGTCCTTCTATGATATTTATTTCATTAACAAATCTGAATCTACCTATATATCAAAATCCCATACATGGCTTTCTCTCATTTTAGAAGTACGTTTTGGTAAAGAAGAATCATCTGAGGTGATATAAAGTGCAAAATGCTGCACCATTTCTTAGTCCATGCAGTTTTTCAGACTAGCAGGTGGCTTCCAAAAGATCAACGCTTAAAATTGTAAAGTGACAACATATCTATCTATCTATCTATCTATCTATCTATCTATCTATCTATCTATCTATCTATCTATCTATCTATC
>CAIGQV010019356.1:8305154-8315927 GCA_903798115.1 Danio jaintianensis
ATCTATCTATCTATCTATCTATCTATCTATCTATCTATCTATCTATCGAGAAATTTAGTTTGTGTGGCATGAAGAACATAAATGTTAAACACAAAACCGTCAAAATGGTTTCTCTCTGACAGTCAGGTTGTTCTTTTCGTCTTCGTGGTGCTTTTCCTGACACCACAGTTTTATGTTTTGTCAAGGTAAGTGTCATATGTGAAGTATATATATTTTTTGACTAAACAAAAATAACACATTCATATGTCCTGAAATGTTTAATAACGCGTCTAATATTACACCAACGTCTCCACAGGCCCAAATCGTCTCGTTATTGTGAAAAGCCACTGCTGAATAATCTCATCGTGTTCATCGTGTTCTCTTTTATAGCAACAGGTGATGTGAATTTTAAACGTTTAAAGGGGTTTATTTTGCATGTTATGTTTCCTTTTAATGTTAAATACTTATTTAAAGCCCTTTTCCTCCACATTGAAGGTTTGGCTATAGCGATTACACTCACAGATCCAGTTCCTAAAAGCGTCAGGGCAGCGTTTCACACATTTGGGCTGTTTTCGTTCATCCAGGGACTCTGTACAGTTATTTTAACCTTGACTGCACCTCAGTGTGTAAGTATGAATGATGTTAGTATCACGTTATGTGCCAAAATCACTTAGCTTCACATATGTAATCTTATTTTATTTTTTCTCAGGCAAACACCACCACAGAATTGTACATATTTTCGTTGGTAGCCTCTTGGGCCTGCATATTCTCAACGGGTAAAAGTAATTAGTCCCTTTCAGTCTAAGTGTAGAAAAATATATAAAAGAAAGAAAAGCATTGTTGTTCTTGTGTCTCTATGCAGCTTTCTTTCTGGTCAGAGGAGGTCTCTGCCTGGTCCATAAACTCTTTCCTCATTGGTTAAGAGATGCGTGCCTCTGGGACTGAAAAATGAGCTTCTACTACCTGACACTCAATACAGGTGCATTTATTATTAACATGCTTTCAGACAGTTGTGAGACTCTATTCATTGAAATATAAATAGACTATATTCATTGATATCTCTTTTCACAAACATTAGCATACAATGGAGGAGAGAAAATTGACAGACTGCATTTATTTGAAGAAAACTGAAGCATTGTGTTTAGAGTCTGATTATTTGGGATGTGTACTTTCCTGAAATACATTTTAACAATAGAAAAAAAAATAAAAACACTGACGCTTTCAAAAATATATTTTATTGCTATGTTGTGAAACCACTGCAAAATATGAAATGATGTATTTAATGCTGTGGAATACAATTGTGTGGGATGGCATGTAATACGAGTGAATACCGTAACAACAGTTCCTTGAAACATATAATGGAAAAGCAATACACTTCATTTAGAAGTGTCAGTTCATGTTTTAAACCTCTCAGTAAGGCACATACTTTCTTGGAATACACACAGTAGGATTTGTACGATTTTACACATTATTTATAGGCACTTTACGAAAAACATTAATCAATTTAAAACAGAATTTAGTTTTATTTTAAAACGCAGTGCATTTATTTGAACGTTTTATTAATATTTTCACAAATTAGCTCATCAGATTCATGCGGAATGTAATGTTGTTCTGATTCACTACACAATGTTTGGCAAACCACTGGCTATGACAATGCTGTCCATACAAACCTCTTGCAGTGTCTCAAAAATACTGAAAAATGCTTCTTAAATTTAAACAGCATCTTTACAAGAGCATTCACGTTAAGATATGAAACCAATGTAAGGCGTGTGCCATCTGAATTGCTCGACACATAATAAACCATTGTTTAAGGAGGAATGACAAACATTTTTGACAGTAATACACTCTGTCAACAGTGTAGTTATGGAATGGTTTCATCAAGTAAGGTTAACAACCAACTCAATTCAGTCTAAGAAAATAGTACTTTAACATTTGTTCTGTCCTGAAAATATTAGAAATGCCATCTTAGGCAAGTTTTGTGATCCTGTTTTTTAGGAGTATTTAACCTGAGGTCTATTATTATATATGATTTCACCTTTTAATTTAAATCCTTGAATAACAAGGAGGGGAAAGAAACCAAATACGATAAAAAAAAGAAGCTAATTTAACCTGGCTGTATATAGTTACACTGTGGGGAAAAAAGTCAAATTACAGAGCACTCCAATATGTTTTCTCTGATCACCGCTTGGTCTCAAATGTGAAAAAGTGCTTGATGTGGAATGAAAAATTTTCATACATGTCCTGATAACTGCCTTCTAAACTGAATTATCTTGTGAAGAATGTTAGCAAAAGTAAAGATTATCTCACAAAAATGCTAATTACACTAACCTAACAGAGTTCCTGAGATTTGAAATAGTAACTTTTTTTTAATATCATTCTATAATTTAAATGCATTCATTCCTTAATCCATCAATCAAATTACAAAGTTCCTTTCACAGCATTAAAATAACTCTCAGACAAATCACACCTCATTTGGTGCATAAATGGAACTTCAAATGATACTGCAGTCATTCGCTATACAGCATTCAATTTCAGTTATAAGCCCTGATGGGTGGCTTCACTGACCAATCTATGCTGGACTTTTATCCTAGTAATGCATCATAGTCAATGTACCATATAAGACTACCATTATTTGGCTGTACTTTGGTAATGGGGTATCTGGATGATTCCCCCTTAATTCGACTAAGCTGACTAACAAGTTCATGCTTGCTCTTACCCATTATTAAAACACCGACCCTTCGAGCCTTATTAATGGCTGTGAATGTCAGACTCATCCTCTGATGAGGTTTAATGGGGCTCTCTGTCAGGGTTACCAACCGTTCTCCATCGCTTTCCAATTTGGTGTCCTGGAATAAAGAGGCAGTATGGCCATCCTGGCCTACACCTAGCAGAATGTAATGGAAGCTAGAGGCATTGACATGCTTCTGGATTTCCTTCTCATATAATGTAGCACCACCATCCTCTTCCACACATAACCGCTGTGTGAGATGCACTGGCATAGGATGGATGTTGAAGTAGGGTATGCGGATATGCTGAAGCAGGAGATCATGAATGGACCGGAAGTTGGAGCCTGACTCTGTATGTGGCACACATCTCTCGTCCACTTGCCATATGTGAGTGTTGCGCCATGGAAAAGTGTAAAGGTTGAGGGCTAGTGCACGGAGCAGTGCCACCGGGCTGGAGCCACCAGACAACGCCAGATGAAACTGACCTTCTTTGCGAATGGCCTCCTCGGCAGCCAGTAGAAGATCAGAAGCCAAGCGCTCCACCAGTTCCTGCGCCCAGGCAGAAATCATTTCAGAACTACGGTACTTCCCTTGCATCACCTGGAAGTTCTCCTCAGCTCCACGGTTGATAACATTGACCACAGCTTCATGGCTGAAAGCAATCTGATGACCCCGCAGCTGAAAATTTAGCAGGTTCCCATTGCTCACACCACCAGGATAAATCCGTGGATAGACGTGATATAGGCTTTCAAGGAGGGGTGTCCAAAACGCCCAGGAAGCAAGAAGTCCTTCAGCACTGATAAAGCTATCCTTGCGTCCGAAGAAGACGTGCGAGATCAGCTCACCATAAGCCTCTCTGGGTGCAACTGGTGACTGGATATAATAATCACTAAGTGGTAACCCCAGCATGTTCACTTCTTTGTATTCAGTGACTTCCTTCCAGTCACCGCTGCTCACTATCTCAGGTTTGAGCAGGTTCTTGCTCACAAGAATGGCAGGGTATTGAAGGTTGCCGTGTCCCAGATAAAATATGATCTGTTTGGATTTGCACTGAACATTGTTGGGATCCTGGACGCAAAACACATCGCTTTTGAAAAGGACACGTGCATAACTGACCCGTTCATCGAGAGCCTTGCCTGAGGTCATAAATATGGGGATGCCCTCGTATTGTGCATTGTCAACATGAATAACCACACCTGTAAAGACAACGTTAGTCAACATAAGCATGATTTTACAGACTAACACTGCTATGAATCTGTGACTGCTTACATGCACTTAAGAAAACATAAACCATTGCCTTTTAGGTGATCAAGAGATTAATGTGGCCAAGAAAATGCTTGAAGTGTGTCACGCTGTTAACCCTCAATACATAATTTTGCCTGTAGTAAATGCACACCGTGACCTGATGTAGAAGACATTGACACTTTTTTGTTGTTTTTTGGAGCTTGATTTTGGGCTCTTTTCGAGAATCTCGATTCTGTTGCTGTCAATGTATGATGAGAGAGCTCCTGTATTTAATCTAAAATATATTAATTTGGGTTCCAAAGATAAACGAAGGTCTCAGAGGATTGGAATGTCATGAGGGTAATTAATAACAGAGTTTTCCTTTTTGGGTGAACTAGCCCTTTAACTTGCATTCTGACAGGTATTAGAAGAGTATAAAAAAGTAAAGGTGTGGAGAAACTCATGTAAAAGAGACCTGATCTAATTTCTCGCTACAAGCAGTCTTCTCAAGTGCATGTTAACATACTAAATGAGCCAACCAAAAAGTACTTCCACTCACCAGCAAATGTTGGGGTTAAGCTGAAGTAGTCCTTCGTTTTGTTGAGCTCTGCCTGAACCTCTCCGTTGTAAGCTTGGTACTGACCTACAACTGCATTACTGTTGTCTATGTGCTGAAGGGAGGCCAAGAAATTAAGCTTGTTTAACAATATCTCCTTGCTGTTGGAGAGATTTGCAGGAAGGTTCATCAACATAAGGGTCATGACCTCTGTAAGGTGGTTTTGAAGCACATCTCTAATGACACCGTATTGGTCATAAAACTGAATCCGCCCTGAAAATAAATAACAGATCAACAATCAACGCTCAGCTTAGATAAATGGAAAGGATGTTTTGATAACATGAATTTGTAACTAAGAACAACTTAAAAACCCAGAACCTTTGGCATCCAGGGTTTCCTTCAACACAATTTCTATTCTTTCGATATGGTGCTTGTTCCAGATAGGATCCAGAAGCTTCTTATTCTCCTTTCTAAATGGTAAGATTTTAGAGACAACCTTTGGGGCAGAAAAAAAAGCATTGTTTTGTTTAGCATTGTTTTTAAAGTTCACGTAAATCCAGTTAGTCAGGTGAAAGTGCACAACAATTCAATAGATGGAGATGAGTTTTTTTTTTTTTTTTTTTTTACTTTGTTAATTGTTCAAAGCTGGTATTTAAAGAAATGTTGTTCTTCTGGACTCTTTTATTCCTTAGGGAGATTTCTAATTTTTGAACGACTTCACTGTACCTGCTTTCCTAAATAATGGTCAATCCTGTACATCTCCTCTTCTTTCAGCTGGCCTGACAGTTTTTTGTCAAGCAACTGGGCACTAGCAAAGTCATGACCAAATGGTTTCTCCAGTACCACCCTCAGCCATGCGTCAGATGGGGGGCGGCAGGTGTTGTTGATCCTCTCTGCAATTTCTGCATATGCAAACGCGGGAACAGACAAGTAGAAGAGCCTCCCTGCCTCTGCCATACTCTCCTGTCCTACCTGCTGTTTGATCTGCTGGCAGAGCTTTTCATAGTCCTCAGCCGTCTTCAGCTGGTGATAGCGGGACAGATGAAGGAACTGCTCTTTGACCAAAGCACAGCGTTCTGCAGTGAGCTCTGGAGGGCAAGCCAGCTCCTTTAAGATCCCAAACAGGACTGGTGTCCCCTTCTCGGCTGGTGTAAGACCTCCACTGTAAAATGAAAAGCTGTGTCCTTTGCCCACCTGGTCAGAATAGAGCTGGAAAAAGCCTTGCCACAGGTACTTCCTTGCCAAGTCACCCGTTCCACCCACAACAACCACAGTCACGTGCCCAAGACTCTGCTTAGCCTCATGATTATCTGCGTTTCCTCTTTGCCAGCATATGATGGCCATTAGCAGCAGCTCCCATCTTATCGTGAGCATTGTAAGATCAAGCTCCCACCTTTAAAAATACAGAATTTTGAATAATTGATTAATTCAAATTCTAAAAGAAAGAAAGAAAGAAAAAACATAAGTGTGCATGTAGGTATAAAAAAAAACAATAATAACAAACCATGAAACTGCTTTTGGTTAATCATGAATAACACTTAAAAAAAAGTCAATTTTTTGGGCGGGGGAATAACTTCATTTTACAAGTCACATAGAATTAACAGTTGAGTTTTACCATTTTTAATTCCATTCAGCCAATCTCCAGGTCTGGCGAGAGCAACTTTTAATTTTCCATTAAAAATTGTGTACTATACTTAGTACACAATGTAACTATAGAAGTGTCAACCTTTAAATAGGAAAATGATCAAAACTGCTAATGGTCTAATCCAATTCAATGATTTATGCTAAGCAATGTTCTCCCACCAGACCCGGAGATCAGCTTAATATATTTAAAATGCTAAAACTCAACTGCTTAACTCTAGGTGACTTGTAAACCCCCCCCCAAAAAGTGTAGTGTTCCTTTAAGGCCCCATTACACAGCAACATTCTTTTTTATTATTATTTGCTTAGGGGTGAAAACAATTTGAAATACCAGAGCAACCACATACTGTCGGCAAACATCCCAACACCACCCACAGTGCTCAGAGCAATATTTAGATGAATGAAATAAGCTGTGTTTACTCTTAATAACAAAATAAACAGCAACTAAAATAACAGCGCTGAAAAAACAGCAGTTAAGAAAGCATCTGATAATAGCGAAGTGGATGTTTGCATAAGCCCTGCAATTTAGCACTACATTTCATTCATTTTTCTATTTACCATTTTATACAGTAGATAGATACTGTCACAAGTTTGTTCATTGTTTTAACCTGAAGTATATCTGGGCCTTTAATGGTGCTTGAAGTCTCCGAGTTGACTGTAATGCATTCAGAAGCTGGATTATATCAAGTTTGCTACATTGGCCTATTGAACAATGAGAGTATTTTCCATTTATATTTCAACATAAAGTGAACACCTTATGCAAACATTTGGCTGATGATTATAAATTAGCCTCAATGATCACATAAAACATATGGAACTGTCAGCACTGCAACTTATATGACTTTAATCCCTAAATAAGCGTGTCAGGAAAATTCAGAAATGAAGCTGGTTTCTAAATGAAAGTGGGGACAAAATATTTTTAGATAATTCAATAATAAACCATTTTCACACCAAATATTGTAAATGTATAATGTCAGATGAAATATTTATGTGAAAATTTGTTATTACCAATGAAACCTGAATATAATTTAATGGTTGAGTTGGGTCCAACGTGTCAAGCATTGCACTCCATTATCACTTGATGATGTTTCAACACAAGGATCTGTGATAAAGAGTCATGCCTGCAAGTCATAGTTCCTCTTAAAGTACCATGGTCCATGCGTATATTTTGTAGTTTGATCTTACTTATTTTAAAATCATTTAACGCTAAAACCTGTTAATAAATGTTAATGGAACTTCTTTTGCAATAGTTTTATTGTGAGGCATATACAACAAGAGGGCCAATGGTTTATGATAAGCTTAGATGAAGGGCGAGGCTTCTACTGATTGGGAATAATGAATGAGAACCACTATAATGCAAATGTAATCTCACAGTGGTTATTCACTCCTAAAATCAAGGTTAAACCAACAGCCCCAAAACAAACAGATTACATTTACGGTAAAAGACCTCAATGAAAGGAAAGGTCACACAGACAGGAACTGATGTATAAGCTGACTTTAATTAATGTTAAAGTTGAGAACAATATTGCTGGAGTCATTTTTGTTATATCTAACAGAAAACCGTCGGTCAAAATGGGTTTTTGTGATAATAACACATGATGAGCTTATGTAAAGGAAAAGGTTGACAGACACGCAACATTAAAGCTCAGACAGTGCAAGCACTGTTTGCACATTTGGGTGTTGCAAATTGTCAAACAGACGGGCACTATATAAACTTAAATACAAAGGAAATTCATCTAAGCTATCTAGACTATTAAATGAGCATAACAGGATGCAGAAGAGTTAAATAAACAGCTGGTACACTGCTGTTATCCAGCACATTTAGGTCGTAATTATTTGATTACTTTCAGAAATGTACATAATTGTGTCCTAATGTGCTTTGGTTAATTCATGCACCTACATTATTACGTTTTAGTAATTATTATAACCCAATTATTAATGCGCTAAATGAAAATGAATTATGCTTGTTTGCTTTTCCATTAAAAATATGATTAGAGTATAAAGTTACTAAGAAACTAGCTATTGTTTAAGAGGTATTACTAAAAACGATTATGCCACTAGTAAACATTATTATCCAGAAAAATAAATGATGGGGACATCAGAACCATTTAAACAGTTGAAATGTCAAATTTAATACAAATAACACTGAACGCTGAATTATTATATTGGTATATAGTAAGAAGTACGCTTATTATATATTTAAAATATGACACTAAACGCTAGTGCGCTTCAAAAAGGTTAACGTGATTATACTGTCGTCCAAAACTACATAAACAGGTCCTGAAAGCACCTGTTCTAGCTAACTGCCACAGGCTTTAAGACGGACAAACAAAAGATAAGATCTTATATTTCAATACATATATAATATCTGTAACTACAGTGACAAACTTACGGAGAGAAATGTTTTTGACAGGGAGAGACGTACCTGATTCACCTCTTGACAGTATGGTGACAGCTCGAGCAGCGTGGACTGGCGGATAGGGACGTACTGCAAACAAACGTTTCCAGTAGATGGTCACGTGATCGCACCGCTGCTTGATCTTGTGGTTGGTGAATGTAACTTTCACGGTTTTCAAAAACACTATGACTGATTATATGTAGACTTGTAAATGTTGAAGCGCACGATGAGCTGATGATAAGACATGTTTATAGATGTTGATTTCGAAACAGGTGTAAACTGAAAGAGGGAAGAAAATTAAAGCGAGCGGGTGCTGTTAAACAAACAGTTAAAACAGTAGCATTCTTTGATACTAGTTTAAAGTCCGCGTTGAGGAGTCAGGTAGGTTACGTTTGCACTTTAGAAAGGCTTTCGTGTTGATACTGGGTACGTTTTTTCACCTTGTTGTTTTATCTATGATAAATTACACAAAAATTAGCAACTGAAAATGTAAATTCACTGGTGTTTGTTAGATGCAGGTTGGCGTGTTCCCCAAAGGAGGGCGATATTTGCCAATATGCTGAATTAGTGGAGTAAAACAATAGTTCGTCCCAAATATGTATATAAAGATGCAAATAATGTATTTATGTACGCCCTGAGAGCACCAAACGATGTGTAGGTGACTTTTTATTGTCAGTTGAACAAAAAGAAGATTTTTAGCTGAAACTGATTCATGAAAAGCAAATAAAATGACTGTCTTTTGTGAGTTAAAAAAAAACATAGGCTATACAGGCAAAACAAAATTAATACCATTTGCTGAGGCTGTGGACTTAAAGCAGTAATGTTCTACATAATGTTCAGATCGACATTATTTTACAACAGTTCTTGTACAAATTGATTGGTGTGCTTCATAGGTATTGTCAGGAGCTACAGGTATATTATTGTTTTTTCCCTTAAAGTCTAAACATGCCAGTAGCCATTGACTTGAATTTAAAGGACTGTGCTTTCAGCAAAAATAACTTCTTTAACGTTCTACTGAAAAAAGTGTCACTTAACAGCAAATGTAAAAAAAATTTAAGTGAAGCCAAATACCCATTTTTAACCCAAATTATAATGTTAATAAAATGTTTTATATAGCTAAATAGAAGTCTTCAGATCAATTAAAAGACATGTCAAAAGTTTTTCAAAAGACATGCAGATTAAGTAGGATGCCGCTTCTAACACTTGATTTCACAATATGTATTGAGCAACGAGTTTTCATCAGTGCGATCTTTAAGAAAATATTCTTATCTATGTGTACATGTGTGGTTATTTCTCTATCGCACATTCTCTTTTTTTATTTTAAGGAGAGACAGCATCTTAGGCATATAATCCTGAGCAAACAAAAAGTATTCGCCTTAGGAAAAAAATGCGCACTCATCGTGAATCAGCTAATTGTGAAACGTTCTAAGCCTGTTTTAAATGCTTCTGGTAAGCACTATATTTCAACTTAATAGCACTACTAAAAAAGAACCAGTGAACCGTCTATTATTCTATAATGAATACACACAATTTATACACTGCTTGCAAAAACTTTTTTTGTTAGAACTGATTCTTGTGGATACCTGTCAAAGGAGAAGGATGGTTTTTGGAGCCAGATGGTGTAGATGACATTTACTACCGGGGGCTAATGAGGCTCTGTTAACCAGTCAAACCTTGACCCCTTGATCCCTTCCAACCCGACATAGCACATGCTAAATGCTGTGAGTTTGGGGATGGGGATTCAACCAATGGCAGATGGGGGAGTTTTAGGAAAACAGTCTATTGTTGGGAATGAATACTTGCTTACTAAGTACTGCGTAGTGTGTTTGCTGCTTTTTTTTATTCTTCTTAAAAAAAAAGGATTAAAAAATGTAATAAGGCATTATAATGTAGTGATTATAATGTATGTGATGCATTATAATGTAGTTGGTATAATAGGCCTATAACTGTGGTATTATTCTTTGCTATTTCTAATAATTGTTAATTCAATTAATTCAATTCATCTTTATTTCTATAGCGCTTTTACAATGTAGATTGTGTCAAAGCAGCTTCACATAGAAGATTATTGAAATGGAAATGGTGTCCGTTCAGTTTTTAGAGTTTAGGTTCAGTTCAGTTCAGTGTGGTTTAATTTTCACTGCTGAGAGTCCAAACACTGAAGAGCAAATCCATCGATGCGCAGCTCTACAGGTCCCGAACCAATCAAGCCAGTGGCGACAGCGGCGAGGAACGAACTTCACCAATTTGCG
>CAIGQV010019356.1:8316327-8343458 GCA_903798115.1 Danio jaintianensis
GCTGTCTAGTATAACACCCAGATCTTTTACAGTAGAGCTAATGCTAATTGAAATTAGAATGTATTATATTATATATGTTGTAAAAATTTACATTAAACAATAGCATTTCAGTACTAAGTTCTAAAAGCTTTAAATATACATCCAGTTGTAAATTTAATGAACATTTTCTTACTATTTCTCAAGCGCAAGTAATCCTGCCTAATTCAACTTAATGAATTTGATTTGAGAGATGCTTTATAGAGACTCAAAAATTATATAAAATTAGATTATACACAGCAATAAAAGCAAAAGCAATGCTTTACAGTTAACTGTCACTTGTGGGATCTCTTTCATCATATGATGTCATCTCCTACGGCTATTTTATCATATGAACGTTTGTTTAATTGTGGTTTGCTCAGCAGTGTCTGAATCCAAAACATTGCGTGCAGCTACATGATTAATGTTTCTGTAAGTGTAGCTCAGAGAATTGAAAAAGAAAATGAATCATAACAAGTGAATCACAACTATTTTCATTGTTTTTTAGACCACAGCAGAAGCTATTGCTAACTCAAACCTAAAAGAGCAGAAATAACAACAACATTTAAAATATGTTTAGTTTCTTATTTATCTATATATATTTTTTTCTTCAAATACACATCTATCTCATCTCACACAAAATGTTTCTGCAATGTTTTAATCCAATTTATATAATAACGTGATGCATTTATTTTATTTGTTTAATTGTTACTCCATACTGAACAGTGCGTTGGTTTTATCAGTGTTGCCAGATGCATGACAGATTTTCTACCCAGATGCGCTCATTTCCTCCAGCTGGGACCACACCAGCAGCGTCGGCCTCCCAGCTAGCTCTCCATTGAGGTCAAAGTGAGATGTAAACTGTAAACTAGGTGACAGAAGTTCCTGTTTGTGTGACAAGTGTTTCTGGTGGAGCCAGTTTGCGAGTGTGTGTGTGTGCGCATGTGTGTCATGCAGACAGAAATCAGGGAGCTCAGCTGTCACTGCCTTAACGCAAGACACCACAGACAAAAACACTGCTTTTTCATGCACCTGTTGGGATTTGGGGCTTTTTGGCATTTTGTGAAGTACTTTTTCAGTCTAATGTAAAGAAAACACCAAAATAAAATTTGATGTCATGCTTTTATCAGACTTTATCAATTTGAGACTTCAATTGCAGTTCATATTTTTAAAGGCCTATTTCTCTAAAATGAGTTTTCAACCGCACTTACATACACTACACTTCACAGTTTTATTTATATCATTCTGAAGGTCTTTACTGAGGAATTTGTTCGTACGTAATATGCTTGATAAACAATATTTTATTATACAAAAAATCTGAACTGCCTGTTCACAATTAAGTAATAATAAAATGTGATTACCAAAATCCTCAAAATGTAAAAACTTCGAATACAACATAAAAACTTAAACAAGAAATTTGGTCTAGACTTCCTCTACTGCTTTTACAAAATGTAAAGTATGTCTTTAATGTCCCTAGAGTGTGTATGTGAAGTTTCAGCTCAAAATTTATAACTATTTTGAAACTGCCTCTTTTAGGCTTTGATCCAAATTGTGCCATTTAGGTGAGCTTTAAATTAAAATGAGATTATCTTTTGAAAAGAGGGTGGAACTACAAATACCTATTTGTTAGCATAGCAGCAGATTCAAGAAAATTTGGCTGCTTCTCACTCAGGGCTGTCTATGCTAATAAGGGAGAGATTGTTACTAATGGCCAGGGCTTTCCCTCTCCGATGACACAGGGAGAATCAAAGTCAATCAAAGTGTTTCTGCAGAGAGCATTAGAGGCTGGCTATTTTCACACACTGATGCCACACAACTGTGTTTAAACCCCTTATTAAAGTGATTTTTGCATAATAGTTCCCCTTTAAAGGTAATTTTCAAGTGCTTTGAAATGTGCAATATTTTTTGACCTGTAATACAATTTCAGTGGAAATGTGAAGACTGGGTGGGGCATATAGAGTAGCTCCTCTCCTTTTAGCCATTAGCATTTTTTTTTTCAGCTCTGCCAGTCATACAATGCAAAACTTTTGGCCACGACTGTACACTGCATTCCATTCGGAAGGGATCATTCCTATGCCCTAACCCCTTCGAAGGGTTTACCCTCCTCCAGAGTGACAGCTTCGAAGGGATTAGGGCGTAGGGATGAACTCTGCCGAATGGAATGCAGTGTACAGTCGTGGCCAAAAATTTTGAGAATTACATAAATATTGGAAATTGGAAATGTTGCTGCTTAAGTTTTTATAATAGCAATTTGCATATACTCCAGAATGTTATGAAGAGTGATCAGATGAATTGCGTAGTCCTTCTTTGCCATGAAAATTAACTTAATCCTGAAAAAAAACTTTCCACTGCATTTCATTGCTGTCATTAAAGGACCTGCTGAGATCATTTCAGTAATCGTCTTGTTAACTCAGGTGAGAATGTTGATGAGCACAAGGCTGGAGATCATTATGTCAGGCTGATTGGGTTAGAATGGCAGACTTGACATGTTAAAAGGAGGGTGATGCTTGAACTCATTGTTCTTCCATTGTTAACCATGTTGACCTGCAAAGAAACGCGTGCAGCCATCATTGCGTTGCATAAAAATGGCTTCACAGGCAAGGATATTGTGGCTACTAAGATTGCACCTAAATCAACAATTTATAGGATCATCAAGAACTTCAGGGAAAGAGGTTCAATTCTTGTTAAGAAGGCTTCAGGGCGTCCAAGAAAGTCCAGCAAGCGCCAGGATCGTCACCTAAAGAGGATTCAGCTGCGGGATCAGAGTGCCACCAGTGCAGAGCTTGCTCAGGAATGGCAGCAGGCAGGTGTGAGCGCATCTACACGCACAGTGAGGCGAAGACTTTTGGAAGATGGCCTGGTGTCAAGAAGGGCAGCAAAGAAGCCACTTCTCTCCAAAAAAACCATCAGGGACAGATTGATCTTCTGCAAAAAGTATGGTGAATGGACTGCTGAGGACTGGGGCAAAGTCATATTCTCTGAAGAAGCCCCTTTCCGATTGTTTGGGGCATCTGGAAAAAGGCTTGTCCGGAGAAGAAAAGGTGAGCGCTACCATCAGTCCTGTGTCATACCAACAGTAAAGCATCCTGAGACCATTCATGTGTGGGGTTGCTTCTCATCCAAGGGAGTGGGCTCACTCACAATTTTGGCCAAAAACACAGCCATGAATAAAGAATGGTACCAAAACACCCTCCAACAGCAACTTCTTTCAACAATCCAACAACAGTTTGGTGAAGAACAATGTATTTTCCAGCACGATGGAGCACCGTGCCATAAGGCAAAAGTGATATCTAAGTGGCTCGGGGACCAAAACGTTGAAATTTTGGGTCCATGGCCTGGAAACTCCCCATATCGTAATCCCATTGAGAACTTGTGGTCAATCCTCAAGAGGCGGGTGGACAAACAAAATTCTGACAAACTCTAAGAAGTGATTATGAAAGAATGGGTTGCTATCAGTCAGGATTTGGCCCAGAAGTTGACTGAGAGCATGTCCAGTTGAATTGCAGAGGTCCTGAAAAAGAAGGGCCAACACTGCAAATACTGACTCTTTGCATAAATGTCATGTAATTGTCGATAAAAGCCATTGAAACGTATGAAGTGCTTGTAATTATATTTTAGTACATTACAGAAACAACTGAAACAAAGATCTAAAAGCAGTTTAGCAGCAAACTTTGTGAAAACTAATATTTGTGTCATTCTCAAAACTTTTGGCCACGACTGTACAACACCAAACAACCTACGTGCACAAAGAATCATGGGGGTCAGAAGTGTCAATCAATTGTACCTTTCAAAATCGTTCATTCCAAAGTACCCTTCGAAGAGACTAGTTTTGAGCACTTCAATATGGCCGCCATGAATTTTTTTCACTCCATTATATATTCTGTTTAGAACACACCAAGAGATGTTGAGCTAAAGCATATCTGACTCATGACAGCCACACTTTAAAATACAGCATGTAATTGAGATGGGTCCAATACTTGTTGTAGTCCATGCATTTGTGCATTCACTGCAAAAAATAGTTTTATTACTTAGAGTTTTTAGCAACAAGCCAAAAATATGGTCTTGTTTTCAGAAATAATAAGTCAAAATAAAGTGAGTTTTTCCTTAGAACAAGCAAAATAATCTGCCAATGGGGTAAGCTAAATAATCAAAGCTAAATATTTCAAAGTGAAAACAAGAATATTTAGCTTACCTCATTGGCAGATTATTTGGCTTGTTCTAAGGAAAAACTCACTTCATTTTGTTTCTGGAAACAAGACCTTATTTTTTTGCTTGTCTAGAAAATGCTTAAGAAGAAACTGATATTCTGAATTGCCTTTTCCCTATTAAGTGCACTATATGCCATTCACCATATAGAAAGCTGTAACTTTGCATAACAGACTTTAACAGATTTTGCGTAACAGCGTAACAGATTTTGAATCTCCTGGTTTGATGTTTGTAGGCTGTGTAAGTGTACGTACAATGGCACAAAGTTTTCCCCTCTGTGCTTGCCATAGAGGTGAGTGTACATATGCACAGCATTTCAGCATCCGTCTATTGGGATTACTCCCTGCACTGATTCAAAAACGTGGAGTTCAGAGAAACAGTGTCGCTACCACTGATCAGTGGTCACTACCAGTTATTATTTTCTTATGTTTGCACATGTTTAGGTTAGTTACAGAATAAATGAATGATTCCAGTGGGATTTTTGGCCTTGAAGGAGGCGGGACATTTAAGATACTAGAGAGCATTTTATTGGCCTGAAGATTTGATAAAAAAGTGAAGAATGATGTCATAAAAAGCATTGATTCACTTTGGCAGGAGAAAGAAAATGCACGTCTTAAATGCTTAAACCTTCTAAATGCTAATTGTGTTGCCGTTTTGGAGCAAACTAGCTACTAATTTACATGATTAAGATTCAAATTTGTTTTATTTGTCAGTGTAGTCAACATGGAAATAGACATGCCAGCATATACGGCTAAAGAATAATAAGTGCACAGTCAAAGAACAAAGGTCATATTTAGGTAATATATTAAAAAAATTAATAAATAAAAAGAAGTTACCATAGTGTCGCATCACTACTAACACCACCAAGAAAACATTTTGATTTTAATTAGTTTTTTGGACTTTGTGTGTGGTTATGTGTGTGTGTGTGTGTGTCCGTTTGCGTGTGCATGCATGCGTGTGTGTATGTGTGTGCACGTGTTAAAGGGACCTGTAGGTAAGAATGGCTCTGGCACCGGGGGGGGGGGCTCATTGTGCGTCAGATCTCCCACACTTCTTACTACCGTCCATCTTCTTCCCATCACCCCTTCTCTCTGCCACTTGCCTTCCTTCCTTTGGATTCAAGTGCTTTGTTCCTGCTCAAGTCTTTTGTTCTTCCTCCGGCACAACATTCTTGTCAAGCTGAGCACACAAACACATGCATATGAATGTGTGCCATCCTCTTTATTGGCCCTCTTCACTGACACACATTACATTTATCAGCCCTCTGACTAATTTAAAGCCCTGCCTGCTACTTAAGAGCTCAATACTACTAGATTAAGGAGGTGAATGAACGCTGTTAGTTTGCTGGTGGATCAAAGAAACACCATGGATAAGGAAGAAAAGTTTCGAGACGAGAGGGTGATTATGTGCTAATTGTGTGGTTGGCTACATAAACATCTTCAGCATATATTAAACTGTTATAGTTAATTGTTTGGGTTTTATTTTGGGGGGTTGGGTGGTTAATTTTCATCTAAGGTTAATTTTTAGGTCAGAGACAACAAGGGACTTTGAAGCCTCCAAAATAATAGGGTAGAGCGGGGAAGAAAGTAAAGTTTTTCATAAAAACCAAATTTTAAAAGATAATGTTTTTAGAAGACTTTTTTTTTTCTGTGGTTACTTACTCACAAGAGTGCTCAATCAAAATCAGGTGTTGTTTCGTATCAGTGTAGAACAACTCCAATATAATTTCACTTTAAACAAAAGTTGCGCATTGTTACTTTTGACCCCGTCAGCAGGGACGAAAGTAACACACGGGTGGGTCAAAAGTAACACAACAATATTTGCTAGATTTTCTGGCTTAATCTTGTTTATCTTAAATATATCTGACTATGACCTTGTTAATGTTAACTACAAACATATTTTGTCCTTTAATTTTGCAAAAAAAAAATAAACAGCATGGCTGCACGGTGGTGCAGTGGGTAGCACGTTCGCCTCACAGCAAGAAGATCGCTGGTTCGAGCCTCGGCTGGGTCAGTTGGCATTTCTGTGTGGAGTTTGCATGTTCTCCCCGTGTTGGCGTGGGTTTCCTCCGGGTGCTCCTGTTTCCCCCACAAGTCCAAAGACGTGGTATAGGTGAATTGGGTAAGCTAAATTGTCCGTAGTGTATGTGTGTGAATGAGTGTGTATGGATGTTTCCCCGTGTTGGGTTGCAGCTGGAAGGGCATCCGCTGCGTAAAACATATACTGGATAAGTTGGCGGTTCATTCCGCTGTGGCGACCCCAGATTAATAAAGGGACTAAGCCGAAAAGAATATGAATGAATGAAAGAATTAAACAGCATTTTCATTTTAAATTTCACGTCCATCAAATGTTTCAAAAGCAATCCAACAATGCAATATGTTAAAATTTTCTAAAATGTTTTAATATTTTTCATTATTATTGGCAATATGCATACATTTTTTAAAACATCTGAATCCAAACACTGCAAACTCTAATGTGAAAGTGATAAATAAGGTATGAATATTAGCAGTGGGACATAAATAACAGTGTTACTTTCGTCCCCACACAAACTCTTGCCATTTAAACCTGATTTACTGTTAAACTGAAAAACTCAGACATTTCAAACTCGATTGCACTAAATAACCTGTAGATTGATCATTAGTGAGACACATGAAAAGAGAAATACAACTTGTAATAAGGAAAAAAGAACCGCTACAGTAATTTACTTTTTGCACTTAAAAACAGACATTTGGAGCTAACTACGGCCCCGAAATCACATGATATTTGGCAGCTCCATCAAGGGTTGCATGCTGAATGTGCTGTTATAGCCTGGAAAGCAAATGTTGTCAGGGCTTCAAGAAAATTGCTTTTATCAGTTGAATGTTTCCTTGGAGATAAAAGTAGTAATTGAACAATTGAACCTGCATTGGATTTAGTGTAAATCACATTATGAAAAGTGCACAGACACACACACACACACATACACACACACACACACACACACACACAAATCAGATAAGAAAAGCATAGAATTAACATTAGTAAATCACATACTTTCCCCCTGTTTTCCACTTTTTAGAATGTATTTACTTTCTCCACAGGCCAAACTTGAAAAATGTCAATAAAAGTGAGAACTTGAGTGGAACTATTTTTATCCTAATCTAAAATAAAATCATGAAAGGAAATAAGAATGAAAAATAAAATGTTTGATTGGAAACACACAATTTTGCCAAAATGCATATTGTTTGACTTAACACAGCAAAAATGATTACACAAATTAATATCAAGAAGTCAATATGAGGGTTGAGTGACAAGTTTTTTGTGCTCACTTTATATTTAAAATACATTTTAAGACTCACAAACAGAAATAATTTAGTTAATAATGTGTTAACATCTCGCCATATGCTACAGGCACACATTACTCTCTTCAGCCCAGTAAAGGATCAGCAGTGTCGGATCAGGTTAACAAAGCCTTTGAGGAGCAGACAGACTCCTACAATTCATGGCTGCCTCTGTTTTTGCTGGGTTTTTTTTTTTTTTTTTTTTTTGAGGTGTTTTTGAGGGTGACAAGAGGCAGCACTTATTTGCTCCACGGGCCAAACCTGAAAAAAATTTACCAAAATGTTACATATTTTACATTTTTAAAAATAGCACAAAAATGCTAGTCTAAATGCTTTTATGACTTTTTGCTTAAATGGCACTGCAATTAAATATTGCTTATTTTGTAGGTTTCAATAAGGATATTTTTGTCCTGAAGATTCTGTGTATAACTATTTCTTGTGTAAAATAAATCCTAATAAAGTATTAAAAGTAAAAATACAGCCAATGAATAAGACAATCTTTATAAAGATGCACAAGGGTTAAGTGACTTTTTGTTGGTAACTAACTGTATATCTAAACACCAATCATGACTCACTAACAGAAATAGTTTAGCTAGCTTTTGGCCTGCAGTGCTGAAAAAAACACAAAAACAAGACTAAAGAAAAGTTGATTTGCTCCACAGGTCAAACCTAAAAAAATGTGCCAAAATATGACAAATTTTACATTTACAATAAAAGGCGACAATTTTAAAACCTTGTCAACAACAAAAAACACTATTAACAAAGAATATGCGTTTTGTTTCTCAAATGCCACTGCAATGAAATATTGCTGTTGTAATGGTGTCAACAGGGACATTTATGTCCTGATTTTTTCCCCTATATTGTAAAATAGATTTCAGAAATGAAAATGCACCACTCTGTCACAATATATATTTGTTTCCATTAGGACAGCCATAATGAAAATTGAAAAAACAAAAATCTAAATCAGGATGCACAAGGGTGACTTTTTGCGCTAAAAAAAACAATCTTGACTAACAGAAACAGTTTAGTTAACTTTTGGCCTGCAGCTCTCATAAATAGGAAAACAAGATTTAAAAAAATATGTATTTGCTCCACAGGTCAAACCTGAAAAGAAGTGCAAGAATATGACATATTTTACATTTGGCAACAAAATAAAACACTATCAACACAGAATATACCTTTCTGCTAAAATACCACTGCAATGAAATATTGCCTTTTTAATGGGTTTCAATAGGGATATTTTTGTCTCTAGTGTAAAATAGATTTTTGAAAATAAAATGCACCTTTTTGCCAAATATATATATTTGTCTCCATTAGGACAGCCATAATGGAATGGAATAGACAAAAATCTAAATCAGTATGCACAAGGGTGACTTTTTGCGCTAAAATAAATCTTGACATACTAACAGAAATAGTTGTCAACTTTTGGCCTGCAGCTCTCAAAAAACTCGAAAACAAGATTTTAAAAAATGTTTATTTGCTCCACAGTTCAAAACTGAAAAATAAAAAGTGCCAAAATATGACACGTTTTACATTTACAAAAACAATTTTTGAAGCCTTGCCAACAAAATAAAACACTATCAACACAGAATATGCCTTTCTGCTAAAATACCACTACAATAAAATATTACCTTTTTAATGGGAACATTTTTGTCTCTAATGTAAAATATGTTTTAGAAAATAAAATGCACCATTTTGTCAAAATATATATTTATCATTATTAGAACAGCCATAATGAAAATGCAAAAAGTAAAAAATCTCTATAAGGACGAACAAGGGTTAAGTGACTCTTGATGCCCACTTCATATCTAAAATCCATTTAAGGCCCAAAAACAGAAATAATTTTGTTAACTCTGCATTAACAATGTGTTAACATCTCGCCATATGCTGCAGGCACACATCTACTCTCTTCACCCCGGTAAAGGGATCACCATCAGTGTCGGATCGGGAGCGTTAACAAAGCCTTTGAGTACCCGACAGACTCGACGCGTCCCACAATGGATGGCCGCCTCTGTATTTGCGTTTTCTGGCGTGAGCTGGTGACGAGGGTGGATGAGCTGAATGACCCCGCAGCAGATCCGTGACCCCCGGAGGAACGGGACGGCCTCCTGGCATCAAGTGCTTTGTCCCGACGGCTGCGTGCATGAGGGTGGAGAGGCCAATCATTCAGGCCTCCTGCGACACACATGGCTCCTGAATGAAAAGGGACCTCCTCTTTGTTGAGGGCATCTCAATGGCTCCGGCTTCTCATTTGTTGAAGACAAATGTCTCTCCGGGCGTAAGTGTCTTGTGCTTAAACACCCAGTCATTAATCATCCAGTTTGTGTGGCCGAGCACTTGTTCTAAAAAATTAAGAAGCTTTACATTCATTGAAGCTGCATGGTGCAATGGACAAAGAGGCGCTTGTTAAAAGTTGCACGCATATAAAATACTCACAAAAGAATATTGTTTATAAGCCGGTCACATTCAGTTTTGGTGGTTGCCATTTTTAATTGGTCTCTGCGCTTGTTGATACACTGTAAAAAAAAATGCAGGGTTCCACACAATCCATTCATGCTGTCCCAACACAAATCTGTTAACTAATTCAAGTAGATTCAACATAAAACAATTAAGTTTCCCTAAAAAAAATCTCCAGAATTGTGTTGTTTCAGCTCATTTTAAATGAGTAGTTTGAACAAGCAACAAAAATCAGTGTGCACTAAAAAATGCTGGGTTTCACACAATTCCTTCAAGTTGTCCCAAATTGACACAAATCGATTAAGCTAACTCAATCATTTTTACAAATTTAAATGGATTGAACATAAACAAATTAAGTTGTTGTGTTAAGTTGTAAATTAATTGTGTTGTTTCCACTCATTTTAAATAAGAAGTTTAAACAAGTAGGGAAAGGTTTTTTTTTTTTGAGTGTAGAAGCTGTTTAAACAGGGGTGGCATGGTGGCTCAGTGGTTACAGCAAGAAGGTCGCTGGTTCGAGTCCCGACTGGGTCAGTTGGCATTTCTGTGTTCTGTTCTTGAGTTTGCATGGCCTCCTCCGGGTGCTCCGGTTTCCCCCACAGTCCAAAGATATGCAGTACAGGTGAATTGAATAAACTAAATTGGCCGTAGTGTGTGTGTGTGTGTGTGTGTGTGTGTGTGTGTGTGTGTGTGTGTGTGTGTGTGTGTGTGTGTGAGAGAGAGTGTATGGGTGTTTCCCAGTACTGGGTTGCAGCTGAAAGGGCATCCGCTGCATAAAACATATGCTGGATAAGTTGGCGGTTCATTCCGCTGTGGCGACCCCTGATGAACAAAGGGACTAAGCCGAAGGAAAATTAATGAATGAATGAAGCTGTTTAAACACCTTATAATTTATGATGAAAGCAAACTAATCAAGTGACTTTTTGACTATCTGTGATCAAAAGTGGACGAGACCTCATTTATAGGTGTATTTGGCATTGTCCATTTGGAATCAGACTGACAAAAATCTTAAAGGCATAGTTCACCTAAAATAAAGATTCACACACCAATTATGGATCCTCAGGTGGTTCCAAACTTTTATGAATTTCTTTTTTTCTGTTAAACCCAAAAGAAGATATTTTGAAGATTGTTGAAACTGGAAGCCTTCGACATCTATATAGGAAAAATAAATACTGTGGAAGTCAATGGTTACAGGTTTCCATCATTTTTCAGTTCAAAACAAGAAAATGTTTCATTTTATATTGGCATCAGTGGATCCACAAGGAACATTTCCAATCCATAGAACCACTTTATTCTACTAATAATTATTCTACGCTCATTTGTTTATGGTATAAATAATTCTTTACACTAACAAGTGAAAAACAATAAATGAAACCCAAAATAAGTCCCTCAGGTTATTTTTTTCATATATATTTGTGGCTTATCTCAAAACGTATGGCATTGTTTGCTTCAATTCTTGTGTTTTTTTTATTTCAAGAACCATTGGACTTGCAAAATGGTTCTTCTAAAGGTAAATAAACAAGACAAATAAACATATTTTAAATGTAAAAGAATATTTTCTTGTCACATTGGCAGATAGTTATTGTTCTAAGCATAAACTCACTTAATTTAGTTGAAATTTTCATTAAACAAGATTTCTTATCCTATAAAACTGGCTTCTCAAGTCAATGCATCTTGATATGAGAATTTCCAGATGTTGAAGAGACAAAAATTTCAAGCAAGAAAAATTATTTTGCCATTTCTCTTCAATTAATTGTGAACTTTACTAGCCATCCCTGATATTTTTGTTTTTCTAAACCACTTTCGTAAGTGTATAGTTATTTTTAAAATGTTATAGGTTTATGTTTGCACATTTTTATATTGGAGAACTCTTTACAATATAAGTGAATGTGAAAAATATGTGAATAAAAAAATGAATGAAAAACATACAAAATATTTTATTAACGTTTTTTATTAGTGTTAAGCATTTATTAATGTAAGTTGGCAAAAATGTTCACGCTAATGTTAACAATGCTTTAATTAATGATCATTTTAACATGAGCTGAGATTAAGTATTGTTCATCATTAGTCTACTTAATGCCAACAAATGAAACCTAATTATTAACTTTCACCAAAATGATGCTCTGATACCTCAAAACCTTGACGTTTAAGCCAGTAAAAAGTCTTGATTTGGTTTAGGTCCCTGCCACATGAGTTTGTCTAGAATTAAAGCCGAGGTCTTTCATTCATTGTGCATCTAATGAATATTCATATCGGCTCACACAATGCATGCAGCCTCCAAAGCTCTTGAGAAGGAGTCAGCTTGTGTTTGACTCGCAGGTCAAGAAACTCTGACAGACTGCCAAACAAAAGAGACTTGACTCAAGCATTTCTCTGCGTTGCCTGGCGAGGCTTTTGTTCACCGTATTTCCCTGTCTACATATTCATACTCCTGCAACTCATTAGTGGTTATTCATTCATTGATGCAAGCCCACTTGACCCCTTCTCTCACTTGTCATGGGAATGAAATAGTGATGGTTGGTTTGTTAAATATTTTGAGTTTGTCGTAGTGCAGGGGTTTTTAATCTTGATGAAAGTTGACATGGACTCCCAGATATGACCACATCAAGGGACCCCCATAAAAGTTTTTTTTGTATAAATACCAACTGTCATAAGCCATGCTACTGTTAAAAATCTAAATATTTTGTATTATTTCTTTTAATCTAATTTTGTATTTATTTTCAATTATGTAGTCTAATCATTCATTCATTCATTTTCTTTTCGGCTTAGTCCCTTTATTAATCAGGGGTCGCCACAGCAGAATGAACCGCCAACTTATCCAGCATATCTTTTACGCAGCGGATGCCCTTCCAGCTGCAACCTATCACTGGGAAACATCCATACACACTCATTCACACACATACACTACGGACAATTTAGCCCACTCAATTCACCTATAGCGCATGTCTTTGGACTGTGGGGGAAACCGAAGCACCCGGAGGAAACCCACACGAACATGGGGAGAACATGCAAACTCCACACAG
The DNA here is from genome assembly GCA_903798115.1 of Danio jaintianensis. NCBI lineage: Eukaryota > Metazoa > Chordata > Actinopteri > Cypriniformes > Danionidae > Danio > Danio jaintianensis. Next base: position 8,329,346 of record CAIGQV010019356.1, read on the forward strand.
AAATGCCAACTGACCCAGCCGAGGCTCGAACCAGCGACCTTCTTGCTGTGAGGCGAACGTGCTACCCACTGCGCCACCGTACAGCCCTGTAGTCTAATCATTTTATGTTTATTTTATTTTTATGCAAATATTTGCATAAGTAGTACATTATTTAATTAGCATTTTTTTTAGATAGTTGATTTATTTGAATCTTATTTAATGATATTTTTTGTATTATTTTATATTATTATAAATTTTAAGATCCCTTTAATCCAATTTTATTAATTAGCTTGTTTATACCAATGTGTGCTTATTTATCTTAATCCTTATAAAATGTTTGAATATAAATATTTGTTTAATTATAATTTAAAATTATTATATTTTAGTTCATTTTAATACATTTTTTATTTGTTTGTTTGTTCATAGCAGTGTTTTTATTTATCTTAATTTTAATCAGATGTTTATTTTTGTCTTAATTTTCATGTCAATTACATTACTTTTTACATTTTTATCAACTTAAAAAACATTTAATTTAATGATATTTATTTATTTATTTTATTATTAGATTGTTTTATTCATATTTTTATTTACTCGTTTTTATATTATTTTTTATTCTTTATTATATTCATCTTAATCCTAAAATATATATATTATTTTTATGTGTTTTAATTATAATAAATATAGTTTTGTCTTGGTTATTTTTAACAGTTATAAGGTTTAATTAATTATAGCACATCTTTACTTGTGTTTTATAAGTGTTTTCTTATTTGTTTCTTTTAAGACTAACATGTTTATTTATCACCATAACATCTTAATTTAATTTAAACTTTTCTTAATTTGTGTATTTAAAATTGTACATCTTTATAGCTTACACTTAAAACATTTAGTCACTGTTCCATATATTACTGGGAAAAAAACAATATATATAGAACTCCATAATGTTTACAACTGCACATGAATTTTTTTTTATTTTCGTGTGTATTTCCAAACTATTTTTTAAAGGTAACCTCTCATGTGACTTTTTAGTTCTAATAAACATGATGCATTGAACATCTGCTTTCGAATCACCGTTAACAGCCATTGCTAACCTTTTCATCCTAAAACCCATTAAAATTCGTGGCCAACTGCATAAAAACCTGAAACTCCTTTCAGTCTGCAAAAATACCTGGATATTAGGCTTCAAAGCAGACTAGGACTGAAAGCGCTTTCTTTGAACTGATACCGTACCCAATCGTCTAAAATTACTATTGTGCAAATGAACATGGGCAAACATCCGAAACTCATTGAACAGGTGTGGGGGCCGTCAATCAAAGCGCCCACGCGTCTCGGGGCACTCCCACCCGTACCATACATGGAGCGCATTCCAGGGGGCGGAGTCTCCTCGCTTCCCATATCCATGAATGAAACCTCACCAGCATTTTTAGTTAGTAAGTTCCTTCATGTCGGAGTTGGAGGAGTTTCGCATGGACCAACAAGTTTAATTGGACAAACACGATGGATTACCGACTCACTCGCGTTTCTTTCTTATTTTTGTATTTATTTACTAATGTATTTATTGGCATCCAGTCGAAAGAACGTAAGTACAGTTCGTGATTTAGGCTACTTTCTTTTTTCTTTTAAAGCACGTGAAGTAACACTTTACATTAAGGTTGTATTAGTTAATGCTGATGTATTTACTAATTTTAACAAACAATGAACAAAACATTTATTACAGTAGCCTGTTTATTCATTTTTGTCAACGTAAATTAATAGAAATATTGTTCATTGTTAGTTCACGATAACTCACAGTGCATTAACTAATGTTAACAAGCATGGGTTTCAATTTTAATACAGCATTCGTAGGCCTAAATTATGATTAATAACTGCTGTACAAGTGTTGTTCATTATTATGTCATGTTAGTATAGTGAATAACATTGTGAAGTGTGACCGATTTTGCTAACCTATCGCTGCTTGTTATTACTGTATAATAAGATATAGGCTAATAACTGTGGACAAAAACCTAATGGTTAGATTCTCGTTACTAATGTCATGTAAGTATGATTTAAGTGAGATTCTTTGGCTTGATTTTTATGTAATAATTAATTATTATATCGTTCTCAGATGTGTTGCTTGATATGAAGGCTGCCGGGAGCGAATTAGGTTGGTTAACCTGGCCGAAAGAAGAGGGGGTGAGTTTATCTTTCTTTAATTAATTTATTTGTTCCTTGTACACACCGCCTACATATTCATACATCCATGAATAGTCTCCTTTTAGTTTAATGTCGTTGAGTATACTTAAAGAGGCTACATGAGTCACTGTCATTTGGTGCTGTAAAACACCAATCATAAATGAGTCATATCCTCAAAGCCATTAAAAAGATTTTCCAGCCATTAAAGTTTATACCTGAGCAACGTCGGTCGTTGTTTTCTTCCTGGCGACAGGCTAGAAAGACATCCGAAGCCATTTTATTGTTGATTGTTTCTAAAGGAGGTTTGTGTATTATGTTATTTATCGAGGAAGATTAAAAACAGCAGATCCACAAACGCATTTGTCTCTCTTAAAATGACATGAATGTCACTGTATTAGAAATCAATGCAAATTAGGGGCATTGGTTAAGAAGATGGCACACAACTTTTAACAAAATAATGGCTAAATACAATAACATTTTGCTTATAAAGAGATTGTTCTAAGTTAATGCTTGTTTACAGATAGGCTCTTGGTAGGCTATTTTATTTTGGCATCTAATGCAATGCGATTATAATTTTATGTTGCAAAGGTTTTGGTGTATATTTTGTGACCATACATTCTTTTGTGCATATATTCTCTGTTCCTTTCAATCCATCAGAAGAAATATATAGCTAGATACATTGTTCCATAGTGTCTAAATATTTAATTTCTGAAGGACTGAGCAGAAATGCGTTTCACTCAAAGACTCTACACACACACAAAATCTGTTTCGTCTTTAAAACTGCTCTACAGGAATTTGCTGTGAATTCCTCTTCAGCCACACAAAGGCCTCTCCTGAGATACCGAGAGGGTCCCACCACTTCCTCTGACCATGCACATACTCACACGCTAAAGTGTTTAATTAGTCTTTTAGAGGCTAGTCCTGTCATCTTCATTCCCTGATGTCGTGAAGGCTTCCATCAGCTTTACTCTGCTGCCAAATCCTCCCCAAAAAATCCTCTGAGGCCATGCTTATTTTATCAGCTATTTCAGAACTTATTTGAAGAGTTCAGTGAAAAGGGAAAAAGATAAAGGCAGAACATGGTGGAAAAGAGCAGAGCGGAGGCTTACTTTTAGTATCCCACACCCTTATAATGAGATACTTTTACAAAGGTGTGTGTGTGATTCCCATATTTAGTATGTAATTTTTTAATCTAATATTTAAAAGCAGGATACTGAGATTTTATTTTAGGGTAAAAACATGCTTAATAGATTTTATGCACACTTCATGATTGATTAACTTATGAATTGCAAACAAATGTTCTGAAATGTTGCTTAAATATGCAAATAATGCAAATTCTAGTTAAATATGCACTAAACCATACTTGTGTAAAAACCTTTAGGATTATGTTTTGGATTAAACTGTATATTTGTTTAAATTTACATTTATATTTAGGATTAAAATTGTAAAGTTTGATGCTGAAGTAGAGATTTTTTGTTTGTTTTTAGGTTGTTTTTTTAGTTTCTAAAACAACACTTTATAAAAACTGAACTGACCAGTGCATTATCATGTCTGTGCATGATGTGCATTATATATTTGCCTATATTGCCTTATAATTGTTTTATCAGTATTAAAATTCAACTATCACTAAGCAATTTTTGCTCCGTGACAGTATAAAATCATTGGCTTTCCCATTTGACCTTTCCAACTTAACCAATGTTTTTAGGACTACTCATCAAAATCATTGTCATTATCATTAAAATCATTATTTCTACAATGCAAACACAAGTTAGATTCATTACCTGTAAAGTGTATTCTGACTAACTTTCCCTCAGTCTAACTAACATTATAAGATGATCAGGGAACACTATAGTACAATACTTATTATTAAATAGTGGCTTATTACCTGCCTGTTATTAAGATATTGACTGTTTATTAGTACGTAAAAAGTACATCTCTTATTCTACATCCCTAATCCTACCCAATATCTAAACCTAACTACTACCTTAATAATAAGCAGAAAATTAGGAGTTTATTGAAATAAAAGATTTGTTAATAGCAAGAATTGTACCTTTAAAATAAACTCAACGCAACTTAATTTTATTGGGTACCAAAGTGCTGTACATAAAAACACAAAATGCATGCAAACAAGCAAGGAGCCAAAATACATAAACTCACAACACATGATTAAAAGCTAAAGAAAATAAGCATGTTTTTTAGCCACCTAGGAAATGACTCCAAAGTAGGAGATGTTCTTAAGGAGAGTGGAAGATCGTTCCAAAGTCTTGGAGCTGCTACTGAAAAAGCTCTATCTCCTCGACATTTCAAGCATGATCGCGGAACTGTCAGATATAGTCGATTCTTAGAGCGAAGAGATCTCACGGGTTGATGTATGCTAATAAGCTCTGAAATATACTCAGTGTGACTGTATATAAAGTGTGACTGATGATCCTCTTTTCCATCTTTCTTAGTGGGAAGTTGTGCAGACGGTGGTGAATGGCTCTCTTCTTTACACCTACAGTGTGTGCAATGTTGCCAGTGACACCGAACAAGACAACTGGCTTCGTACAACCTTCATCCAGCGCAGACCAGACGTCTCCCGCATGTCAGTAGAGCTGAGCTTTATCGTCCGCGACTGCAGCACGTTTGGAGGCTCATCTCCCTCCTGTCGCGAGACTTTTGGCCTCTTCCTGGGAGAAACCGACACAGATGTTGGCACAAATTTCCGCAAGAGCCAGTTTCGAAAGGTAGCCACCGTAGCGCCAGATGAAGTGACAGCTGATCGTGGAAGAGGCCGAGCTGATCTGCGGGTGAATGTGGAGACACGGAGCATTGGGAATCTCTCCAGAAGGGGCTTCTACCTTGCGTTCCAGGATTTAGGAGGCTGTGTGGCTCTCCTGGGGCTGAGGGTGTTCTACACCACCTGTCCGGCCACCATGAGAAGCCTGGCCGCCTTTCCCGAGCAGGTGGCATCGGGAGCGCTGGCGGAGGTGGAGGGCACCTGTGTGAAGGACGCAGTGGTGCTTGGAGAAGCGGCTCCTCGGATGTACTGCACCACTGAGGGGGACTGGGTCGTTCCTGTGGGCCAGTGCGTCTGCCGAGTGGGATACCAGCCTGTTGGAGACTCTTGCAAAGGTGAGCTTGGGATTTTTGGTTTGATTTTTATTGGTTTTCTGCTTAGTGTACTCTCAGGGTTGGGTTGCGGCTAGAAGGGTATCCGCCACATAAAACATATGCTACAGTAATTGGTGGTTCATTCCGCTGCGACGACCCCTGATGACCAGGGAATAAGCTGAAGGAAAGTGAGTGAGGGGTTTTCTGTGCAAAATAATGGTTGATTTTGCATCTAATGGCCAATTCTCGTTTTTTCTAAGGCAGAGGTTTCTGTTCTTCTCAATCCTTCAGGAGAAATGTATAGCTATAGATAGACATCTATAGATTATCTAGCTGTATAGATTCATACACAAGGGTAATTCAAAGTTCTTTACATAAACAAGAATAAAAGAAACATAAAATGCAAGTATAAGAAATAAAAACAACAAAGAATACAAACAAATTAAAATGTATTAAAACAGGTTTAAAGAAATGAAATAGAAAAGAAAGACATAAAAGATAGACAATAATGGCCCCCAGGAGGCCAGGGCCCACTAGGGGGCCTAACCAAACTTCCAATGGAATCTTAAATTGACTAAAAGTATTTAAAATTAAGATATTTTGATATATAAGATATTTTAAAGGAGTTATTTGAAGAGTTAATGAAGTTATGCAAATTAAAAGTACATTTACACTATAACAAAAACACTAAATGCGTAATATGATTGTGCATTTTCACAAAATCATGTTTTTGTAGTTCATATGAAGTCAATAATGTTATAATGTTCAGAAACTTGCAATTTGAAAGTAATTTGATAAGTTTGCTTAAACACCAAACCCCAAAATTTTTAAAGCTGCATATATACATTGTTACACCTGTGATTTAACATTTTGCCAGTTGCCATGCGTTAAAATGTTTTTCAGGTAGAAAATGTTAATAAAACATACTCGATATGGTAGAAACATTTTCTGTATGAGATGTTTAATTATTGTTGTGGACAGTTTTGAGGGACTTTGAAAACACAAATATTGAAAAACGCGATGGCCAATAGCAAATATATTAGGGATAATGCACAAGATGTTCATTATCTCAAAAGTGCAATCTGTTTGATTGCAAATATTTTAGTGAATCAGAAACAAGTATTCCAGAGAACTGCAAAAAATATATATATATGGCATACTTAGAATTAACACTGATGAATGCTGAAATCTAATGTAGTCAATTAGGCAATATAACTTTTGAATAGGCTATTACAAAGACCAGATTTAATCAGCACATATGTTACATTACTCCAACTTCTGCACAGTCATCGGCTCCAACAATGAAGAAAATTTGGGAACAACTGCAGGTCTTTGTGGGTGGGCAGATGGTAAGCGTGTTGTCGGGTGAGGGTGTGGTCTGGGAAGCTTGGGAGATTTTTGTGGTTGCCACAGAGCTGTCTGAGGAGTTTGTGAGAAGCCAGAAATATGACTTCAGTCAAAAGGAATGTCAGCCGTCTCCACACCCTTTCACCTGCTGGTGTATTATTTCTACATGTGTGTTTAGCGCTTCGGGAAGGAAGTGTGAAGATATTAGGCTCCTATTGTAAAGCAGTGTATGTACATAGTTACAGTGGTATTATTTCCATTCATAGGCTTTTTTTTAACCTTTGGACATCTCAAATATCTTGTGTTTGAATTGAAGGACTTTTCGTTGGAAAATATGCTATCAAGCGTTAAGTGCAAACAAATGAGCTGTAATTTTACTTTAATCAGCCAGTGACTTAATCAAATTTTCTAAAGGTGTTTTCTTTTTTGTGCACTGTAAAAATTGCTGGGTTCCACATGATCGATTTGTGTTGGGACAACATGAAGGAATTAACTTATTAGTTTTTACAAATTTAAGTGGATTGAACGTAAAACAATTAAGTTGTTCCCCCAAAAAACTCAAGTGTTGTTTCAGCTCAATATAAGTTTGAACAAACAGCAAATGTCAAAAAAACAGCAAATTTTTTGAGTGTGAAAATATGAAGTCATTTCCTTCAAGCGTAGTTTTAAATGATCATTATGAATAATAGTTATTTATTTCATTATAATTTGATAATTTATCCGTATTTATAGTGTAGGCCCATTATTTAGTGCAGATCTCAAAATATATAGCTTAAACTAAGTCAAACCATTCATAAAACAATTCTTCAAGTTTTGTCATGTCATCAAATGTAGCTACATTAGATGCACTTAATGTATAAATGTAGTGGACCACTATAAAAAGCTCTGCCCTCAAAAAAGAAAGTATTAATCTTGAGTTTCATTTGAAGGTTTTTTCCTACTAGTTTCAAGGAATTCCCCTAAGGTCATATTACAGCTTTCCCATACCCTCCAACAGCTGATATGACTCAGTGGGCAGAGCTACCATTACCTGAGGTACTTTGTGTGTGCAAGAGTGTTACCATCACAACGGCTCACCGCAGATTACAGAGAAGCTTTGGCATGCCCAAGGTCTTTCTGGGGTAGTCATCATCATGTAATTAAAGGTTGGGTCCAACCTCTCCGGACACCTTTTATATTTGTGGGAAGATGCGGTTTTGAGAAGACACGCTATATGCACAACTTTAAAACCACAGATATTAAACTTTATCCATTGCAGGCCATTTTTTAAGTAAACACTCTGATGAAGAACATTTACCATTCATGGAAATTTTACATTGCATTTTTTTTTGTATTTTCTTCCTGCAAAACATGAAAAATGTATAGTTTCTTTTTTTCAGATTAAATATACACTCTTAAACATAAAGATTCTTAATATTAAAGTATCCTTGAAGACTCATTGTCTATTTGGGAGGTGTATGTGTATTTTTGATCAGTTTTTATTTTCTTTTTCTATCATTTTAATTGTTTTTTTGCTATCCTTGTTAAATTAAGTTTTAAAGGCGCTATATAAAATGTATTATTATTATTAATAGGTTCCATGGATGGCAAATGTTCTTTATGGAGTCAATTCCAAATAATAATAATAATTATTATTATTATTATTATTATTATTATTATTATTTGGAATTGACTCCATAAAGAACATTTGCCATCCATGGAACCTTTCAACTGTACAAAAGTTCTTATTTTTTTTAGAATGTTCATGAAAACATGAAACTTGGGGGATAAAAATTATTTATTTTTTCAATTTAGGAATTGGAACCTTTTAAAAGCGTTCTGTGAAAAAGGGAAACAAAGTTAACATGAAGTCTTTTCAACCATTAGAAAAATGCAATCTCAGGAAACCATGCTTTAAAGACCTTAACCTCTGGCAGCCCTACAGGAACTTGCACCTGAAGCGGACATTGAAGCACATCAAGGGAGTCCGGAATATTTGAAGCCAGTCGGGGTCTTTGGAAAAGGGCAGATTCCTCATATTTCCTTCATAAAGTAGTCTCCAGGAGACGTGCTAAATGTTTTGACACCATTGGAGGAAACGTGATGAATGATGACCCTATGAAATAGCTGATGGGGAGATGTAATGGAGATTGGTATCTTGTTGACTTATGTGATGACATGCTTTAGGAATGAGGAGTTACATGTCCAGACATCCCAACCTGCGCTTCTTTCCGTTCCCATTCTGACAAAGAACTTTTCTTCTGCGCTTCATCATTGTTTCACTCTATAATTTGTTCATGCACTCATCACTTGAAAGACTGTACTAATTAACAACCTTTTTTGCCTCTTGATTCAACTTGCTTGTTTTTTTTTTCTCCTCCATGTAGTGCCTCAAAGCATTCAATGCAAAAGGGGTCCTTAACTCCAAACAGCCATCCAAACAATGAAGTTGCTGTTGTCATTGTTTTCATGGGAGTTTTACGAGTGCTTTTCTACGTGACTGCTGCTCTGTTCAGCTTATCGCCACCTGCCAGTGTTTGATGGGGTGGATTGTGGTTGGTTGAGGGCTGGGAAATGGGGGAGGGGTCTCGTTTGAAAAGTTTCGGGGGAGATCCCAAATGTTCCACTGGTTTCATTGATGGGGAATTTGATACTGGCCTACCTAATATGTTGGATTGCAAGTGACTAATAATGTCATTTCTTTCTTTCTTTCTTTCTTTCTCTTTCTCTCTCTCTCTCTTGTTATAGATTCTCATTTTCCATATTGTTCACATTACATAACGATAATTATTTCATTAAAAACACTAACTGCACTGTTCAGATCGTTCAGACACTGTTCAGTGTCCTCTTTAGCAAATTTCAAGTAAAATAATTCCAAGTATATTAATGCATATTAAAAACACACACACAAAAAATGACCCAACTAAAATATTTAAGAACTACAGTTGTTGCTCAACTATACTGAAATGATACTGTACATTTATAACATCATTCTAATAATATAAATGTTGTAATGATATTGTAATAATAAATAAATCTGTATATTTTCTTTATTAATTTAGACAAAATTATAATTAAAATATAAGTTTAATTGTTGTTTATAATATTAACATTTAAACAAAAAATACATTTAGAATAGTTTTTTTAGAATTTGGACTGATTGACATGATTGACATTAAGCCTTTATTTTTTTCTTTAAAAAGCCATCATTGTGGAGGACTACTGTGTCGGCAAAACTGCTATTCTAACTGTTGACCTTTCTGCCCAAAGGACATTAACTATTCCCTCTGTGCATTGTGTTCACAAGCCTTGAGAGTTTTATCAGCTCTGCCAATCACTTGTGTCGTGCATATTTTAGCAGTTGTGGGAACACAAGTATGCAAATGCCCTTTCAGTCACTTTTCCACACTTTCCTCAGAAAGTGTTTGTCATGGCGCCTTGACCATCCACCAACGCAACATTGCCCGAAATAGCTTCTCAGTCAAATTGGCCAGCTTGACTAATCAGTAGTGCCATAATCCAGTCACCACTTACAATCCACATTCTAAACATATTTCACACCAAGATCCCATGGAAAACGATGCTAACATACTGAATCAGCCTTATTACTCATTACTGACACATTTCTGCATTCTGTGAAATTCTGCGAATCTCGCCGATTTCACGTTTGCCATTCTCAATAGACGCAAACACCAAGATTAGAGGAATAGAGTGGGAGTTTCCCTGCTCTTGTTCAGGCTTCAAATAAAATGCACAAAGAAGGGCTTGCTTTTCTTATGCGGGACCCCCCTCCCATAGACGTCCACCCTTATACACAGAGCAAATACACAAAAACCCAATGTAAAATCCCAGTGGGAGGACTTCTGTCAGCAATCCTCACGCACCCATTCACGCTCACACTCGCACACCTCCCACCGGTCGTCAATCTGAACCTCGGCCCTTTGTTTGAGGTGAGCACTGAGAGAAGGGCCCCAGGGGGGACACACACCCCTCAAAGGACGTTCCTGGGCTCTGTGGAATCCATATTCACAGTGATTTTGCAAGCCAGTGAGTTTCTCATGCCCATTAAAAGTACAGATATCAGAACCGGCTGCTTTTTAAGAGTGTGCATGTGATTTTGAATCATTGTACCCGGCTGCTTTGGTTAATGATTGTTATATCACCCCTGCCCTTCCACCACCCCCACCACCAGCCTCCATTCCTTGTTTCCGGAGTTTCTTCCCTTTGTGTTTGTTATAGCATGTCCTCATCCTTCAGCAGAGGAAGGAAAGGAGGAGAAGAGGAGACCTTTATATTGACGCTTGCAATTCCGACATCCTGTTTTGTCCAGCGGACATCCACATGTGCTTCGTTTAACTGTTTTAAACATTTTTATATGTTTTTCTTTAAAGAACTTGACAGTTCATATGCTGCTCTGAGTCATACTGTACAAAAGTTTGGTGACCTGTCTAACTGGTTTTATTTCAAATAGCTGTGTCTTCCGGTTGGATTGTGAATCTGTTTACTGCTTTGTTGAATGTTTGAATGCCTGTTCTGCGCTGCCTGTCTTGATTGGCCTGTTTTGATGGTGCCAATAGATTAAGTTTCCCTTTATGTGCACAATGGACGAAAATAAAATAGGTTATCGGATCTGCATGCAAATCTAGGACCCTGTTTACTTGTGATTTTTAAGTGCATTTTTATCCGCCTGATAACGAGTGAACGATACTAAATATAGATATGTACGAGGTCTGAAACACTTTGAGTTTCTCCACCGTTGACAACTTTGAAATGAAGTTGGACTGTTGCTAGTAGACATTCATGTGGTTGAATGCTATAAACAAAAACACAAAAGACCAGCTTCTTAAACATTATAAGATGTATTGTTGAATTGCAGTAGTCAGACAGGATTTAAAGTTTGTGGTTTGAAATTGTAAGTTTAGTTTGGAGGTAAAAAAAAAAAGAGTCGACTCACCAGTTCTGTTTCTAGCAAAAACCCAAAACATTTTACATAGTTGTGCAGTTGTTGGACCAGAATCTAAAGTTGTTACTCTTCGTATTATTTGCAGTTGTCTGTTTTTGTGTTCATATGTAAATTTGCACATGCTAATTTAACAATATTAGATCAAAAGATCAGAAAAAGCCAATATATAAACTTTCCCTTCAAGCAAATCATGAATATTCACAATTAAAGTGGAGTCAACATAAATGAATAGAAAAACAAAAATGCATTTTTTGTGACCTATTTGTTCCTAAAACAGGATAAAGGGATAGTTCACCCTCTAAAAATTACATTTACTCACTATTAACTCACCCTGTGGTTCCAAACCTTTATGAGTTTCTTCCTTCTGTTGAACACAAAAGAAAATATTTTGAAGAAAGTTGAAATCCGGTAACCATTGCCTTCCATAGTAGAAAAACCAAAAACTATGAAAGCCAGTGGTTACAAGTTTCCAACATTATTCAAAATATCTTCTCTTGTATTCAACAGAAGAAAGAAATTCATAAAGGTCTGAAACAAGTAAAGGGTCAGTAAATAATGACATAATTTTCATTTTTGTGTGAATTATCCCTTTAATATAATGTGTAAATGTTATCTGTATTGTTTTAATTGATTAAATGTCTCATCATGTTCACCTTTTCTTCTTTACTAAAGCTTGTGAACCGGGTTTCTACAAGATCACTGATTCCAGCCAGCCATGTGAAGTGTGTCCAGAAAACACCCAGCGTTCAGGACGGGGAGCACTGCTATGCCCCTGCCTGGAGGGTTTCTACCGGGCTCCTGCAGACCCAAATTCTGCTCCTTGCTTTTGTAAGTTTGAATCTACATTTTTACATTTAAAAAATTTATTCTGAAACTACTAATCTAATTCTTAAACATTATAACTTGCTCTGCTCCTCTAGCTCTTCCTAGCCCAGCCCGAGACCTGGTTTACACTCCTCTCCTGACAGCAGGAAGTTTGCAGCTGCTTTGGCGCCCACCGGCAGACACTGGTGGTCGGAGTGACATCACATACAGTGTGGCATGCGAGCGCTGTGAGGGTGGTCTGTGTTCGCTGTGTGGCGGAAGGGTGCGATTCGAGCCTGCGCAGACGGCCTTGAGAGCCCCCGAGGTCGTGGTTAGCGAGCTGGAGCCTCATGTGAACTACACTTTTACAGTCGAGACCCAAAATGGTGTCTCCCAGTTCAGTCGAAAGAGAGCCATGGCTAGCATCACAACAGTGCTTCACTTCACAGGTTAGATTTTGCATTAGTATAAAGCTATTGATTGACAAACTGTGCAATGCCTAAATTACAGCTAATCACATTTAATTTGATGCTACTTGAAGCTGAATTTTGTACCAGCGTGGTTAATTTGTGGCTGGAGCTACCTTGTGTGCTTCATTGCTTGTCACGGCTGGAGAAGATTAACAGATTAACAAGGAGGGGAATTGACAACATGTCATGCCTGCTTAAGACACGGCGTATCAAATTCAGTTTACTTGTAATTTGTTACATTGATGTTTTTAGCCAAAATACTGATGACTGCTTGTGCTTTTGTTGTTCAGATGGCCCGAGGGTGCTGTACTTGAGAGTTGAAGATCGGACCACCAGCAGTCTGACTTTATCCTGGGTTGTGGACCATCATGTGCAGAATCAACACTCCCCTGGCTATGAGCTCATGTACCGCAAGAAGGTGACTAAGCATCTTTTTTTTTTTTTAAATGGTTGTTGGGATGGTAAACAACTTCATTGCAATACCCAAGAATCACATATATTACCCTAGCAACCACCTTTCAGTGCCCACGAACAGCCTAGAACACCCTAATAACTACCTGGCAGTTCCCACAAAGCCACCTAGAACACCATAGTAACAGCATGTCAATAAATATTAGAACACCTTAGAAACCACACTGCAATGACCATTCACCTCCTAGAAAACCCTAGCAACCACTTATCAATATGCAAGAATCTCATGTATTACCCTAGCAAGTACCTTCCAGGACCCAAGAACAGTCTAGAACAGCCTAGCAACAACATGGTAATAAACACTAGAACACACTGGAAACCACACAGCAGTTTCCATGAACCACCTAGAACATCCTGACATCCATTCGACAATTCCCACACACCACCCAGAACTCCCTAGCAACCACTTAGAAACACTCAAGGACCACATAGATTACCCAAGAACACCCCTTGCAACTACTTTGCAACACCCATGTACAGCCTAGTATAGCATGGCAACATGGCACTGAACACCCTAAAACCCTCACAGCAATGGTCACGAACCAACTAAAATACCCTAACAATCATTTGACAATTCCCACGAATCATCTAGGACACCCTAGCAACCACTTAGCAATTCCCCAAAAATTGTGTGGATCACCATTGAAACCACTTGGCAATACCTACAAACAACCCAGAATGCCCTAGCAACCACGTAGCAATACCCAGAAATACTAGAATGCCCTAGCAACCACACCGAAGACCATAGCAACAGCATAAATCCCAGTGTGAAACCTTAGCAAACCCTAGCACCTTCACAAAATCTAAAAATGTTTCATGATTTTTCCCATGAACAACA
>CAIGQV010019356.1:8343468-8391595 GCA_903798115.1 Danio jaintianensis
CCTTCACAAAATCTAAAAATGTTTCATGATTTTTCCCATGAACAACACCCATGAACAGCCTAATGTAGAATAGCAACAACATGCCACCGAACACTAGAACACCCCTAGAAACCTCCCAGCAATGGCCACCAACCAACTAGAACACCCTAACAACCATTTGACAATTCCCATGAATCATCTAGAACACCCTAGCAACCACTTAGTAATTCCCAAAAAGCATGTGAATCACCCTTGAAACCACTTGGCAATACCTTCAAACAACCCAGAACACCCTAGCAACCGTTTAGCAATACCCAGAAATAATAAAACACCCTAGCAACCACACTGAAGATCATAGCAACATTATAAATCTCAGTAGCATTGCGAAACCATAGCATTTTCTTCATGAAATCTAAAAAATGTTTAATGTTTTTTCCTTCTTCATGGGTTTCATGGCCTTTCCGTGTTTTCTTCCTTTAGCATTTTCCGAATAAACATTCAATTTCCTCTCCTCTTTGTTTCATAGGAGGATCCCGGAGAGCTGGATGTCACCACCTACACCGTCCTGGTTCTGGAGAAGAACTCGGTGCAGATTAATGACCTCTTACCAGGAACAAAGTACGTGTTTCGTGTTCACACCCTGACAGCAGAAGGCCATCCCAGCAGCCACAGCGCGGAGCTTGAATTTGAGACGCTGCCTCTCTGTAAGTGCGTGCGAACACGTGTGGGCATTGAGTTTTAATGCTTTCGGGCATGAGAAAGTGCGTAGCTTAGATGCATTGGTGATAGGCTGTGTGTGTGTGTGGTGCATCAGTGTTTGTCAGTATGAGTAAAGTGAACTTTTTTTTTTCGTTCTAACAGCGGAATCTCGGACACAGAACAGTTCCATGGTTGTCATGGGAGCCATCGCCGGGGGCGGGGTCATGTTGCTGATCGTGGTGGTTATTTTACTTCTGCACAAAAGGTTAGCGAACGTATCTCTGTTCTCACTTTTTCCAGTCTATTCTCTTCTTTATCTCTATCCAGACCGCAGAGCAGGATTTCCCAACTTGGCCTCCAATGCCTGCCCACACTGTTTACATTCCAGCTTTGATCTGCAATCATGCTCATTTAAAGAAATCATCGAGATAGCAGCTTTAATTATCTCACTAATGTGATGTTGAATGCTCTTTCATCAGGAGGCTGAATTCCCACGTCAGACGGAGGGTTGATGGAGATTACTTTTCATGTCCAGGTATGACATGGGTTTTGGCATTTGTGCACGTTCATCTGTTTGGTATTTGAGATGATAATATCTGATGATCAGCAATAACTATGTATGAATCATTGGAGATCATGGTACCGTGGGTGTCATCTAATCCAAAGTCAAATCTTTCCTTGTTTTGCAGAAAAACTCCTTCCGTTGAAGACCTACATCGATCCCCATACATATGAAGACCCCTGTGCGGCCATCCTCAAGTTTGCCAGTGAGATTCACCCTGGTCATATCACCAAGCAGAAAGTCATTGGTGCAGGTCAGTGTTGTGTTAGCCGTATAGTAATAAAATTTGCTATTACATGTATACTAATATAATTATCTAAATATTTACAAATTTATTTTAGATTTTAGTTTGTCACTTTTGTCATTTATTTGTTTATTTTAGTTGAAATAAACCCCTTTTTTAATCTTTTTTTTTTTTTTTTGTTCATGGCATCATGAATAACTGACTTGTCAGTTAAATAATACAATAACTTGTAAGTAATACAACTACCAAAAACATAGAATAAGATTAACTATAAATGTTGCTTTGGCACATTGAAATAACATTTTGTAGTTTCATTATAATTAGAGAAGATTTTTTTTAAATACAATTTTTTAAATGAGCATTTTATTTCACTTTAAAGGCCCAAAAAGAACCTTAAAAGTGCAATTACTGAACCTACATACTGGAGCAGAAAAATGCAAATTTTAAAAGAAAATTTCAGATGCCAATTAGAGGCTTTTGCATCTGAACTCTGTATATGCAGTATCTATCTATCTATATATATATATATATATATAGTCAAGCCTGAAATTATTCATACCCCTGGCATGAATTTAAAGTAACTTTTGACTAACTTCTGACTTAAAGTAACTTTTATTCAACCAGCAAGTTTGTGTGTGTATGTATATATATATATGTATATATATGTATATATATGTGTGTATATATATATATATATATATATATATATGTATATATACATACACACACAAACTTGCTGGTTGAATGCTGGTTGTTTTTTTTGTTTTTTCTATTTACATTTGTCTTGGACTTCATTTTTATAGTTTAAATTGAATCAAAAAGCATGTCCATTAACATGAATGAAAATCAACAGTTGTGTTTCCATAATTGTCCAAATTATGATAGGAGAGTTTGGGGAGGTGTTTCGTGGGTCTCTGAGGATGCCAGGCCGCAGTGAGGTTGCAGTAGCCATAAAGACACTGAAGCCAGGCTATACGGAAAAGCAGAGGCAGGACTTCCTCAGCGAGGCCAGCATCATGGGTCAGTTTTCCCACAAGAACATTATCCGTCTGGAAGGTGTCGTCACCAAATGTAAGTATCAGATTATAAATGAATGCTTCTGGCGACTCTACATAGCAGTGCATGTTTTAACAGGATGTTCTTTTTCATTTCAGTCAAAGATGCCATGATTATCACCGAGTACATGGAGAATGGAGCTCTGGACCAGTATTTAAGGGTGTGTTTTGGTCAATGGATTAACAAATCTGAAAAATCTGAAATGTAATTAATAGAATCACTGATGATTTTTTTATGCTCAACAGGATCACGATGGGGATTTTTCCTCATACCAGCTTGTGGGGATGTTGAACGGCATTGCAGCAGGAATGAAGTATCTCTCAGACATGAACTACGTCCATCGGGACCTCGCAGCTCGCAATGTCCTGGTCAACAGCAACTTGGAGTGTAAAGTGTCCGATTTCGGCTTGTCTCGAGTGCTGGAGGACTTTCCTGAGGGAACATACACCACTACTGTAAGTGATACCAATGCACAGAATCGTTATAAAATAAATGTGTAAATTCATTCACACATTTTTTGGTTCGCTTAATTTTGATGGCCCCATTTAGACATTCCATTTAAATAATCTGCTGACCTTTTCTGTTATTTCTGCAGAATGATTTTTTGGTGTATCGTAACTAAAAACGTAAAACATGGAATAAAACTTAAAAGTAAGTAACTTTAAAACTACATGTCATCTAACTGTCATTATAGTATTAGTAGATGGTTCGGTTAATGTAAGCAGAGTAAGTTGGCATGTACTTGAATGCCTGCTGGGAGACTGCTATGATGAGCTGCTAGTCTACTAATACTTTAATAACTGGTTGATGATATGTAGTTGCACAGTTAATTATAGCTAACAGAATGCCTATATCAGGGGTTTTTAATCCTTAAAATGCCACAGATCCAAATGTATGACCATCCTCATGAGAACCCTTATCCTAAAATCCAAAAGGGACCGTCGATATAAATTGCAACATATTATTTTCAAAAGTCTGACATTGTATGTTGTTTTATTTATTTATTTTTAGGGGGGAAAGATTCCTATCCGCTGGACTGCACCGGAGGCAATAGCTTACAGGAAGTTCACTTCAGCCAGTGATGTGTGGAGCTTCGGCATAGTCATGTGGGAAGTGATGTCATTTGGAGAAAGACCCTACTGGGACATGAGCAACCAAGAGGTATGGGGTGTTACTTATTATGCATTTTTTTGGTAGTTGGTTATACATCAGGATGCTGACCTAAATTGGGTGATGATGAAAAGCATGAATTAAGTAAAAAACATTTCTAGGGAACAAAAAATTAAAGCGTTAGTTTACCTCAGAATGAAAATGTTGTCATTCCAAACCCATAAGTTCTTAGTTGGTCTTCAGAACACAAGATATTTTCAATAAATCAGACAGATATCTGTCCCTCTACTGAAACTCTCTTCACCCCAATCCTGGTGCTTCGAACCCTTCATTAAAACAAAAAAAGGGGAAAAAATCATGTATCAAGTGGTTATGAATAATGTGTTTCAAGATTTCAAGAACAGAAGCTCAAACATGACATGCATGAATGAATCTCAAACAGTTTAAATGTGAATTAAAGTCTAAAATTCATGTCTTTTCGGTAGACGTAGATTAAACTGTTCAATTCATATGGATTTATAAACATTTTGAAGAGTCAAAATTTTGTGTGAATAGCAATTTTATTAAAAATAAACTATTTGACACTTTTCGAAAAGCCAGTTAACCCCTTAGCAACTACCTAGCAACCTAAACATTGATTTAAAATGCACTGAATCAGTCCCTCCAGGACTTTTGGAGGAATATTCATTCATTCATTCATTCATTTTCTTTTCGGCTTAGTCTCTTTATTAATCTGGGGTCGCCACAGCGGATTGAACCACCAACTTATCCAGCATATGTTTTACGCAGCAGATGCCCTTCCAGCTGCAACCAATCACTGGGAAATTGGAGGAATATTTTTGTCATATTTGTGTCCTAAAATGACTTGATTGCCTTTCTCAAAATCTATAGCATTATTTGCTTTAGTTCTTTATCTGGGAAAATACACAACAATCTTGTGAAAAAATATTTGATCTCAAGAACCATTGGACTTGCAAAATCCTGGAGGGACCGTTGAATGATATTACGTCCTCTGTGAGCTCTTTCTCATAGTTTTTTTTACTTTTAATCACAGGTGATGAAATCCATAAATGACGGCTACAGGTTACCAGCACCAATGGGCTGCCCGTCAGCAGTTAATCAGCTGATGCTGCAGTGCTGGATGCAGGACCGCTCTGCTCGACCACGCTTTGTTGATATCGTCAACCTTCTGGAGAAGCTGCTGCGCAACCCGGAGTCACTCTCAACTATTGCCAGCATCGACCCACGGTAAGAAACCGCTTCCAAAATGCTGCTGATAGAAACTGCAGGTCTAATGCAGAGTGAGGAGTGTTGCAAATCATGCACTGTAAATTATGCACTTATTAGTATACACTGTGGACATTTGGGACCATCTAGTGCATGGAATTATTTTGTCCTATAACATCAGTCTGAAAGCTCTGCATTTGTCAGTTTTCAGATTTTGGGCTTTGTGGCTTGTCAAGTGTTTTTCAGACTAACCTAAAGAACATGTCCAAAATAAACGTATGTGTGTTTTGGTTCGTGTCTGTAGATTTCAATTACAATACATATATTTAAAGATCGTTTTCTAAACGTGAGCCATAAATCTCCAATTCAATAGAACATGCATAGAAAGCCGTGCATAGAAAGAAATTTGTGCATTCATAACAAAATAATCCCTCTTTTGCACTTTTTTTTCATTTGGAATTTTTTAGCATGATCACACTAATGCCACTATTTATTTATGTTTATTTATTTATTTAATTATTTATTTATTCATTTATTTATTCATTTAAATTCAATTACTTTAATAAATTTTTTATTTAATTAAACAGGGAACATTCAACAGTGCCAGCCACAAATAATAAAATAAAATAAAATAAAATAAAAATAAATTAAATAAAGTACTTCGAACAAAACAACAAGGAACAAAGATAATTTCAAAAGACACTGTACATGAGCACATCAAAGGGAAAAAAACACAATAAATATTTTGAAAATATATTCAAAATATATTTGCTGTCGCCTCACAGCAAAAAGGTCGCTGGTTCGAGCCCCGGCTGGGCCAGTTGTCATTTCTGTGTGGAGTTTGCATGTTCTTCCCGTGTTCGTGTGGGTTTCCTCCGGGTGCTCCGGTTTCCCCCCACAGTCCAAAGACATGCGGTACAGGTGAATTGAATAAGCTAAATTGTCCGTAGTGTATGTGTGTAAATGCAAGAGTGTATGGGTGTTTCCCAATGCTGGGTTGCAGCTGGAAGGGCATCCGCTGCATAAAACATATGCTGGATAAGTTGGTGGTTCATTCCGCTGTGGCGACCCCTGATGAATAAAGGACTAAACCGAAAAGAAAATGAATGAATGAATGAATAATAAAAAAGAGCTTCAGTTATTTTATTATTATTATTAATTAATTAATTAATTTATTTATTTCTTTATTTATTTTCATATTTGAAGCTTTGAACCACTTTCCCTATCTCAGAATGAAAACAACTAAAAAAGGGCCTACATTTATTTTTTCCATTTACAAGAATGAAGATGATATTTACCCATTAATAAATGGGTAAAGTTGAAAACATCAGCATGTAAATAAGAAAAAAAGATCATGTAAATCACATTTGTGAAAGAATCTCTTTAGAATCTTTTAAAACAACAGCGAGGATTGAAGTCATTTTTAACGAGAGCCAAGCATAGACGTCAACCCAGAATTCAGAAGTAAACTCACAATAGAAGAATAAGTCATCCACTTGTGATTTATACTTCAAAGCAACACAGAATAGTGCATGAAACACAAACTGGGAAGCAGCAATGTTCACTAAAAGCTCTGTTTTATTTTCATCACAGTGTCTCCATTCGTCTACCCAGCACTAGTGGTTGTGATGGCGCCCCCTTCAGGTCAGTGGACGAATGGCTGGAATCCATCAGAATGGCCCAGTACAGAGAAACCTTCGCCCTCGCTGGCATTAAAACTATCGACCAGGTGTTGCACTTGAAAATTGAGTAAGTATCCTTTGCATTCATAAACCGAACGCAAATGTTACCAAAAATTCCATATACCATAATCTAACTTTTTTCGATCAACTTTTTTTTTCTAAAGGGACATCAGGAATATTGGAGTTCGGCTGGCAGGTCATCAGAAGAGAATAGCATACAGCATTTTGGGCCTGCAAGACCCAGTGGGGGCCTTGGATTTGTTTGCAATGTGATAATATGGCCGACTGAAGCAACACTGTTCTGAATGGACTTAAAATGAAACTGGTTGAATAAGAACCAGAATGCCCTTTTTCAATCAAATGGACTCCCTCGGGGAATATAAACACTTTACTGTTAGCTTGTTTATGCATTTTATATCCTATTTTTCCACATGTCAGATGGACCCTTATGCGATTCTGTTTTGAACGTAAGCCATATTAAGCACACATATGATGGTCTGCTTTGAAATGTTATAACTACTGTCTCAGGTCTGATGATTAGGGGTACTGTCAAGTGTACTACTACTGCAGTAACCTTGGATATCACTGTGGTGGCCTTATAGTGAACAGAGCTGCCCGAATATAAGGGGTTGAAGTCTGATTCAAGTGTACAATTGTAACTGTAAAAATGTTTGTAGTAAGCCTGATTTTTTGTTTTGTCAAATAGTTGACAAGCATCCTTCTGTTTCAAAAGGATGTTTAAAATGTCTTATTTCAGCTCTTTTTATTTAATATTTATTTTTTTATTTATTGTCCGTGTTTGTAAAGAAAAATACTGTTGTGTATAGTATTAAAATATTTTTTAAGTCTTATCTCGAGTTGGGGTTTTTTCCATCACATGCCTGAAATTAAAGCACAAAGTAACAACATTGAAGTGATATGATTTATGTTTATAGAACTGTAAAACATGTGCTTGTGCGGTTACTATTATTAAGTGTCATTAACTACTGATTAATCTAAAAGGAATCACTCTTTCCAAAGCTGGGATTCATTGGAAACACTTTTCAGCACGGTCTCATTTATTAACATTTAGTTAATGCGTTAAGTAGTATTTATAAAGAACAATACATTTGTACAACATTAATCAACCTTCATAAATGTTAATTAAATGATCAGTAATGTTTAGATAGATCTCTAGAATGTTTTAGACAGATACTTCTTGTGATTTTAGTAATGTATTAGTAAATGTTGAGGTCTGAATTGATTAATATTAATACATTTTTTAGAACTGTTGTTCATTGTTAGTTCATGACGAATGTACAGTAGGTAATATGATATATTACTATATATCATATAACAATTGTATAATTAACTATATAACTACATAGCTATGGAAACCATTTGAAAATCCTCAGTTTCTCTGGATTTATTAGATAAACATTTGAGTCAAATATTTCATTGTATTTGATAAAATTTCTTCCAAATTTTTTAATTTTGTAAAATTCATTCATTCATTTTCCTTCGGCTTAGTCCCTTATTTAATCAGCGGATGCCCTTCCAGCCGCAACCCAGTATTGGGAAACACCCATACACTCCTACATTCACACACACACACACACACTACGGCTGCGGGGAGAACATGCAAACTCCACACAGAATTGCCAACTGGCCAGCCGGGACTCGAACCAGTGACCTTCTTGCTGTGAGGCAACAGTGCTTACCACTGAGCCACCATGCTGCCAATTTTGTAAAATTCTTCAGAATATGACAATAAGTATATATAATGTAACAAGTTTTCATTGGTTGTGACTGAAAATCAGGGTTATTCACCAAAAAAATGCTTCTTATTTTTTCTGAATCTAAAACATTGGTATTATGTTAATGAAAATTGCACCTTTTTGGTTATTTTGTGCAAAAAAAGGCTTTAAACTACAACATTTGTATTTAAAATGTGGAAGAAATCATCAAGAGTTTACAGAATAAAAACATTACACTCAAACATATCTACACTGTAAAACCCAAAAAGTTAAGGTGACTCAAACCATTTGAGGAAACCGATTGCAACAAACCATTTAAGTTCAAAAACTAATCCTAATGAGTACTGTGAACTTAATCTATTTGAGTAAACGAAGCAATTTGAGCACAGTAAAACCCAATAAATGAAGAGAACTCAAACCAACTGAGTACTGCAAAACCAAATAAGTTAAGGCAACTCAAAGTGTTTGAGGAAACCGATTGCTACAAACTATTTAAGTTAAAAAACTAATCTATACGAGAACTGTGAACTTAATCTATTTAAGTTGAAGTAATGAGGTATTTAATTAACTCATTACTTTCAACACTGAGTTCAAAACTCTTTTCAAATGAGTAGAATTAACTTTCAGTAAATTTTAAGTTAACAACACTCATTTCATTTGATAAAGTTGACTGTTGGGTTTTACAGTGTATAAATCTTAAAACCAAAGAAACACACACACACACACATACACAAAGAATTCTAATAACAAATAAATATATATATATACACATATGTATTGTGTTTTTCAATATGCATGCACAAAATAAGTAAATTGAAGTGATAAAATAAAGTTGTTCAAATTAGTTGTTAGACAGCTAATACAAAGAAAGCCAAAACACATTTATCTACTCCATAAACTACGTAACTGGTTTCATTTCAGAAAGTTTCAACAACACACTTTCCGTTGATGAGTTATATTTCAGTTTGTGAAGCCATCGACAGCAGTGGAGACAAAGTGTCTGTGAGAAACTTGACTCACTTCACTCCTTCAATGACGAACGTGACTAAAAGCTAATGAATCATAATAATCATAAATTAGCTGCTTTTAAAGATCAAGAGGTCCAGCCTGTGGATGAATGAAGCTGTAGGATGAATGGATGCTGAGTGTGGTCTTAATAGGTGTGTGTGTGTGTGTGTGCAATCGAGACGCAGACAGAAATTAAGCCCTTAATGATACAGTGTGGAAACTGACCTGGTGAACAAGTTTAAAGCTTGTCTGTTCTGCTCTGCTGTCTGTGGGTCAGACTCATTTATATAAAGACACTGATAGCACAGACTCACAAATTAGTTTCTTTTGTAAAATAATTATGTAGTCTAAGGAAGATTTACATAATGTTTATCTATAAATACATTTGAAATCATCTCAGGACAGTCGAGGGTTGCATTTTTATGAACTTTTGACTATTCATTCATTTTCTTTTCGGCTTAGTCCCTTTATTAATCTGGGGTCGCCACAGCAGAATGAACCGCCAACTTATCCAGCATATGTTTTACGCAGCGGATGCCCTTCCAGCTGCAACCCATCACTGGGAAACATCCATACACATTCATTCACACTATGGTCAATTTTAGCATACCCAATTCACCTATAGCGCATGTATTTGGACTTGTGGGGGAAACAGGAGCACCCGGAGGAAACCCACGCGAACACGGGGAGAACATGCAAACTCCACACAGAAATGCCAACCGACCCAGCCGAGGCTCGAACCAGCGACCTTCTTACTGTGAGGCGATCGTGCTACCCACTGCGCCACCGCGTCGCCACTTTTAACTATAATAAGCTTAATATTATTCAATTATGAAAAATGTATAGGCCTAAAAAAATCATGAATCATTTCATTTTAGTGGGTTGATTCATTCATTTAAATAAATTGAAGGAATCATTTACAAATGTCATGGATTTTATGGATTTCACAACATAAAAGTGTAGTTTTAAAGGGATAGTTCACTCAAATTTACTCAGCTTTACTTTAACTTTAAAACTTAACTTTACTTGTTTCAAACCTTTATGTTTTTTTTCTTTCTTTTGTACAAAAAAGATATTTTGAAGAAAGCTGAAAACCTGCATCCGTTGACTCCCATAGTATTTGTTTTTTCCTACTATGTAAGTCAGTGGTTACTGTTTTGTAGCTTTCTTCAAAACATCTTCTTTTGTGTTCAACACAAACTCACAGAAAAGAAACTCCTGAAGGTTTGGAACTATTTTAATTAGATTACAACATGACCTTTAGATAAAAAACATGACCTTTAGATAAAAAACATGACCTTTATATAGACTATTAGGCCTATGAGCTGAATCATAAACACATTAATTTACAAAAAACAGCTTTATTTACGAAAGTGAATATATAAAACAACAAAATTGCCTCATATTTATGACTTTCCTTGGAGATCCCCCCCCCCCCCCCCCCTTCTAATTTTTAATATATTTATGCTTGAAAGCCAGGACATACAAAATACCAAGTAACAATAGTTAGACAAATCTTAATAAATGTAGTTTTAAGTAAAGTAGCTACACTTTTTAAGGAAATGATCTTTTTCGCTTATGTCCACAAGTGGGAGCCATAATCAAGTGTCTTTGGCGACGCGCTTTACGTCACACAGTAAAGATGGCGATGTACTGAAGGGCTCCATGCTGTATTGTTGATAAAACCATAAATTGTTATTTTACAGCATAAATTCTCAATTGGCTCGGAAAAATGTCAAGGTTAATAGTCAAGAATCTCCCGAATGGGGTGAGTATTTATAATGATGTTAGTATATGATAGAACTCCGCTGTCAAATATGTATGCTTCTACGAAGATGTGTTCATCTTCAGACACGTGTATTTGTTGTATTTACTCACAAAAAAGTAACACAAAACGACTGTGGTTTAGTTCGACGTGCTGATGTGGAGCTACAATGTTTTTGTTTAAAAAATGTTAAGTTACATACTAGTAGTACTAAAAGCGTCGTATGAATGCCATGTACATTACCATTAGATTCCTCTCGAAAATTAATTATGGTAAAAGTGTAGTAGCCATGTTTTTTGGCTCATTATTATTTATGTAACCACAGTATTACAAATACTACTTTTAAACTATGCTTCGTGTAGCAAAACCATGTTTCAATGGATAAAGCCGGTTTTCCCTGCTGAAAAAAACAGCTTAAACCAGCCTAAGCTGGTTGGCTGGTTTTAGCTGGTCGACCAGCCTGGTTTTAGAGGGGTTTTGGCCATTTCCAGCCTGGTCGTAGCTGGTCAGGCTGGAAAATGACCAGCTAAAACCAACTTGACCAGCCTGGTTTAAGCTGGACATAGCTGGTTTTAGCTGGGCTCCCAGTCTGGCTAGGCTGGTCAAGCTGGTTTTAGGTGGTCACCTCCCAGCCTGACCAGCTAAGACCAGGCTGGAAATGACTGGAAACCAGCCTGAAAATGGCCAAAACCCCTCTAAAACCAGGCTGGTCGACCAGCTAAAACCAGCCAACCATCCTAGGCTGGTTTAAGCTGGATTTTTCAGCAGGGTTTTAATCACGCATTCGGACTTTCTCCTTAATTATATAATTTCAGAAAAGTTAGCAAATTCTAAATAGCGAAATCATATTAGCAGCCAGTGACTATCAAAGTACAACATTGTTCAAAGTCAGGTAAATAGTGCTGATGTTGTTTTGAAGTCATACTTGCATGTTATTTCAGACCGAATATTCAAAGTACTATGGTAAACAATATAAGGAGCATGTCACAAGTTGTCACTGAATGAATGTGCGAATGTAAAACCAACTTTACCTCAATTTTTAATTGAGGCTATACGTGGTTTAACTAGAGTAATAATGTTTGCTTTTTTGTAGTAAAACGTTGGTTACTTTCCTTAAGGGATAGCAACAGTGTAGCATTGTACCATTACTGTAACTTCTTATGATCATCATTAAAAAGAATTTATTTAATTCTTATAGGCACTATCAGGCAGTGGTGTAAATGCTTTGTTTTCTCAAACTGTATATGTGTGCAATGCATGTCATTTGATCTGCTGAAAAAACATTTTATTTTTGTTGTGTCTCCAGATGAAGGAAGATCGCTTCCGTAAGATGTTTGCAGATTTTGGGACACTTACAGATTGTGCACTGAAATTCACCAAGGATGGAAAATTCCGCAAATTTGGATTTGTGGGTTTCAAGACAGAAGAAGATGCACAGAAAGCTTTGAAACATTTCAACAAGAGCTTTGTGGACACATCTAGAGTTACTGTAAGTGACAAGATCATAGAGGGTTTTCAAGCATTAAAAAAAGGTGACCCCCCCATGTTAACTTGTACTTTTTATTTGAATTTTTTTCTGAGAAAAATAATTGACTTTTGTACATTATCATGATTTGAAAAAGACACGCACAAAGCCACAAAATACTCTTTAATTCTTATTTTAAGTCTTTGTACTTTGTCACTATCCTTCAATCCACTAGGTTTCACTTATTTTTTTCAGTAAGAAGTTTTTAATAATTTAAAATATAATACTACTTAGCATTTCTGCTTATTCTTTTTATATATTTAAATAAGTACAGTTTGGAAAAAGGATGTTGTTTAAGTTGTTAATTGTAAGTCACTTTGGACAAAAGCATCTGCTAAATGACTAAATGTAAATGTTACATAAATACATATGACATTAATTCACCCATGTTTTATTTTAATTCTGCACAGACATGAAAAATGGGATGATCATAATTTGGTGTCTTAATTGAATCCTTTTTTTAAAAGCTGTTTTATATACGTTTATATGAATACATTATTTTTGCTAAAATGCTTTCTAAGTTTAACATTAAAAATAAATCTCTTATGAATTAAAATAGCAACCCAGATGGATTAAATGAACATTATAAAATGTAATTCTAATTTTTTTTTTTCATCTGTCAAAAAAAAAGGTGGAGTTGTGCACAGATTTTGGAGATCCAAACAAAGCTAGACCTTGGAGCAAACACACACGCCAACCTTCATCAAAGAAAGTTACAGAAGAAGAAAAAACACATGAGCAAGGAGAAAAAGAAAAAAAGGTTGGTTAACTAATTTCTGCCTGTTTTTCAATGTCAAATTTCCGATGCACTTTATAATTTGCAGTCAGATTTATTGGAAGGTCTGATGTATCCATTTATTCTCTTTAGAGTAGATTGGAACAGAATTTATTGTAAAATATGCATTAAAAATAAATCATACTGAATTTATGCTGTTGCTCCACAGAAGCCGAAGAAGATTTTAAATGTTCTTGGAGATGTAAGTTTGCTTTTTTGTTTTGTATTAACACAAATCGTACAAAATCAACGAATTTGCTGACATTCTATAAAATGTTGTTTGTAATTCCCAGCTTGAAAAAGATGAGAGCTTCCAGGAGTTTCTGGCAGTGCACCAGAAACGTGGACAGGTTCCCACATGGGCCAATGACACTGTGGAAGCGACTGCTGTTAGACCTGAAATGGAGAACAAGAAAGAGAAGAAGCAGAAAGCGGCTGTTAAAGATGATTACCTGAACTTTGACTCTGAATCAGAGGAACTGAGTGGTGATGACGAGGATGCTGCTGATGAAGAGGACAAACAAGGTGAGATATATGTGCTGGATTGGAGAATTGTTTTCTGTGTGTGTGTGTGTGTGTGTGTGTGTTTCAGGCCTTTGTTTCGGGTCATATACTGTACATTGCTTACAATATTTAATTGGACAATCTTTAGCACTGATGACTTTGTTTTGACTACCTTATGTGAAGTTCTTTAAGCATTAAGAGATGGTATTATGTGTCTTGTATTGATAATAGGAGCACCTTCATTAATTGACCCTGAGGAGAAATACTGTGTAAAGTCTACAACACATCTTAAGATTTTCTACGGTGTTCTGGTCAATTCATGGGCAATTCAAGTGTAAAAATGTTTCTTTAAAAAAATCTTTTACAGTTTGAGCCCGATGACTTTCATCATTGTCATCCTGGAATATGGTCATTGAATACTTTTACCATATATACTATTATATTATAATATATATACTATATATTACCATAATACTTTATCCAGAATTAATATCTAAAAAATTAAAAGCTACACACAGCATCATTTAGGGCTAAGTAAAGAGACAATATGCAATAGAGACAGCTAGTGGCTAAATTTCAAATCCAAATATAGGTTGCCAGATTGACAACACCAAACAGGAATGATGATAGCTGACAATGGACTAAAGCTCAAATGAATGTCATATATATATATATATATATATATATATATATATTTTTTTTTTTTTTTTAGTATATTTCTGATCATAAAGCTTTTTTAATTAATGGCTGTTGGGTTAGTCAATATACATTTGTATACACAATATACATTTTCCCACTGACAAAATAACTGTGGCTGTCAGTGTTTAGTTAGTCAGAAAGGTTTTTATGCATTTTATTTCGTTTATAGCATCTCTAATGTGTGCATTATTTCACCAGATGCAACATGTAAAGACACTGTCACTCAGAGAAATGCATGAAGATATTAAAATAATTGGCTATAGCATTGTTTGACAGAGAAAGTATGTCAGATTAGCATATTTTCCAAATCTTTGCATAAAAGGTATTTTTATGCTTTAGTCAATAAAATTACATATACAGCATATTTAGAAAATTTGTTGCCAAACAAGCTGTAAACATATTAGTCAATGCAATAATCCATCCAGTCACGTTTTTGTTTCGTGCCTGGGATTATAACCTTCCTCTAAAGGTTTTGTGTTCTTGTGTTCTTGAACCATATATTTGTCATGCTCTCTAAATCTGTTTTCTCACCAGATAATGAGAGAGAAGCCTTGAAGTCTGGTCTGTCTGATATGGACTATCTACGCTCCAAAATGGTGGAGAAATCAGACATGCTGGATGACAAAGATGACGACAGGAGTGCGAGTGCTGCTGATGAAAAAGAGGAAGATGATGAGGAGGAGGAGGAGGAGGAGGAGGAGGAAGAGTCCAGAGTCCAGCATGCAGACAGTGCATATGAGAGTGGAGACAAGACAAGCAGCCAGAAAAGCACAAGACCAGCAGTGAGTGTAATAAGTTTTAATAAGTAAATATGGATTTGTGTCTGTTATAGACTAACTCTGTGCTCTTCATGCATGTTATTATAGATTGAGCCAACCACAGAGTTCACAGTCAAGCTACGAGGTGCTCCATTCAATGTCAAAGAGGTGAGATTTTTGTTATTGGCTGATACTGAGTTTGTAATACTTTATTCACAGCATCCTTAGTTAATGTTACAGCAAATAAAGCCAAACTATTACATTAATAATAACTGTTTTATTGTTTAACTTTTTATGAAGTGCTCTCTGTTGGAGTGCATCAATATAAAAATTTTGTATCGATTTACATTGACTTAATTTAAAAAAATTAAAAAACCTTCCATTTTTTTGTAACAATGTGTTATGCATAGCTTCACTGAACAGATCAGTGAAGCTGTCTTCACTGATCTGTTATTATAATTATATATTTTTCTATATAATTCTATTTTTGCACAACTTCTTAACTTTTCTGATTTTGATTGTAATGCACATGTTTCAATGTACACCTGTTACAATGTACACCTTTTGTAAAGCTGCTTTGAAACAATAATTATTGTAAAAAGGGCTATACAAATAACTCGAATTGAATTGAGTATATTTTATTTTTAACTACAGCAACAAGTGAAAGAATTCATGATGCCTTTGAAACCCGTTGCCATACGATTTGCTAAAAACAGTGACGGCCGCAACTCAGGTAAGAGGATCTGTTGTTTTTCTGCCTGTTGATGATTTGAAGATGTCAAACTGCTGCTGATTGATCGATGTTGTATTTCCTGCAATAAGGTTACGTGTATGTGGACCTGCGATCAGAGGCAGAGGTCGAGAGAGCCCTGCGGCTTGACAAAGACTACATGGGTGAGCAACTTTTCACACTCTCTGACAAGTACACTGCAGTAATGACATTTTTTTGCTTCTGACTTTTTTTTTTTTTAAAGGTTTAATCTAATTTGAAAGCAAGTATAGTACATGAAGCTGGTTCCAGGTTGTGCATTATCTGTGTGAACCCACAGGAGGGCGCTATATTGAGGTTTTTAGAGCCAACAACTTTAAAAATGACAGGCATTCTGCAAAAAGGAGCGAGAAGGAAAGGAATTTCGTGCGCGAGCTAAAGGATGACGAGGAAGAGGAGGATGTTGCAGAATCTGGACGACTTTTCATCAGGAACATGCCCTACACATGCACTGAGGAAGATCTGAAAGAAGTATTTAGCAAACATGGTCAGTCACAGACACATGATAAACATTTTTATAGACCACAATTGGATGAATCAAAATAGAGGTGTAAATAGAATATGTTGAGCTTGACATCCAGAGGTAGTTGAAAACATTTTTTGTCTGGATTAGTTTTGTAATGTAGGCTCTTATGTCAGGGTGTCCGCGGGGTCTTAAATTTATCTTACATTTCAAAAGCAAAATTTTAGGCCTTAAAAAGTCTTGAATTCACTGAAATATTGTGTTGTAGGTCTTAAAACAGGTCTTAATTTTCCTATGTCCATGTAAAGTTATCGGGCCAACACACATCAAATTCCCCATAATAGAACTTTTAACAAAAGTTGAATTTTAACTCTATCTACCAATATAGTTGTGTATATATATATATATATCTTCTAAAAGTTCTCTATGTATTTATAGCTATACCTGGTGAGGGCACTGACCTGGAAAGACTGTTGTGCATACATTTAGTTTATTAATTTTGTTTTAAAACTTGTGATTGTTTTTTTTAAAGAAATGTTATGTTGAAAAAGTGCATGTATACTATATATAACTAGAATTTGCTTGTTTCAACACATTATTTAAAGTACGTGGCTAAGAAATAACTTTAAAAAAAAATAAAAAATTTTTTTGATGAGGCAAGTAAAAATATTTTCCATTTTTCCAACCAGGCCATCAGAAAAAAAAAATCCTTTTTGTTTAGCCCTGTATAAATTTGAAATTTTATTCATAATAGTCTTAAAAAGGTCTGGAAAAAAAGTCTTAAATTTGACTTGATAAAACCTGCAGAAACCTTGCATTCCAGCAGCCACTGATTGTTCACTAGTCAGATGGATTTTAAACTTTGCTGTTAAAATGGTAACTTTGATTTGATGGCAAAAACTGGAAAAAGCTACACTCCTACTCCTACACTATGTACCCCTACACTCCTGGTCGTATCAAAAGAAGTTTTGCACTTATTAGAGCATAAATCAAAGCTTCAAACTATTTTTGTTTTCTCGTCTGGTATTTATATGTAATTTGTGCTGACTTATTCTGTGATATTAGATAGAATGATAAGAAATTGACAATATACCTATAGACCCTTAAAGACTTCAGGAAAGTGATCGAAAGTGGACAAAAAAAAAATTTTAAACCTCAGTTGTAAACAGGAAATGGCTGTAAATGGGTCTATCATC
Source organism: Danio jaintianensis (assembly GCA_903798115.1). NCBI lineage: Eukaryota > Metazoa > Chordata > Actinopteri > Cypriniformes > Danionidae > Danio > Danio jaintianensis. The sequence continues at coordinate 8,361,226 of CAIGQV010019356.1, forward strand.
TATTTGATCCGATTGACAAAAATATGAATAATAATTTTTTTAAATGTACATTTCTAGGCTCTTTAAAAAAACATTGATAAAAGTTAGGCCTTCATTTTAGTTATAAAAAGTAATACTTTACACAACTGAAATTAGAGAAAAATGGAAAAAATGCTGGTGAAGTTACCCAAATTCTGTGAAATTACATTATGCAGTAACATTACATATAATACTCTGACTAAATCTAAATTGTAGTATACAATAAATTAAGAAATAATTTCTGCCTGTGTTTTCTTTATCACCAACCCCAATTTCTTGGTCCATGTTTAAAAACCACTTAATTTTTCTTGTGTCCTCCATCAGGTCCTCTATCTGAGGTGCTTTTCCCCATAGACAGTCTGACTAAGAAGCCCAAAGGCTTTGCATTTGTCACATACATGATACCAGAGAATGCAGTATCAGCCCTGGCTCAGCTGGATGGACACACATTCCAGGTACTGATCTGTTCCTTTCACCTCAGCTCTGTCTGTTGGGGCTGTCTTTGTTTTCTTACCTCTGTTTGGACCCTGTAGGGCCGTGTTCTGCATGTCATGGCTTCAAGGCTGAAGAAGGAAAAGGCCGATCAGGGGCCAGACGCTCCTGGCAGCTCCTCATATAAGAGAAAGAAAGATGCCAAAGACAAAGCAGCCAGCAGCAGGTTAGTGTCTGTCTGGAGCTGAAAACCTTGCTTGCACTTTATTATAAGGTGTCGTTGTTACAGTAACTATACGTTTAAGTACTGAGGAGTGTATCTGAGAAATGTACTTACTATATACAGTTGAAATCAAAATTATTAGCCCATTATTAGCCCATCAGACCATTGTGATTTTTATTTTTTCAAATATTTCCCTAATGATGTTTAACAGTGCAAGGAACTTTTCACAATATTTCCTATAATATCTTTTCTTCTGGAGAAAGTCTTATTTGTTTTATTTTGGCTAGGAAATTTAAACTCCACTTTAAGCTAGTACCTTGAAAAATGTCCAGTAAAATATTATGTATTCTATTCATGGCAAAGATAAAAGAAATCAGTTATTAGGAATTAGTTATTAAAAGTATTATGTTTAGAAATGTGTTGAAAAAAAATCTTCTTTCTGTTAAACAGAAATTGGGGAAGAAATATACAGGAGGGCTAATAATTCAGGAGGGCTAATAAGTCTGACTTTAACTATAAATGGTTAGGGTCAGTGTTGGGTGCAATGAGTTACAAAGTAATTAAATTACTTATCCACTGAAGAGATTGCTTTAATGTTTAAGTAATTACAGTTACTTGTAATCTACTTGTCTTAAATATGAATAATAAATTTAGCAGTTCTGTATAAATCAGTTCAGAGAGAAGCAGGACAAATACACATACTTAAGAAATAATTAATTGTGTAGAAATTCATAGCTGCAAAACAATAATTATTGTTATTTTGCTATATGTATAGATTATATAGGTTATATTTGCCAGACAATTAAGAAATGAGCTAATGACAATTTAAGGTATGTGTGAAATATGGTGTCATTTGCTTTGAAGTAATGTTTGCATATAATGTTTAACCGTTTATAACGTTAAAATAAAGAATATCATGTTTGCTATTTGATTCATATTTAAAGAATTAAGAGTTTAGTTGTCTATGCAGTTAAGTAATTCAATTTGATTACATTTCTTTTCAGACATAGTAGTTAGAAAAATAATTTAAATACAATTTTAATTATGTAATTATTACATTACATTATTACAAGCAACACTTGATTAGGGTTAGGTTTTATTGCTATTCTTATTGTAAGTACATGGAATGTGTTAAAAACAAAAACTCAATGTTTCCAGTTGTGTTCCCTTTTTTGTGTTTTTTAATTCAGCTCTCATAACTGGAACACGCTGTTTTTGGGAACGAGTGCAGTGGCCGATGCCATCGCTGAGAAATACAACACAACCAAGAGCCAAGTGTTGGATCACGTGAGTCTTTGAGCCGTATGAATGCTCTTTCTTTTGTTTTGGAGATGATAAATAATGGACTTTATGTGTGTGCAGGAGTCTGATGGCAGTCTGGCTGTCAGGATGGCTCTTGGAGAGACGCAGATTGTACAAGAGACCAGACAGTTTCTCCTGGACAGTGGAGTTTCTCTGGACTCGTTCAGTCAGGTATAGTGTGTCTGCTTTGCTCATGCGCTTTTCAAGAGTCTGGGTTCAGTACAATGTTTATTTTAATTAATTACTTTCAACATGGAATCCTTGTTTCCCAGTACTGGGTTGCGGCTGGAGGGCCATCCACTGCATAAAACATATGCCGGAATGGTAGGTGGTTCATTCCGCTGTGGTGACCCCTGATAAATAAGGGACTAAGCCGAAGGAGAATGAATGAATGAATGGAGTCCTTAAATGGCTACTTCACCCAAAATTGTTCACCCAGAAAATTCTGTCATCATTTGTATGATGTATTGGGTTTTGGGGTTCTTTTGTGCACAAAAGGAGATATACTGAAACCTGTAACCATTTTCTTCCATAGGATTTTTTTCCCTATAGATGTCAATGGTTTTCAACATTCATCAATATATCTCTTTTTTGGTTTAACAGAAAAAAGTAAAAAAAAAAAAAAAAAACTTCAACTGGTATAGAAGAAATTAAGGGTGAGAAAGTGATGGCAGAATTTTCATTTTTGGTGAACTATCCCTTTAAACTGATCATAAATAGAAGTAAAACGTAACAAAAAATGTTACAAAAAAGAATTTTATTTCAAATAAACCCAGATAGTTTTTTTGTTCATCAAAGAATCCTGTAAAAATGCTCCATAAAAATTTACCTGTGCACAAATACATTAGTTCACACAACTGTTTTCAGCATTGATAATAATAATAACAAATATTTATTGAGCATCAAACCATCAAAATAGGATGCTGAATATACTGAGTGTGACACTGATACTGCATTCTGATTTAATTCTCATATAGCTATCTGCTGTAATTAAACCAGCAATTCATCTTTTTTCTATGCTAATCATTCAAAACTCCAAACATCTGCATATGTATTATACACATACAAAACTCTGTATATTTAAATGTATTATTCATTCACTATACATAGTCATTTACAAGCACAAAAGCTTTGCCTTGACATATTTGTAGATAGTTTGCTTGTAAATAGTTTGGATAATGTAATAAAGTAATAGTTTTAGCAGTTGCGTTAAAAAGTTTTGTAAAGTTGTTGATCTGTGTTAGCATATAATAGACACTAGATAAGACATTGCATCAATCAATCAGTCATAATTTGTCATAATGTTAACAAATTTGTTAAAAAGAATAATCTGATTATTTAGCTTTAAGATTATGTTGCTATTGTTATATATATTGTCCATTTCTGCTTGGATTGCTCACATTGTCATACAACACCTATTGAAATAACAATGTGATAATGATTCATAATTAGGGCACATTCCAGAAAAAGCTCTATGGGACAACATCAGTGTCCAAATCCATATTTTCTGTTTGTATCCACATGGTTAACTCATGTTAATGTTTATATGACTGTGGTTTCCAGGCCTCGGGTGAGCGCAGTAAATGTGTGATCCTCGTGAAAAACCTGCCTTCAGGAGTGCAGGTTGGAGATCTGGAGGCTCTGTTCTCGCCCCATGGGTCTCTGGGTAGAGTTCTGCTGCCCCCTTCTGGCCTCACTGCTATAGTGGAGTTTCTGGAGCCCACAGAAGCCAAACGCGCTTTCATGAAACTCGCATACACAAAGGTCAGTGGGCACGTGTTTGGAATGGCGATTTCAACTAATGTTTTAAGCTATGTTTTGTTGTGGCTTTAGTTGGTTTAATTAAGCTTTAATGACAGCATATTGTGTTATATGGTTGTATTTCTCTTTCAAGTTTCAACATGTCCCATTGTATCTGGAATGGGCTCCTGTCGCTGTCTTTACAACTCCCTCAGCACCTAGACCAGGTAATACTTTAATTCTGATATAGCCATCTGCTGTAATTAAACCAGCAATTCATCTATCTTCTATGAAGTATGTATGTATGCTAATCATTCAAAACCTTAAACATCTGCATCAGAATTACATACATAATTCTGCATATTTAAATGTATTAATTACATGAATTCATTATCAATACAGTCATTCATAAGCACAAAAGCTCTGCCTTGGCATGTTTGTAAATTGTTTGTAAATAGTTTGGTTAATGTAATAAAGTAATACGTTTTAGTAGTTGTTTACTCTGTCTTAGTATGTAATTAGAATATTTATATTTATTTATCATACATTAATTTCAAAGATTCTAAATAATTGGTATTATTAATACTATTGGCATTTCTGTGTGGAGTTTGCATGTTCTCCTCGTGTTCGTGTGGGTTTCCTCCGGGTGCTCCGGTTTTCCCCACAGTCCAAAGACATGCGCTATAGGTGAATTGAATAAGCTAAGTTGTCTGTAGTGTATGTGTGTGAATGAGAGTGTATGGATGTTTCCCAGTGATGGGTTGCAGCTGGAAGGGCTTCCGCTGCGTAAAACATATGCTGGATAAGTTGGCGGTTCATTCCGCTGTGGCGACCCCTGGTGAATAAAGGGACTAAGCTGAAAAGAAAATGAATTATTACTATTGTTGTTGTTTGTTTGTATTTTAAGAAATAGATTTTTTTTTATTGATGTTCATATTTCAGTTTAACAGTTTAAATACTGTTAATTTTTTGTTAAATATAACCATTGCTAGATATGACATTACATCAATCAATCAGTCAGTCATAGTTTGTTAATGTTAACAAATTTTGTTCTTTTTTCTAACATTGACCAACTAAAAACAATAGGGCAGTTTTAAAAATTTTGTTATTTAAAGGGCACGTTAGTGAAATGCACTTATACGTGCACATACATGTTGCTTATTACACAAAAGGACATGCAGCAGCACATACACATCTTTATTCATTCATTCATTTTCCTTTGGCTTAGTCCCTTTATTTATCAGGGGTCGCCACATCGGAATGAACTGCCAACTTATCCAGCATATGTTTTAAGCAGTGGATGCCCTTTCAGCCGCAACCTAGCACTGGGAAACACCCATACACTCTTGCATTCACACACATACACTATGGCCAATTTAGCTTATTCAATTCATTTATAGCATCTATAGTGGGGGAAACCGGAGCACCTGGAGGAAACCCACATGAACACGGGGAGAACATGCAAACTTCAAACAAGAAATGCCAACTGACCCAGCCAGGGCTCGAAACAGCGACCTTCTTGCTGTGAGGTTACAGTGCTAACCACAGAGCCACCGCGCCATCAAACATCTTTATTTATAATTTAAAAAAAAATTATAATAAGTACATCCCTTTCTCTGTTTTGAAAGTCATTTGATGAAACGTTTGATTCTGTTTTTATTTTTTTCCACCCCAGAACCTCAAACCAAAGATAAATCTGCTGAGAAAAATGATTCGGTCAAAAATGAAGAAGAAGAGGAAGAGGAGGAAGAAGAAGACCAGATTTTACCTGGCTCGACTCTTTTCATTAAGAACATAAACTTTATCACATCAGAGGAAACATTGCAGGAGGTAAACTAAAAAACACACACAAGCATATGCTTGAGCAGCAAAGCGGTTGTGGTTTAGGGATTTGCAGTGGAAACCTGAGAGGCCTTCTTGTTTTGCTGATCACAGGAGACTCATTTAAGATGCATATTAGTTCTAGGTGTAAACATGTGTTGTGTGATCAGATCACCCGAAACGGATGTTCATAACAGGTGTAAACATGGCCCGTGTCTCACCATATGGCTTTCATTGCATTCTTTTGACAGACGTTTTCTAAATGCGGCGTGGTGAAAAGCTGCACGATATCAAAGAAGAGAGATAAAGCAGGTTTGTTTTCTCTGAAATGCATATTTACCGTATTGATATTCATCTGTGCGCTTGTTAGTTTTCTCATTTCTCCGTCTCGTTTCGGTCGCTGTGTGAATCTCACCCTGATCTCTTTGTGTGTGTGTGCGTCACTGTGTCTCAGGTAAATTGTTATCGATGGGTTACGGCTTTGTGCAGTACAAAACTCCAGAGGCGGCACAGAAAGCAATGAGACAGCTGCAGGTAAATGACCATCTGCTGTGTTTATGTGCTCTTATTATGTGCAAATATTCAAGTGATGAAGTAAAGTCAGGCGTCTTTTTTTCTCGTTTCTTTCATTTTTATTGCAGCACTGCACAGTTGATGAGCACCAGCTTGAGGTTAAAATATCAGAAAGAGAAGTCAAGTAAGTCTTTTGTGTACTCAATTATCAAGTGCTGTGTAGATTTGCTAGACGTCGTGAAGACTTCTATACTCTTTGGACACTTTATAGGGTACCAGGTTAGCCATGGCAAGGCTTAATATGGTTTCAATAGCAAGTGCATTTGTGTGCCCATTGACCTGCTAGTTTGAAAAGGAGGTGTGTGAAAGGATAATTCATGCAAAAATGAAAATTGTCATTATTTGCTTACCCTGTTACTTCTTTCAAACATGATTTTCTTTCTTCTGTTGAGCACAAAAGAATATATTTTGAAGAAAGCTAGCTTTAAAGCCATGTGTAGCCATTGAATTCCAGTATTTGTTTTTCCTACTAGGGAAGTCAATGGTTACAAGTCTTCAGCTTACTTCAAAATATCTGTTCAACAGAAGAAAGAAACTCATAAAGGTTTAAAACCACTTGATGGTGAGTTAATAGTGACAATGTTTCCTTTTTTGGGTGAACTGTCCCTTTAAGGTGCACTGTTGGCGCGTTGCTATTTTGAGACAACTGAAATAGACCATGCCGTTGACCAACTAAAGACTGGTCTAAAGTCAATAGGGCAGTTTTAAAAATTTTGTTATTTAGGGTGTACTCACACTAGGCACGGTTGCTTTGAACCGTTCCCGGGTGCGATTGTCCCTCCTCCCCTCTCCCCCTCAGCTCGTACTTACACTGCAATTTTACCTTCCTAGCCTGAGCACGCTTATGTCATCGAAGATGCGACTGTTCAGTTAGGAAGAGAAGCGCTTTCACTCAGTACAATGGAGATTGCTTTAGTTATATTGATTTGTGTTATTTTTAGTTGTTTGTGATGCAATGACACACAGTCAAATCTTTTGCGGAACAGATCCACCACTTTTGACACTTGAAAATTTTCATGAAAGTCATCGTGCTGCACGTATTAGGAGGTTTGCTGAAGGTGTTTGCACCTTTAATAAACTATGACAGTTTGCGTTCATTGAAAAGTAAGAATAATTAATAAATCTATATGAAACAGACCCTTAAAAGTGACATCCCGTCTTCAGTTTCGGGCTTGGCGCGATACGCTTGTAGTGTAAAACCGAACCGCATTCCTCTTTCAACCGGGCCAGGGTCGGCCAATTGAACCGTACCCGGGCGCGATTCAGAGCACTCACACTTGTCAAACGAACTGGGAAATGGGGGTCAAACGCGCCCTGGGACAGTCCGGATAGCCTAGTGTGAGTATACCCTTAAAGGTGAAGGTCTTGTGAAATACATACATGTTGCTTATTACACAAAGGGACATGCAGCAGCGCACAAACATCTTTATATATAATTAAAAATAAAAACTTCTACCTCCTGCCATGCCTTCTTCACCTCAGGGGGAATTTTTTGGAATTTGGCTCTTTCTGTAGATGGTCTGCTGCATTTTAACCTCACGCATGAGCAGATTTGTTTCTTCGCTAGTGAAGCGTTTAGTTTTTCTGCTTACAAAGTCCACCATGTAAATAGTGAATCCGCTTGGCGCAACCACAGCTGACTCTTGAAAGGAAGGGGAAACTCTGATTGGTTCACTGCGCGTGTCACCCAAAACTCAGTAAGAAAATAAGGACAACCCTTTTAGACTATGCGCTGGGTGTGCTGACCATTGTTCTCATCCCTAAAGTAGCAAGAGTGGATTCGCACATGCCCTAAGTGCACCAGCGCTGTGTGCTTTAGATCATGCACTTAGATTGTTAAAGTAGAGCCCGTTGTCATGTTTAATAAACCATTTTGGGATGATTTAAGCTTTGTGACATTATTTTGCTGCAATTGGCCATAACAAGAGTATCAAGGTACGGACATTGTGAGGATACTCAAAAACTTGGCCCAAACCTGGCCCGTTGATACATAGCAGCATGAATCCACGATTTCATGTTTTTTTTTGTTTTTGTTTTTTTACATTAAATTCTAACCCTAACGATCCAATAACACAGTAGAGGTTAAGACTCATCAGACCAGGCAATCCTTTTTTTATTTTTTTATCTTCTATTGTTCATTTTGGGTGGGAGAGTAAAAGATGAGTAAGTTTACATCTTTGGATGAACTGTCCCTTTAAATTTTTTTTATGTGGTTTTCTAGTTCACGTGACCTTTAATGTCATTAAAATGTGGCACCGGTCACACGCGTGAGTGAAAAACGTGTTCCTCATGTTGTTTTTGTAGGTCAGGTGTGGCACAGGCCAAGAGGAAAAAGCAAACCGCCAGGAAACAGACGACCTCTAAGATCCTGGTGCGAAACATCCCCTTCCAGGCCACAGTCAAAGAGCTGAGAGAACTCTTCTGGTAAACATCCATTAATGAACATGTTGGCTATGTTTCATGCTATATTATTCTGACTAGTGTGGAATTTCTAACTTTGATATGGTACCTAAAATATATTGGTATGCAATAGCATTTTTTATACCACAGAGAAAACATTGCATCAGCATTAAGTCAAATTAAAGTGTTTACACGTCTTCATTTTTTAAGACGTCAAGCATGGTTAAGATGTTCACTTGCATTGCCAAAATTTGACCATTGTTTGAAAGTTGTTTTGATTGTTGTTTGAAGCAATGTCTATGCTAACTTACAGTTGCAGGCAAAAATATTAGATCATTAGAAAATTATTAGAAATTTGAATTCTTCAAATATTTCCAAGGTGATGTTTAACAGAGCAAGGACATTTTCATGCTATTTCCTATTGTATACTTTTTTATTCTGGATAATTTCATTTTTTTAGTTTGGCTGGAATAAAAACGTTTTTATTATTTTTTTAAAGTTATTTTTAAGATCAATATTATTTACCTTCTTAAGAAATCATAATTGTTTGATTGGATACAGAACAAACCACTGTTGTCAATGACTTACCTAATTAAACTTGGCTAGTCAAAATAATGAACCTAGTCAAGCCTTTAATTTACACTTTAAGCTGAATAATATTGTCTTCCAAATCACTAGAAAAATATTATGTACTGTCATCATGGCAAAGACAAAATACATTATACTTAAAATGTAAAAGTCCATTAAACATTACTTGGGAAATATTTGAAAAACCATTCCAATGTCATAATGAATGTGCCTTATACTGTATACAGTGGTCCCTCGCCATAACGCGGTTCACCTTTCGTGACCTTGCAGTTTCGCAGATTTTTTTTTTGTGCAATTTGACATTTGTGAAATTTGCCTTTTTTTTCCCCAGCACATTGTGTTCTGTGTCCTGATTGGTTGTAGACCATTGTCAATCAATCTTCTCTATTCCGTGTCGCCTGTACAGTACAGAATGCATTCAGCTTGCCAAATTTACATAAATCTTTGATCGCTAGCAGTGTGACCCTAAAGTGCTGGACTGTATTTTTGCAAGTTTTCTCCCCAACAAACACCATAATGTCGAAGAAACATTCTGCACAGTCAAAGGCACCTACGGTAACACCCAAAAGGCAGGGGAAGATGCTTACCATCACACAAAAAGTTGGACTTCTGGACATGCTAAAGGAAGGTAGAAGTTACACGAGCATTTAAACGAGAGAAAATGCCTATCTGAGAAAAAAGTGTAGTGAGGTGTTTTACAACCTTAAAACATCTATAATAATTGTAAAAATAAAGCGGACTACTTCGCGGATTTCACCTATTGCAGACTATATTTAGAACATAACTCCTGCGATTAACGAGGGACCACTATAATATATATATATATTACTGCGAACATTACTGAAGACAAGTAAAGCATCTGTAATAAACAAATTAGGTCCAATAACACTAATAAATAGAACAGAACAAATATACAGATGAAAACAGCGCTTCAGGTTGGTCTAACAGTGACTTTTGTCTTTTGTTGTTTTGTAAAGTACTTTTAAAGGATGGCATGTTATTTACTGTAACACATATTGTCCCTATCTGTTAAAGCACAAGAACATGTAAAGGAGATCTCTAAGAGAAAGAGATGCACAAACAGTGCTCGAGTGTTGAGTTTTCTACTTTTTTTGCTGCATTTTTAAACTGATAAAATGCATATATTGATACATAACTACTGCATTTTGCAAATTATTGCTGAAAAGTACTATTGTGATTTCATGGTTTTGTACTCTAATAGAAGTTGAAGTGTTGTAGATGATGTTGGATTCATGTCTTCCCCTCAGTACGTTTGGAGAGCTGAAGACAGTCCGCCTGCCAAAGAAAGGGATTGGTGGATCCCACCGTGGTTTTGGCTTCATTGACTTCCTCACTAAACAGGATGCCAAGGTGTGTGCAGCTGTCTCTGTTTCTTTCTGTCGCTCTTGCTTTTCACAGTCAAACAGCTGATTGTCTTTGATTCAGTTCAGTGTCTAACAGGAACTTTGTGTGTGTGACAGAAAGCGTTTTCAGCGCTGTGCCACAGCACTCATCTGTACGGCAGGAGGCTGGTGCTGGAGTGGGCAGACGCTGAGGAGACGGTAGACGACCTGCGGAGGAAAACCGCACAACACTTTCATGGTAAAATCTCTGCTTCATACTTCAGCCACAGTCATGGAGAGCAGATGCTGTGAAACCGTTTGATCAGTCACATTAAATGCAAACTTAATTTGACACACTATTTTTTTAGTAGCCTGACAAAACGAGCTGTTTTGGGTAGCATTGCAGTATGAAAAAAAGATTTGCTTTTTGTTTTTATGGCACTATGAAATAGAACTTTTTAATGGATTTTTTTGTGGTGAATCTCTGTTTTCAGTTGAGCCCAATATACAGTTAAAGAGTAGATTATTAGCCCTCCTGTGAAATTGAAATTCTATTTTTCAAACATTTCCCAAATGATGTTTAACAAAGCAAGGACATTTTCACAGTATTTCTTATAATATTTTTTCTTCTGGAGAAAGAATTATTTATTTTTCTTTGACTGGAATAAAAGCAGTTTTTAAAATTCTATTTATTTCATTAATTTCATCTCATTTATTTCATTAATTTAAACAAAATAAAGTGTCTGCAAAAATGACAATAAATGCTCAGTAAATATAATATTTATGTACAACATTTACAAAATACTGTATAAATAGCAATTATAATTCAAATACTTGAGAGAAATGCTTCATCTATGGTTGGATGTTAAACAGAACGATATTTAATTACAATGCAAAGTTTTCATGGCATAGGAACGAGTTAAGCAACATTCTTTGTAGAACATTCTGTCTTTACCTTTTAGTTATTTAATTTCATTTTTGTGTAAAGACAGAATGTTCTACAAAGAATGTTGCTTAACTCGTTCCTATATTACTATGTCAATAATACAGTGAATATATAACTTTAAACATTCTGTTTTTAACGTTTAGTTATAAAATAAATAAATAAATAAAGTGAAACAATAAAATAAAAGCATTTTTTTTTATTTCTAAATTAAAAAATTTAAATAACATTTTTACATCAAATGTTTTAATATATTTTATATAATAATTTTGCATTAAATTGTATGCTTTTTCACTATTTAAATCAAATGAAGTGTCTGAAAATGGCTAAATGACAATAAATGCTCAGTAAATATAATATTTATGTACAATAATTACAAATACTGTATTAATAGCAATTATACTTCAAATACTTGAGAAAAAGGCTTAATCTGTGGTTGGATATTAAACAGAATAATATTTAATTACAATGCAAAATTTTAATGGCATGGTAATACCGTTATGGTAATGGTAATGGTAATTGTAATTACCGGCAGCTAGCTCTCTGCAACTCTCACACGGTCGCCCACTGAAGCTAAGCAGGGCTGCGCCCAGTCAGTACCTGGATGGGAGACCACATGGGAAAGCTAGGTTGCTGCCGGAAGTGGTGTTAGTGAGGCCAACAGGGAGTGCTCAACCTGTGGTCTGTGTGGGTCCTAACGCCCCAGTATATTGATGGGGACTCTATACTGCTCATTGAGCGCCGTCTTTCGGATGAGACGTTAAACCGAGGTCCTGACTCTCTTTGGTCGTTAAAAATCCCAGGATGTCCTTCGAAAAAGAGTAGGGGTTTAACCCCGGCATCCTGGCCAAATTTGCTCACTGCTATCCTAACCATCCCCATATGATAATTGGCTTCATCACTCGGTCTCTTCTCCACCAATCAGCTGGTGTGTGGTGTGCGGTCTGGCGCAATATGGCTGCCGTTGCGTCATCTAGGTGGATGCTGCACACTGGTGGTGGATGAGGAGATTCCCCCTAATGTGTAAAAGCCCAGAAAATGTGAGTGCCCAGAAAAGCGCTATATAAATGTAAGGAATTATTATTAATATAGGAACAAACTAAGTTATGCAGTGTTCTTTGTAAAACATTTTGTCTTTAACTTTTAGTTAAAAATAAAAATTGATAAAAATAAAGAAAACAAATTAATAAATGCAGTTTTTTTCATTAAAAAAAAATATATATATCATTTTTACATAAACTTTTTAAATATATTATATATTATAATTTTGCCTTCAATTGTATGCTTTATTTCATTAGTTAAAACAAAATAGTGTCTTCAAGTTGCTAAAAATGACAATAAATGCTCAGTAAATATAATATTTATGTACAATAATTACAAATACTGTATTAATAGCAATTATACTTCAAATACTCAAAAAAGGCTTCATTTGTGGTTGGATATTAAACAGAATAATATATAATTGCAAAACTTGAATGGCATTATAATATACATGAGTTCTTTGTAGAACATTCTGTCTTTACCTTTTTAGTTCTTTAATTTCATTATTGTGTAAATGTTATATATTCACTTTATCATTTAGTCCTGCTGCTTTTGAAAGACAAGGAAAATAACATTAACCACTAACATCTAAACAGATAGACCTAAAACCCTCAATTGTTATATTCTGTCAAATTAAAAGCAAAGAATCTTAATTAAATTAGTTGTAAATTAAATGAATGTCAGATGCTGTCAAGTAATTCGGCTCATCATTTGTTTGTGCCAGAAACAAAAAAAGTGTTGATTTGTATTTAATAACACTTAATTGTTTTAATTGTTTACTTCGTTTTGTCAAACTTTTTTTTTTTGGCACTACTTTGACTGTCAAAATGCTGCCAAAACACAAGCTACTCCTAATTTAAAGCTTTTTCTCCAACACTGGTCGCAATCCTAGTCATTTCCCCATCTTTAATTGAATCAAAACAAATCTGTGCGCAAATCTGTCTCCCTCAGATGCTCCTAAGAAGCGGAGGAAGGCGGAGGTGTTAGAGGGAATCCTGGAGCAGATGGAGGTCGGCGATGGAGATGGCGATTGAATAGCAGCCGTCAGTCATTCACCTCCAGCATCAATAAGAGAGTAAATCATCCAGTGCAACTTCATTTATCTCTATTATGACTGCATCTTAAACAGCTGCTTCACGGGCCCTCTTCAGGAATTCTTCCTTTTGGCCCCAGATGCTCCCAATTAGCTTTTTATTATATGCTCATACATCATCCCTGTTATTGCTGTCAATGCCTTAAACACTGCGTCTCCCAGCAGACCTGCTCCGACTGAAGGTGAACTCCAAGACTAAGTCCTTTTAGAAAAGCAAAAGCCCGAAGGCCACGCTTGCTTTGGCTGTTTTTAATCGTCACGAAGGGCCGAGACGTTTCGTACACTGCCTTGACACATGGATGACATTGAGAAATCGTATCAGAAATTAAATGTGGAAGTGGTTTGATTATCGTTTGTATACACAGAGATTGTGTATTGTATTTCCAGATAATTACATAATATTGTACAGTTTTTGTGGTGTTTAAAGGTATAGTTCAGCCCAAAATGAAATGCTATTCACTGTCAAGTGGTTTCAAAATTTTTAGGATTCTCTTTTTTTTCTTCTGTTGAACACAAAAGAAGATATTTTAAAGAATGCTGGAAACTGGTAGGAAAATGGAAATCTATTATGAAGAAGAAAAAATACTTTGGAAGTCAGTGGCCGTCAATTTGCAACATTTCTCAAAATATCTATTTAAAGTTTAAAACAAGCGGTTTCTGAGTGAATTACAAACTTTTTTTTGGTAATTTTGTGCGGGGTGAAAGTGTTTTTTCATTGCATTGCTATTAAATCTGGCCACTGGTCAGTGTTTGTTTTTGAATAATGACCTTTTTGGGATCGTGCTGTATTTATGTGACTATGATAAATTGGTCTGCAAAAGGGGAGTAATCACTCTAGAAAGCTTTTTTTTGTAAAGTTTGTACAGTCTGAAGAACATCATGTTGCTTCAAACTAACCTGTAATGTCAATTCAAGTTATTGCTCATTTGCTTTATTAAAGTTTTTGTTTGTTCAACCAAGAATGTAAATTTCTATCAACATTTACCTTATTTCACTCGTCTTCTTTTAAAGCAATATTGAATACACAGCCAGGGTTTTGTTAGTTGCTTTAAAAAAAGTCATAAATGTTTGATCATTTTGATCATTACAATTGTTTAAAATACTTTTCTAATTATATATATATATATATATATATATTTTTTTTTTTTTTTTACAATGACTTTTCTTAAACAATCAGTTGTTTTGATAAATGTTATTGAGTTGTAAAATAAGGTTATTCTGCAAAAAATATGTTACTCTGCATTGATTTATACAGAACTGTTGAATTTACATAGTATTTAAGCAAGTGCTTAGTTTTAAGTAACTAATAAATTACCTGAAAAGTAATCCCTTGACGTTTTCAGCTGAAAAGTAATTAACTAATTTGTAACTAATTACGCCAAATACGGCAGAATAAACAGTTTGGTGCATCATGAACTTGCAGATTTTGTAAATGAATACAGAGAAACAAAATGTGCCATATAGGAAGGCCATTATATAGTGTGGCGTTTGTGTGATATTTTTAGTTTGGTTCAGTTGTCTAACAGCCCTCTCATCACTGTCATAGACTGAGATGGCCAATCAAATTAAAGCAGGCAAGGTTTACTGCTCACTGAAGCCGAGGTAATTATTGTTCTAATTTTTTTTTTTTTGTCGTTATTCCTCCACAATTAAATCAAGCGATTTTTTTTATTTTTATTTTTTATTTTCCGCATTGCTTTTTTTTCCTGTGGAGTACAAATGCTCTTCTCCACTCTGTTGACCCTTCTCCTTTGCATACAATGGCAGTGTACAGTGACCAGATGCTGCCCGGCTCCAAAAAGGACCATTAAAGTAGTTCATAACATTCATAAACTTTAATCCAGGTCTTCAGAAGAACTAAAGAAAGTTGTAAGAAACAACTTAATTTGACAAATTGGTAAAACCTTGTGTTTTGAAAGGCATTTTAGCAGGAGTCGTTATCAGAAAATGTCACTTTTTTTATAAAATTAAGCGGGACATGCTAATGTATTGGGGGGAATCTAAACAAACTAAAGCTGAAATATACTTGTATTGTTTTGATGCTTAAAAATCCTTTTTTGTTTATGACCCCACACAACTGAAGTATTTTATCACCAAAATAGTCGGATTATACTGCAAAACACAAAAGTAGACATTTTGAATAATATAAAAAAAAAAAAAAAAAGCGTATATGAATTTTCAGTTTGTGGTACGTTTTGACAATCCTCACACCCTTCAAAAGTCTTGGATTAATGTACAAAAATGTTTATGGCACTTTATGAGGAGTCATGAAGGTTTGGAATGACAGGACAGTGAGCAAATGACAATGTTTGGTTAAGCTATTAATGAGCACTTTTAATCACATTTTCTTTCTGTCAATGACATATAATGCACCCAAACGTTTGCGTGATCATTTTTATAAATGTCTTTTATTTTGTGATCCAGTATAAACAGATAACCTTGGAGGAAAAAGCCAAAGAAGTTTGTTGGAAAGCACTGCTTAGAGAAAGAGCGTTCTGTCTACGACAGACACACCGATACACAAATCTTCAGAAATGGATGACCATATTTGTATCCTTTCGTCAAAGTTCATCGGTTAGTACCTAATGAATGGAATGAATACATCCACATGCAGAGCCACGGTAAGCTAAGAAACGTCTATTCTGTTGTTAGATAAAAACCGAGATGAGTTCTGTAGGAAACTTTGATGTCTGTCCACTTAAATATAAATTATCTGGAATATACAAAAACGCATTTACATATACATTTGTTTTCACACAGTCTTAGAGCTCCGTGTGTCCCTTTAAATGAACACTCCACTTTTTTTTTTTTTGAAATAGGCTCAGTTCAAGTTCCAGAGTTTACCATTCTTGAATTCATTCAGCCAATCTCCAGTTTTAGCTTAGCATCTCGCTCAAAAAATTCAGTTTTGATCATTTTCCTATTTAAAGCTTTAATCTTCTGCTGTTACATTTTGTTCTAAGACTGACGGAAAATGAAGTTGCTATTTTCTAGATCGATATGACTAGGAACTACACTTTCTGGTTTAATAATCAAGGAACTTTGATTTTACTTAGTAATATCACAACAGGCACAATGATATTACGCAGCACCTGAAAATAGTTCCCAGCTACGCAACTAGGTAACAGCACTGTGCAATATCATTGTGCCTGCTGCAGCCATGGTATGGCAGCAAAGTTCCTTGATTATTACGCCAGAATAAGAGTATAGTTCTTAGTCAAAAATAGCAACTTTTCAATTTCCATCTTAGTACATGATGTAACTACAGAAGAGTTCAGTGTAAAATAGGAAAATTACCAAAACTTAAAAAATTTTTTTTTGAATGAGATGCTAACGGTCTAATCCGATTCAATTATTTATGCTAAGCTAAGCTAAAAGTGCTCTCGTCAGACTCAGAGATCGGCTGAATGGATTCAAAAATGTTAAAAAATCACCTGTTTAACTCTAGGGGAGTTGTAAAATGAAAATGAGCCTATTTCCAAAAAAAGTGGAGTGTTCCTTTAAGCAGTACGTCTATTTGCACCTCAATAAATGACAAGCTACTTTCATCGCATCATCCCACATGCCTTTTTAAAAAAATGCAGAGCCTGCAACCCCTACATTAGTAGAGGTCACACACGCACGCACACGCACACAAAAACACACACACTGTATTGCCTTGAAACAATGAGAAACAGCATAGGGCTGTTATAATATGGAACATGGAAGCAATAAACTCGCACCAACTACCCAAAAACCCCAGCATCCTGCTTGACTAACCACTCAGCACTGGCATCCAGCACTTATCTAAGTAGGTAACGCTAAGAAATATGTATTAAGGCTTTTCTGAGGACCTGAGGATTCCAAAAAACACACAATGAGGCACACAAAAGGCAAAAAAGAGCTCTAGATGCGACACACAAACAGTGAAGCGGAAGATGACGGAAAAAAGAGACAGTCAACGTGAACGCCTGGTGTCTTTTTCTGCTGACCAGAGAGGATGGAGGTGACAAAGATGCCAATGATCGGCATTCAGGAATCCGCCTTGGCCTCGTAGCAGCATTCTCTCGAGTTCCTGGTCAGTTTTTTTTTTTTATATTTTAATTTTTTTTAAATGTTGTTCGCTTTCTTCCAGACGTGCTTTCAGTGCAAGTATTCCCGTGTCGTAAACAGTAAGAAGTCCTTGGAGATTCTTTGCTCGTTAAGTACGTGTGACCCTCAGAGGAGCGTCGGCCTCAAATTATGATGATTAGTTGGTTTTCAGCCAAATATGTCTCGCTTTAAATGATTACGTTTCAGACACCTGCATTCTCTTACAAAACATTGTACATGACATGCATCTAAAGCAGTTCCTACACACCTGGCGTACTGTAATAGGAACAGACAGACCGACTGGATCAAACAAACCAAAGAGAAACAAAAAAATAGGTAAAAAGCTAAATATGTCTAACATACAAAAGAAGCATGTGACATAAATTCCTCAATTTTTTTTTTTAAGCTGCTTTGGTAACATCAAATTCAATCCCATAATCCTTCCATCTCATTTTGAATTGGCTAGTGAACCACACAACCCGTTTTTTTTTTTCTTTATTATTTATCGCTTTTCTCTTCATCCTGGTATTATGGTTCACGTAGGTCCTCTGGTTTGTATGAATGGGTTTTCATCGATCTGTCTGAGTCACTTTTCTCAGAGTCTCCTCTGGAGGAAGACCGTGTGGCGTGAAGTCAGCGGCCCGCGCTGTGTTCTGTCATAAAGATGTGCGAGCTGTTAGAGACAGAGCTATTGTACTGAGAGCTGAGAGAGTGGACACACTGGAAGCAGAGCCGATGGCATTGGGACCTGAAAGAGAATGAAATAAATGAAGGTAAAATGTAGCGCTAAAACAAACAAGAGCATGATTTATCATCAGTCAAAGACCTCAGTGCCACCAAGGAGCTGGACCCTTTTTTTAACCTGTCCACTTCTCCACTACTTCTAGAGGGAGTCAAACACACATTTGATCAGATAGCTTTCGTAGTATAAACTTTGAATGCATTCAAACTGCACCAATACATTGATGGTAATATGAAAACTCACGGATAATGAGAGAAATAGTAGTTGCCGTCAACATACTTTTCAATGACTTGCTTTTACATTCACCTACTGTATAAGGCGCGTAACAAATTAAAGAGGGAAGAGTCTCACAAACTGGACACAAATTATGCATTTAATTGCAAGTTAATTCCAGATGGAGAGAGATGCCGTTGAATGATTTTTGAAGAATTCTATGACATTAGCCAGGTTTACATGGAGTAGTTCCATCAAGTTGTTAGAGTGGCTGACTGTAGTATTGGCAACCTAGTAACCAACAGTAAACAAGGCACGCGTAATGGAGACAGCTGATTGGAGCAATGTTTGCTACATCTGAGTTTATTCAGCAAATGTGTTTCCATCTCCCATTATTTACATTAACTTTTTTGCACAAGTCCAAAACCGCACCACCAGCCAGTATATATATAAAAAAAAAGGGATTTTTATTCAAAATTTGGCATTTACATCAATCGTTTCTCATGCGATACTTCAAAATGCTCACTAACATAGTGTTATAGAAACCCAGCTACACAAGACTGGAGGAATTACTGATGAAAATCCATATAATCATATAATCAGCACATAAGTTAATTAAATTGAAAGTACACTAGACATTACAAAAAGTATTTATTTGGTAAGCTGCCATGTAATCAGCAGGATAATGTACAGAGTGCTGGTCATTAGTGCAAAATAAACCCCTTCATGAAAAAAACACTATATATAAGCCCCCCGATTCAAGTATGACCTCCCTGTTTATTTTGTGATAATGACTGGCTGATCGTACATTATGCTTTACATATTATATTATTTTATATATTTATAATTCATTCAGTTTACTTTTTAAAATACACGTGAACCGGAAGTTGCCGCACATTTATTTCAGTTGGATGATATATTACAGATATTAGATATTTACAACTGAAAGTGAATATTGAGAAGGGGGGAGGGTTTTATTTTTGCACCTCTCCTCTCATTATTCACTCGCATTTAACAGGAGGGGCATGGCTAAAGATATTTTGCCCAAACTATCAAACTGACATCATCAGAGAAGAGCTGCTGTTAGCAAATGGTTAGATTTTGATTAAAGATTACTAAAACAAAGTGGATTCATTTAAGATTAACAATGTGGGCCACCAAAATAAACATGGTAAATATTGATTTCACGTGGACTTTAAATAAAATCTATCATAAATTGAAAATGACTGAAGTAGCACAGGATTTTCCACCTGATATTCTGGGAATGGTGATCTGCCGGCTGCTGCTGCCTTCTCCTCCCTCTCCGAATGGTTTGATCTGGATGATGTACTCCTCATCTGTGGGCAGGGAAAGCTCCACTGAGGTGGTGTTGGTCTCCATTATGTTGGGTCTGCTGAAGCGGTTCCTCCTGTACAAGACCTACAAAACAATCACAGAATATTTTGAAACACTGATCTCCAGTTACATCATCTCTCAACTTCATGTCAGGTCGATACAAGACTTTTATTTTACAGTATGTGTACTTGCAGTGCACTTACCCAGGAAAGTACTTTTATATTAAGTTTTATTTTTTGACAGACCAGTATTTATTCATCAGACTATAGTTCTTATTCATTAGATAATGGTACTTATTCATTAAATACTTACACCATTTAAATAGATAGTAGTAATTAGATACTGATACTTGTACTTAATAATAGATAGTTCATTCATGTTTACACATATCTGTGAAAACGGTCAATGATGTTGTATTACATATGGCTGGTATTTGGCGCTGTTTACTTGGTACCTGTAGAGAAGCGATAATGTGTTGTCTGCAGCTTGGCGTTCGTGTCTTTGTAGAATTTGGCAATTTGTAATAAGATCAAAGATTTTCATTTTCGGGAGTTTACACGTGCACAACAATGGCTTATGGAAAACGTCTACTTTGAAAGCCATTTTCAAATTTCTGCATTTTTTTGTCTCTAAAAATGATGTTGTTGTGTAAATGAACAGGCTAAATGTATAAAATGTTCTCATTTTTTGGCAGAAAACATTAGATAGAGCTGTAGACATCATTAGATACTAGCACTTTATCATTAGATACTAGATTTTCATTTATTAAATATCACCCTGGACCACAAGAGCAGTCATAAGTGTCCATTTTTATGTAAATTTATATAATATCCAAAAGCTGAATAAATAAGCTTTCCACCAATTTATATTTGGAAATCTGGAATCTGAGGGTTAAAAAAAATATTGATAAAATCACCTTTAAAGTAAAAGAAAGTTTTTAAGAATGCACATTATTATATCAATCATTTAGTTTTGATATATTTACTGTAGAAAATTAACAAAATACAGAAAAAAAACAAAAACAGGATCTTTACTTAATGTTTTGAAGAGTTTTGGCATAAAAGAAAAATCAATAATTCTGACCCATACAATTTTTTTTTGCTATTGCCAAAAAAATACCCATGCAACAAAAGACTGGCGTTGTGGTCCAGTATAATTACAGTCATATCTATTAAACAGATGTTATGACATTTGAACATTACAAATTCTAAATGCAGGCAAAGAGTTTTATAAAATACCCTGGCATACCTTATATCCCATAACCTCGGATTCATTTTCCAGTGGCTTCACCTGTTCCCAGTTTAGGATAATTTTAGAGTTGGATGTATTCCACATGACTTTTGATGGCGGCTGGCTGGGGGCTGAATAAAAACAGACACACAATCAGACAATAATCTAATAAAACCTAATAACCATCAAACTTTGAAGCTACTTACGAGGCTTTTTGGTGGTAATGTTGACCGCTGGACTCGGTGGGCCGGTTCCTGCTGTGTTGTAGGCTCTCACTGTTATATAATAAGTGCTACTTCCTTTTAAGCCCTGAATAATGGCCAGCGTTCGGTTTCCAACTGTCCTCAACACGCTAGATGCATCTTCCTTCTCATTCTTCTCCCAGTATCTCAACTGTGGAGAAAGAAGCACTCAACATTAAACTTTCATAAACTTTATTGCGATATCATTTAAAAGCAGTGGAAGAAAGCATTCGTTCATAATCTTCTGCAGCTCTGGTTACTCAAGCACTGGAGTGTGGCAGTATTGAAATGAATCTGCCGTATAGGCAAATCATCGCATGCAGTGTTTGGCAAAACTGTCAGCTTGACGGATTCTGCTTTTCCCTCCCCGAGTCTCTGGACAGTCCCGGTCCAAGAGTCAGAGATGGATGATGCGCAAAGCTAATTTGTATTTTGTTCCACAACTGTTAGCAAAAGGACAAAAAAGGTCTCTGTGCGTTATATTCCTGATCTTTACTGATGACTTGGCAAAGCAACTTACAAAGAATAAAAAATGACTAACTATAGTACGCTAACTAGGAATGCATGCATTACAACCTACACCGTGCACTCAAAAAAAAATATGTTGGCTGTTTGTTCAAGCGGGCGCCACTGTGGCACAGTGGGTAGCACGATTGCCTCACAGCAAGAAGGTAATAGGTTCGAGCCTCGGCTGGGTCAGTTGGCATTTCTGTGTGGAGTTTGCGTGGGTTTCCTCCGGGTGCTCCGGTTTCCCCCACAAGTCCAAAGACATGCGGTACAGGTGAATTGGGTAAGCTAAATTGTCCGTAGTCAATGTGTGTGAATGAGAGTGTATGGGTGTTTCCCACTGATGGGTTGCAGCTGGAAGGGCATCCGCTGCGTAAAACATATGCTGGATAAGTTGGCGGTTCATTCCTCTGTGGCGACCCCGGATTAATAAAGGGACTAAGCCGAAAAGAAAATGAATGAATGTTTGTTCAAACTACTTATTTAAAATGAGCTGAAACAAACCAACTCTTGAGTTTTTATGGGGACAATTGTTGTATGTTCAGGCCACTTAAATTTGTAAAAAAGTTAACCTAATTCCTTCATGTTGCCCCAACACAAATCAATTTTGTGGAACCACACAATCTATTTATGTTGGGGCAACATGATGCAATTAGGTTAACTTTTTAAGGTTAAATTTAAAATTAGGTTAAATTTAAGTGGACTGAACATACAACAATTGTCCCCATAAAGACTCAAGAGTTGCTTTGTTCAGCTCATTTTAAATATGTAGTTTGAACAAACAGCATTTTTTATATTTTTTTTGAGTGTACGGTGTAGGTTGTATTGCATGCATTCCTAGTTAGCGTACTATAGTTAGTCGTTTTGTATTCTTTCTAAGTTGCTTTGCCAAGTCATCAGTAGGTTAACTTATTAGTGCAAATTTAAGTGAACATGAAACAATTGTCCCCCCAAAAAAACTCAAAAATTTTGTTGTTTCAGCTCATTTAAGTTGGTTTAAACAAACAACAAACATAATTTTTTAGAATGTACCAGACTCCCATAAACTACGGTGAATGATAATCTGTACTTATGTACTAACGTAAACTACTGTTTATAAGTGTTGCTGTTGGTATGAAATGGGGTTTAAATTACTACACTTTTTTAAATAATCTGTTTCTGAAATCCTTCAGAAATCATTGTAATGTGATGATTTGCTGGTCAAACATTTTTTTATTATCATAAATGTTGAATGTGGTTGTGTTGAATGTAATTGTGTTGTGTGGAGATAAATTTAAAAAGTACACTATAAAAACAACATTTTATGTTAGTTTAACTTATTTTAATAAGTTAATAAGCTTAACTTAATATTTTTAGTCAGTTTGATTATTGTAAGTTGAGATGACTAGAAAATTTCATTTGATTCAACTAAAAAATTTAAAGCAGTAAGTTTTTTTTTTACAATGTATAATAAAAATTAAATAGAAATCTTAAAGGGAGAGTTCACCCAAAATTGAAAATTTACACACCATTTACTCATCCTCAAGTGATTCTTAACCTATCATGAGTTTTGAGTCACCACCATTCACTTCTATATAGGAAGAAACAAATGCTATTGAAGTGAATGGTTACCTGTTTCCAGCATTTCCAGAAAAAAAAAGAAACTCAAACAGGTTTGTAACAAGTGAAGAGTAAATGATAACAGAATGTACCATTTTGGCTGAACTATTCCTTTAAATGTCATTATAGTCACTATCGATCTGGTTTAATATGTCCTTGCTGAATAAAAGTACTATAAAAACACATATTTTGGAATCAAAACCAACAATCATAAATGCAGTCTTCTTTAATTATTTTTAATTCCTTTTCAAAATGTTAACACTGTAAGCTAACAAGTGTTAATTTCGCACTATAATCGCATGATTCAAAACAACAGTTCAGTAATAAAAAAAACAATTAATTATATATTAACTTTTTTTTTTTAAATGTGAGTGATGCTGACAAGTTCATTGAAGTATAATTTAAAAGCAACATTTTTAAATTGCATTAACTTTCAATCAAAGTTGAGTTGAGTTATACTTTATTGTCTTTTCCATGAATTTGATCTTGAACCTAAACAGCAAATTTGTCTTAGACTCAGTACACATACAAAAAAATATAAATAAATAAAAACACAGACAACATGTAACATGTACCAACAACAATGAGATTTAAGACCTTCAAGGTAGTTTACCATTTAAAATGCTAATAGACACTGGTATAAATGACTTCTTGTAATGATTACTTTTACACAAAGGAATACATTGAAAATAAAACACGATTTGGATCATTTGCCATTTTTTTTGCATTGCTAAAAACCAACTACTCATAGGTTGACTGAAGTGATGTATACTCTCTTACACCAATCACTTTCATGGCAACTTTAACAAGATGTGCAAGTTGTGTTTTTGATTGAACTGAAAGGCCAAACCAAGCCTGCATACTATCATTTAGTAAACTTGCTTGATAAAACAGCAACATGAGGTTTTTACTTACACCAATCAGTCTACAAAAAAAAACAAAAAAAAAAACTGTCTTTGTTGGAACTTTGAGCAGATGTAGTCAATTTTCAGTCATTTAGATCATGAAGCAAACAAAAAAAAAACCAACAAAAAAACAAACAAACAAACCTTAATTTAAAAGTGTGTAATGTACCTCATAGCCTAGAACACGTTTTTTGCTGGTGCTCCAGGGCAGGGCTTTCCAGGACACCTCAACGTCAGACGCTGAAAGACTCTTGGCTCTGAGTCGACTGGGTGCTCGTCCAGGTTCTGAATTCCAAGAAGTAAATCTTCGATTAGACCGGTTTTCTTCAACAAACATCTTGAAAGTCTGACTTTTTGTTTTGGAAAAAAAACAAGGCTAGCCATGATTAATGGGCTCTGGCACATCACACTTCAGTTAACTTGGCTTCTATTAACTGCCTGCTAAGCGTCGCACAGTGAAATGTCAAAAGGTACACTGGACTTTAATTTGTGTGTTGCGGCTGTTAATACGACTGACCCTCCTCAGCAGAGTAGATGGTGATCACCGGTCCAAAAGGTCCTTCCCCCTTGTTATTGTACACCCCGACTTTGACTTGAAACGGAGAGAAGGGTAAGATGGTCTCGTTTTTGAAGACATATTTGGAGGCTTCAGGAGAGGGAACTGCCGCCTGCATCCACCCGGTGGAGCCAAAGGGCCGGAAAGCAACGACATAACCAAAGCCTGCTCCATTCTGGAGCTCTTCAGGAACAGGCTGAACCACACACACACGCACACGCACACACACACACATTACACACACACACACACACATTACACACATATATCCACAGTACAAATGATAGCCTTTATTATAACATCAAGTCTGATATATTATCTTTGAACACTCTTTATATGGCATGAACCATGATAATGCTAAAATATTCATCTAATTGTTATGGTTTGAAGGCTGTTCACAGCAGGGATGATGCTTACATTTTTCCCACTTTTAATGCATTCATAATCTTTAATATCTTGGTTATTACAATTTATGCACATAGCACAATCAGTCTATCTTCACAACTTAGGTCTGTTTGGCCTGTAGAATTGTTATTAAAAAAATAAATATAATACATAAATAAATATATAAATACATAAATAAATATATTAATTAAAATAAAATAAAATGTATTATTATCAACTTATGGTATTTGACCAGCAAAAAAAATTCAAGGTCTTAAATGTTAGCCTTTTAATTATGTTATTATTAGTTATTCTTTTATGAATATTCAAATGAGATTTCAAATGACATGAGAATAACACTATTAAATTATGAAACCCTGATAACTCAAAAGAGATCTCAAACAAATCAAAACAAACATGAAAAACATACAAAAATAAAATTTTTACTTTTATTAATGTTCAGATGAAAGTGACAGATTTATTCTTGCTGCTATGGTAATTCAACGTAAATTTGATACATTTTACAAATAAAGTCTCATAATTATGTTAGATATGCTCTTTTGGATGTCAGTGGCTACTGGTTTGAACATTCTTCAAAATATCTTCCTTTTCATTGAACAAATTTAAAAAAAGAAACTCATAAAGGGTTATAACTATATTAGTGTGCCACAAGATACATTTTTTTTAGTTGAACTCCCCCTTTAATGCTGGTGTTTCTGTTTAAACCCTTGGGTCTGTCATGTTTTGGCTCTCAGACGACAGGCGTGTGACTTTGCTGACATCTGCCAGACATCAACGGAGTGTTGACGTTAATCTCTGCAGCGGCTATAGCTGTCACCCAGACCTCTTCAGCAGACAGGGATTCTCCATCTCCCAGAAAATCGCTTTGCCAGGTAATGATATCATGGTGGCTTTTTTTTTTGTTTGAAGTATCGGTCTGCCACTGACCATGCCATAATGCGGTTCGGTAACGCTGAGACCACCAGAAAATAGCATCCATTAGTTTGTGAGACTCCGAGGAGGAGAGATGATGTTTTCACGCTCGCACACTTGGGCAGGAGAGCTTAATGGCTGAATAAAAATGCACCTGTAATCAAGCGCACGCTCTAGTGTCTGCTGTGAAAAGAACAATTGGCCACGGAGAGACCAAAACTAATAGGATGTGTGTCCAAAACCTTTGGATAGAACCTACACTGGCAGCTGCCTTCTACGATTGTCATAGGACTGAAATTAAAGCTCATATGTGGCTGATGTGGAGCAGAAAAGTTATTGCTGTTCATGTAAACAGCATTTGACTGACAACAGATTTCCAGTCTAGTCAAGCTAATGCAGCATATGAGATATTATACGTGGATTTCGTTTAATAACGTTTAGAAGAGGTGTTTATTTTATTGTTGTTTGCGTGTCTTTGTGTGTGCATGTGTGATTTGAACTACAGAAATGTAATAATACTTAATTTGAAATACTGTTGAAGGCAAAATTATTAGCCCTCCTGTGAAAATGTGATTACTAAATCCTAATTTCTTAATGCAGCTTATAAAATTGACAAAAAAAATAATTTTAAAAATGTACATTTTATTCCAGCCATACTAAAATAAGATGCTCTCCAGAAAAAAAAAAAAACATATAACAGGAAATATGCCCTTGATCTGTTAAACATGACGGGAAATGTTTGAAAAAGCATCACAAGTATAGGAGGGCTAATAATTTGCCTTCAACTGTATCATTTAGGGGCGACACGGTGGCGAGTCCCGGCTGGGCCAGTTGGCATTTCTGTGTGGAGTTTGCATGTTTCCTCCGGGTGCTCGAGTTTCCCCCACAGTCCAAAGACATGCGCTACAGGTGAATTGAATAAACTAAATTGTCCGTAGTGTATGTGTGTGAATGAGTGTGTATGGGTGTTTCCCAGTACTGGGTTGCAGCTGGAAGGGCATCCGCTGTGTAAAACATATGCTGGATAAGTTGGCGGTTCATTCCGCTGTGGTGACCCCTGATGAATAAAGGGACTAAGCTGAAGGAAAATGAATGAATGAATGTATATCATTTAATATAATACAGTGTAAAATGTATATGAAATAACATACAGTGGGTAGGGAAAGTATTCAGACCCCCTTAAATTTTACACTCTTTGTTATGTTTCTTTTTTAATAAATCTGCAAAAATGTCAACAATTCTGTCAATATGGGCTGCTGTATGTACATTAATGAGGAAAAAAAATTAACAAATGATTTTAGCAATATAACAAAGAGTGAAAAATTTAAGTGGGTCTGAATACTTTCCGTTCTGTATATTTAAAGTCTTACTATTGTATACTGTATTCTAAATAGACAATTTAACAAAGCTACTTTTTGGCAATTTTATTTACATTTTATTTACTAATACTTTCCTTGTGGATGTATCAGTGTTTTTGAATGAATCTCTTAGTTCAAAACTAGATAAAGACCTATCTTTTTAGGAAAGCATACACACAATGCATCACATAATGGTATGATGCATGAGTGTGCTCCATGCAGGTGAGTGGGCTTGACAACCACCTGTTGGACACACTCCTCCTGTATTAATACACAAATACACTTCATTAAACATATCCACAGAGACATCACCAGTATGCTATAAAATTGCAGGTTAATGATGTCTGTATATAATAACTTATATTTGATTGTAATTTTAACTTAGTTTGATTGTGATGCAGGGGCGACGTGGTGGCGCAGTGGGTAGCACGTTCGCCTCACAGCAAGAAGGTCGCTGGTTCGAGCCTCGGCTGGGTCAGTTGGCATTTCTGTGTGGAGTTTGCATGTTCTCCCCGTGTTCGCGTGGGTTTCCTCCGGGTGCTCCGGTTTCCCCCACAAGTCCAAAGACATGCGGTATAGGTGAATTGGGTAAGCTAAAATTGTCCGTAGTGTATGTGTGTGTATGAATGTTTCCCAGTGATGGGTTGCAGCCGGAAGGGCATCCGCTGCGTAAAACATATGCTGGATAAGATGGCGGTTCATCCCGCTGTGGCGACCCCAGATTAATAAAGGGACTAAGCCGAAAAGAAAATGAATGAATGAATGAATGATTGTGATGCAATAATGTGCACCTTTTGTACAGCTGCTTTGAAACAATAATTATTGTAAAAAGCGCTTGTAAACTTGGATTGAATTGAATCTTAAATGATTCAGAGACAAATAAATTTTTTAACGGTTGAATGAATGATTAAACTCACTCAAAGCCTTCACTGTTTGATTACGGGATGAATCAGCATTTTTGAACAAATCTCTTGAACAAAGGAGTTCAGTGACATAAGCATTTTAACGGTTGTTTGTCACCACCTACTGGTGTAACAATGTAACTAAAATCTTTACTTGTGGCATCAATTTACTGCTATAAGTTACGTAAATATTAGTGTTTATATCAAACAATAAGCCATTCTCCTAGTACTTCTGTTATACTCTAAAAGATTGTTCACAGAAATAGCGATACTGCATTTGAAAAGAAAGCTGACTGAAGCCGTTTCCTAACTTTACATAATAAATTCTCTCTAACAGTTCCGAATGCCCACTGTGAGGTTAAATAAACATGTGAGATCGAGATCATGATCTTTTTAACGATTAATCACACAGCTCTATTTATTAGTTCTACGCTTGAGAAAAGATTCAAATATACTAGATTTTGTACAGTAAAACCCACCAGCACTTCTTGCATCTGAAGAACGCGGTGGTGGATCTGAAGTAGAAGAAGACATGAGATTCTTTCCAACAAAAGATTTTGCGTTCTGCGCTATTCGTCATTTTTTTATTTATTTCAAAGACAACACAATGAGAGTCTCTCAGACGGAAGTTTCCAGTTCCCTGTGACAAACTTCCACCTCGATAGATAATAACACCAGCTGACTCTCAAACCTGAACAATAGCACTCGTCTCATGAAAGCAGATACAGCGTGCGAGAGAGAACATCATCTTTGAAAAGTTCCTCGGCAAAAATTCGAGGGTAACTCCATTTAATTATCTCTGCTGCTTCTCCTGTATGACAGCGGCAGTTATTGCCACACAGCTCTTACAGAAAATGAAGCGTTATGTGTATCCGCTTTACCATGATTAATGAAAACCTCACATAAAGGGAACAATGGTGTCTAGCCAGCTTGCAAAAGGAGACTGTGTACAAAAGACTCGGTAAGGGAGAGGAACACACACACGTACGCACACACACACACACACGTACGCACACACACACACACTGGCCATCTTACCTCCCAAGTGATGACTAACTCTGATCGACTGCCACCTCCTCCGCTCACGTTGGCTGGCGTGACCTTGGGAACTGGAGGAAGGAAAAGATTTACTCAGCTCTGGTCATTGAAGAGTGCTGTTCTGACGTAGGATTTGACGATTCAACAATGTTTGATCTAAAGAAGGTTTTTACTGCATGTGTATTTTTAGATGCTGCTCACGGTTTCCTTTTGAAGTGTTTACTTGTGTTATTTAAATGTTTAACTGTGGATTTTTTCTTCTTTTTCAAATATTTCCTAAGTGATGTTTAACAGAGCAAAAGGAAAGTTTCATAGTATTTCCTATAATATATATTTTTCATCTGGAGAATGTCTTATTTCTTTTAGTTCTGCTGGAATAAAAGCATTTAATTATTTTTTTTTAAATATTTTTTAGGTCAGTAGTATTAGCCCCCTTAAGAAATATGTTTCTTTTTTTCTAAAGAACAAACAATTGTTGTCCAATGATGTGCCTAATTACACATCTAAATTGCACTTTAAGCCAAATACGAATATCTAACTAGTAAAATAATGAGTAAAATTTTATTACTGTCATCATGACAAAGACAAAATAATTAGTTATTAAAATTGTTTTTAAAGTTGTTAAAAATTCATTCAAGTCTTTGTAAATCAGCACAGGAT
The DNA here is from genome assembly GCA_903798115.1 of Danio jaintianensis. Lineage (NCBI taxonomy): Eukaryota > Metazoa > Chordata > Actinopteri > Cypriniformes > Danionidae > Danio > Danio jaintianensis. The sequence continues at coordinate 8,391,418 of CAIGQV010019356.1, forward strand.
TTTTTTTTAAATAATTAGAAATTCACAGAAGGACTAATAAATTTACCTTCAACTGTATATTTAGCTTAAAATCCACACACACACATGCGCACGCACGCACACACACACACACGCACACGCACACGCACACGCACACACACACACACACACACACACACACACACACACACACACACAC
>CAIGQV010019356.1:8399708-8413456 GCA_903798115.1 Danio jaintianensis
TCAATCAATCAATCAATCAATCAATCAATCAATCAATCAATCAATCAGTCAATCAATCAATCAATCAGAATAATGCAATTATTTCAAATATATATATATATATTTTTTCCAAGCATGTGTTCAAGTCAGACAGTTCAGAGCTCCATGACAGACTGCAGACAGCTTATAGGCCAATATTTCTGAAACTGGACGGAGAGGTGAATAACCTGTGAACAGACCCTGAGCTCCACCATGTGTCACTGTCTGATCTCTGCTAAGCCCCTAAAGTCCCATCTGCTCTTCCAGAATGCACTCCCCCGAAAAAAAACAGATAACACACCACCAGCATCCCCTGTGCCCAGCTCACTTTCTTTCCAACTTTCAGTTTCATTCAGGTGCCAATTCGCTGGGGAAAACGGCAAGCACGCCTGCTTTTCCACAGTCAGAACGGAGCATAAAAAACTTTCCCGCCTCATGAGGGCGCTGTGTGTTTTCCACCGAAGTGTCCATCTTTAAATTAAGCACGGTGATGTCCCAGACGAGAGTAAATTTATGCAGAAAGCACAAGCTCCAATTTATGTGCAAGGATTCGATTCTGGAATTACAGGTCTGCGACACATGAAACAACCTTTCCCATCTCTACTGATATCAAACTGGAAAGGCAAAGCTAACAGGTGCATCGCTATGGGTTTTGTGAGGAGCACAATGAGGGGCCGTCAGATGAGGCTCGCTTCTTTTATTGTTTGGATGAGATCCCTCTCCGACTGTCTGTCAGCTTTGCACAATGGGATGACAATACGGTACTGCCTGGTATTCTACTGTCAGCTCTTAGGCTGGCAATTTAATTCAGAATTCAACAGCAGCGCCTTGAAGCCCACAAGAGCGAATGTTACCTGCTCGGCTCCTGTAGGAACGCCACTTGTTGGAGGATCGGTTGAATAATGTGCCTTTTTTTTTCTATCCCAACACTTTCATCTGTGTAACATTCTCATGTTATTGTTTGTCGTCTCTCGTAGTAGACGAATAATCCCACGGCTCCCTTTGTTCTATGGTGAGGAAGTGGCTTGGGGTCTTCAAACAAGGCAGATTCAGACCGAACTTGCAATAAAATGTAACCATTGTATTTGTGAATTAGTGGCTAATTCATATGACGTTATTTGTACGACAAATTTCTACTAAACTAAACAAACTAAACAAATTTCATTGTGACAAATTGTTTAGAGGTAGAATTAGTTTTTTTTTCTAAACCCTAACCCTAAACCTAAGTCATACAAAAAAGTATTCACAAATACAATTCATATATATGTTCATGTGAATAAGACACTGAATTAAAGATTTATGAAACGCTGAGATCTACAGTCTATGTTTAACCCTCATGTTCTATTCAGAAAAGGATTAGAAAGTTAATAAAATGTTCATGTTATCGCGTTAGACTCACTGACTTTGCTCAAAAATGTTTTTTTGTAGCTTTTGGGTTTTTCCCTCCACCTTGTTGTATTTGTCATGTTCCTAGTCAAAAAAGACTGGACTACATAAAATAGCTATTTATAAAAAAGCTAGCTTATATTGCTATATTTGGTACAGTGTTGTGTAAATTCACTTTAAAAAAGGAACTAATTACCAACGGCATAATTAAAATTGTTGTCACACTTTACAATACGGTTTTATTAGTTAATGTTAGTTACTGTATTTACTAAAATGAACTAATAATGAACAATACTTGCACAGTATTTATTAATCATAGTTCAACATTTACTAATGCATAATTAAAATCCAAATTCATGCTTGTTAAAATTAGTTAATGCACTGTGAGTTAACATGAACTAACAATGAACAACCTTATTTTCATTAACTAACATTAACAAACATGAACAAATACTGTAATAAATGTATTGTTCACTGTTTGTTCATGTTAGTAAATGCATTAACTCACATTAACTAATACAACCTTATTGTAAAGTGTTACCAAAATTGTACTTAAATTACTTTTCTAATTACTTTGTCGGAAAAATAATTGAATTAATAAGTAATTGAATTACTTGACTCAATACCACTTAAAATCCCTATAAATCTCAATGTATAAACAATATACACAGTTTATTGTTTCTTGATCATGCGGAATGTTGAACTTCTTTAGTTGAAAAATTGAGTTATTATGCAGAGTATCTGCAACTTTAAACATGAAAAAGTGCATCATACTAGTGTGTCTTAATTTTCAACTGTTAAATTAAATTAATTAAAATCCTAATAAATGCATTTGGCCAAACCAAAGAGGCTAAGAAGTTCCAAAAAGAAATACCACATCTGACCTAACTGAAAATGAACCAGTTAAATCTAATATCTGGTCATAATATTGCATAACACGCAATTTTAAAAGGCTTGTTATTTTTGACAGAGAACACCATAAGTGTCCAATAGAGTTTTCAACAAAACAGAAGAGTTAAACAAGCATTGACTAAACAAGCATTAACCCAAACAGGTAAAAAAATACCATTGTAAGCCAACGAGAAGCTATTAATACCTTCTATTGAACTCCTCATGAATGAAAAGCACCTCTGCGAGGGAACCGTGGCTGTGTTCAACCATAAATTTTTACTTCAGGCCAGAGCCAGAACCCTGAACGGTGGAGGAAAATCTCTAAAGTGAAACCTGAGAATTCATTCAAGACAAAGCTGACGCCGCTGTCTTCCTGTCGAGGTTGTAGAAGTGGAGAAAACGCCTCTTATTACCCTGCTTCATCATCATTTGTGACAGATTGCATAGATAACCTCGTTTAAAAGACTTGCCGCCCTCCAGCTCTCGTTGGCATAATCTGACTGATATCCATCCCGCATAATACCCTGTTACTGTTACTGTCTGTCATTAAAGCTGACGAAAGAACAGCCTATATGTTAACATTAGCTGAAGAGCCTTGAAAACCACCATCAACGACCTTAAAAGTGTGGCTGCACTCTTGAAATAATGCAGCGTCATCCATAGTGATTTTTTGAGTTAAACAATGATGAATGCAAGTAGGGATGGGTGATTTTATGTAGTTTGCAAAATACCAGTAAAAATTATTCGCATGATAATAATTAGTCTTCCTGTGATAATAATGATTAAACCTACAACCTGTATGCAAATGTTCTCTATAGTCTTGAAGTCTTGGTCAGGGGTGTACATTGTGACAAATTTGTCTTCTGTAATGAATAACTACAGTATGAATAAATTAATGAACTACAGTAGCATGTCTGAGAAACAGTTTTGAGCCAGTTTGTCATTAGATGTGGTTTCATCAGAATGAGGAAGAAATATATCTGCTTTAGCTGATTTTATTTTATTTTATTTTTTTACATTACAACATTTGCCATTTTTATATTCTCACAAAGCAAAAGCAAGGGGAATAAACTCCAAAATGATTGATGGCATGCCAAAAATAATTTATTTAAGGATCAAACTGTGTGTGTTGTGAAATAACATTTAAAAAAATCGTATTTAATAAGGAATTTTGAGCCTGTTTACAATGAAAGAGATTTACTGACACACTTGTACTCCAAATTCACTTCATAACATCAGTGGAGTGTTGGAAAGATATGGTTTCATATAACAGAATCAAGTTGGTAAAGATAAATCATACTATTGTATAGTATTCTATTAAGTGATAAATGTTATACTGTAAAAAGTGACTTCATTCATTCATTCATTTTCTTTTCGGCTTAGTCCCTTTATTAATCTGGGGTCGCCACAGCGGAATGAACCGCCAACTTATCCAGCATATGTTTTACGCAGCGGATGCATTTCCAGCTGCAACCCATCACTGGGAAACATCCATGCACACTCATTCACACACATACACTACGGACAATTTAGCTTACCTAATTCACCTATAACGCATGGCTTTGGACTGTGGGGGAAACCGGAGCACCCGGAGGAAACCCACGCAAACACGGGGAGAACATGCAAACTCCACACAGAAATGCCAACTGGCCCAGCCAGGACTCGAACCAGCGACCTTCTTGCTGTGAGGCAAAAGTGCTAACTACTGAGTCACCGTGATACATCATGATATACTTTAAGTCTAGTTTGCCCATATAGTGAGAAGAAACTGAAAAACACTACTAATCATTGACCGAGCCTGGTGAAATGGACTGTGGAAGTATCCTAGAGTCAGACTTTGCGTTACTCTTCAGACTGTAATATTTCTACTTGAATATTGCAGTCTCATACGGGTCAAGTGCTCTGGGAGACTCACAATGATCTGGCACAAAAGCAATTGAGCAGAGCCAAGGCACGGATCGGCGCGACAGGCCCCTGCTGAGGCTCATGTCAAGAAATCAGACTCAAACAAGGTCAGACTATTAGCAACTAACACCTGTAACCTTGTCATTCATTCTGAGTAAGATTTTACAGTCACTCGTTTTTGCAAAAAAACAACAAAAACGGGTCCTGAGAGAGAAGTGGGCGGATTTCTGACATAGAAACCAGAGACATTTTATTGGATAGTGGTCAAAATATCACAGACACCTCGTTTGTTGTGTTGTGAATTTCTAAGATGAGACAAAACCAGGGAGGCTTTCGGGTATCTTTAAAACAGAATCCTTTAATAAGGACTAGGCATAGCTGTGGCGTTCATCGAAAGATCTCTCTACTAGTGCAGCTACGCACTCAAATATATACATTTTTACAGACAGTGATACGTATAGGTGGGGACAAACCTCAACAAAGCGTGCAAATGAAGTGTTGTTGTCAGCGAGGTAAATTGCATCTCCAGCCCCGATCTCATCAGCATATAAGTACCCATTCATGTTACATTTTAGCATGAAAACAAAGCGTACAAATTAAGTACTGGAGTCAGAACCCGTCCTGCCACTTGACCAGCTCAAAAGTGTTAACTAGCCATTTGTTAGACAATAGACACAACTGACAATTTGCATTACTTTGGAGACATGTTCCTGTACTTCACATATGGGCTTCCTCAGAATGCATTTTACAATGTAATTTATATATTTAAAGAAATTTGTAATCTTTCAGTTGTTATCTGTGAATTAGACAACAGGGACAATACATTTTTGTTCTGGGTTCTGTGTATTTATTATGAGGTTGTTTGAAAGTGAAACTGAGCCTAACTACTTTTAAATCAAGAAAATTCTACTATAAACCTAGTTAGCTAATGTGAAAATCCTAACGATCAGCAAAAGGATCATAAAAAGGTGTAATAACTGTAGCCTATACAGAATTTCTACAGAAGAAAAATAATTAAATTAATTAATTTATTTTAATTTGATTTAAATTAATTAAATCTATCTGTCTATCTATCTGTCCGTCTGTCTGTCTGTCTAGGACTGCAATATAACTATAAATATATATTGTATGGACAAAATAAAAATTCTATCGTTTCACATTATGCTATATAATTTATAGTTTACAGTAATACTTTTTCATAATTCATATAAGCGCAATACAGCACACCATTATGAGGATACAGCAGGTAAAATAAGTATTGCAGACGTCATGATTTTTCCTGGAAAATATAATTTTAAAGGTACTGTTGACATGAAATTGAGCCTGATTTTGGTAAAAACCCAAACAATTCAAATATGCAAAAAAATAAAATAAATAAAAATCTGAAATATTAGTTGTGTATAATAACAGTGGAATTATATATAGAAAGTACTGAACTAAAGGCTTTTTTGGTAATGACAGCTTCAAGACGCTTTTTGTATGAAGAATGGAGTCGCATGCAGTCAACAAGATCTTTAGTTCTTATTTTCTATAGGATTCAGATCAGGTGATTGGCTGGGCCATTCTAGAAGCTTTATTTTCTTTTCTGAAACCAACTGAGAGTTTCTTTGGCGGTGTTTGGGATCATTGTCTTGTTGAAATGTCCACCCTGGATTCATCTTCATTCTCCTGGTAATGTAGATGTTGGGACTGAAGAAGATGATATTAATTTACACTGACGAGGGGCAGAGTTGCTTTATAACTACTGTTAGATTTCAGCTGCTGTCTGGGCTTTCTATGTCTTACTTCATCTCCCTTTCTTCATGTGTTCAATACGTTTTCCCTATGTCATTTCATTTCATTACACATAGTTTAATTTCTAAACTAGTCTTAATTAGTTTTGTTTTATTGTATGCATGAATTATTTTTCAAGAGTTCACACTTGATGATTGATAAGTAAGAGCGAGTTTGCCATGCTGTCCCGGGAGAGAGCCCTGAGATAGGAAGTTCCTTAAGCCCGGGGCTCCCTCCCGTTTCATAGAGTGAGAGGGGAGTCTGAGCTCAGGTAGGTCTCGAGAGCTCCCCATATTTAGTTAATAAAGAGAGGAAGGAGTAGGGGTGGATGGGGGGATTCTTCAAGACGAAGATGACTAAGGTAAGGAAATCTGGCTATTTATACTTATTGGGATTCATCTGATTGGTGTATGGAGTGATTGCTAATGCGGGACCCGCCGTGGTCAATCATAAGCACGTGATTCTCTCTAAATTAGCTTATATATAAACTTTACTACTTCTTACTGACATCTGGTAAAAATTTCATTTCAACAGCCCCTTTAGAAATATGTTTTCTGAAGAACACTGAACTTTCAAAACTGGAGCAGAAATCATTTTTATCTTGCATGAAAATAGGTGCAACTCTTAATTTACAAAAAAAACAAAAAAACTACTCCTGATATAAACAAAATTTTTTAAAAATCCTTTGCTTCAATATATTCAGAAAACAATGTCACCCAGTAGCAATGTTGAGCAAAGTTAGATAAAACAGCTAAAAGTAAATATTTTCTGTGTGTTTTACGACAGGAGGAATAACAGAGCCTGACCCACTGTCCATTTTTAAATGAGTTTACTTTAGAACTGGATAGGAACCCAATTTGTGTTTTAACAGAGAAACACAGATAAGCAGTTTTTATTTATAGACTCAGTGCAGTGAACAATGGAGAGAGAAGGAGAAAATGCTGTTGCTTCGTCTGCATTATTACCACAGCGCCACAAAAACATAATTTTTACTATCTTGACCAATGAATAAAATTTAGACTACTCAAAGGTTTGGGATCAGGAGTTATTTTTTGTTTTGTTTTGTTTGAAATATTATTGAAATATTATTTAAATGTTTTATAATGTCAATTATTCCTGTGATCCAAAGCTGAATTTCCTCCAGTCATCATCATTAGAAATGCTGTCAATTATCATTGGTACTCAGTTATTAATAATCATTCTTAGAATTATCAATGTTGAATTTTTTTCTCTCCCCCGTTACATGGTTGTGTAGAAACGTGATACATTTTACTTTTAAGTATTCTCTGATGAAAAGAATGTTTAATTAACAGCTTTAATTTGAAATAAAATATTTTTGTTTAGATTACAAATGTCTTTTAAAAATGATTTTACTTTCACCCATGAATAATGCCATCCCCGTCCTTGATGAATAAAAATAAATACATTTTAATAGTATTTTAAAATGATACCATATCACAGTTTCCACAACAATATGAAGCATCCCAACAATTTTACACTGATAACAATAATAATAAATGTTTCTTGTGCAGCAGATCACCATATTAGAATGACTAGATTATTAATGCAGCATTAAATAGCATGAATACATTAAACTGTAAATGACATTCAATAGGATAACAGCTACAGTAAATAACAATTTTAGAGATTTTACTAATTATCTGATCAAATAAATGGAGCATCGGTCAAAACAGGTGTCTTTAAAAGCAATAACTTTTTATAGGGCTCTCATTGGAAAAACTCTGGAGTGCTCCTGAGGTTTATTACAAGACCTTTGAACTTTTTTTTCCTTAAAACAAAATATTGTAATCAATATCAATGAAGTTATGGTTCTACACTCAATAAAGGGGTTAAAAAAAATTCTTTGACTGGTAGTGTATCATACTGATTTCTGATATATGTGTCTACATTCTCCTTGTCTTTTTCTCCCCTCATGTAACTCGGAAAGCAGTTTGGAAATGATCAGGGCTCCTTATCTTCCCTCCAATTCCTCTGCAAAATCGCAGTAAAAGAAAGCTGACAAAAAGCCTGACCGGTGCAACCTCTTCCAATTGAGTTTCCACCCTCTGTGATAACCTTGTGGATCCTGCAATCCCCTTTTTTTGAAGCCGGACTCAAGAAAACATGGGCTGAAAACATCACAGAGTAATAATTGAAATAGAGCCTCTTGGATATGAGCGCAATCAGCGATAGCTTTAGTCCTATTTTCAAAAGAGCCTGGGATAAATCTCCATAAAAGCACAATTAAATAAAGGCTTCAATGAAAAATGATTTCAGTCAAAGCAAACTTTTAACTGCCAAATTAGTGACAACAAAGCTAAAAACAGGGCTTGACGACAATGAAACTGAACACCTGTGAAAGTAAAATGACTCTAAAAAGTGCCCAAAACAGTCCAAAGTTATGGGTAAATATAGACAAACCAAATGGATTTTTTTTTGTTAAAATAACCCAGCATAATATAATATAATTCATTCATTCAATCATTCATTCATTTTCCTTAGGCTTAGTCACTTTGTTCATCAGGGGTTGCCACAGCGGAATGAACTGCCAACTTATCCAGCATATGTTTTACACAGCCCTTCTAGCTGCAACCCAGTACTGGGAAACATCCATACACACTCATTTACACACGGCCAATTTAGTTTGTTCAATTCACCTATAACGCATGTCTTTGGACTGTGGTGGAAACCGGAGCACCCGAAGGAAACCCATGCCAACACGGGGAGAACATGCAAACTCCACACAGAAATGCCAACGGACTCGAACCAGCAACCTTCTTGCTGTGAGGAGACAGTGCTAACCACTGAGCCATCATGTTGCCAATATAATATAATATAATATAATATAATATAATATAATATAATATAGGGCTACACGGTGGTGCAGTGGGTAGCACGTTCGCCTCACAGCAAGAAGGTCGCTGGTTCGAGCCTCGGCTGGGTCAGTTGGCATTTCTGTGTGGAGTTTGCATATTCTCCCTGTGTTCGCGTGGGTTTCCTCCGGGTGCTCCGGTTTCCCCCACAAGTCCAAAGACATGCGGTACAGGTGAATTGGGTAAGCTAAATTGGCCGTAGAGTATGAGTGTGAATGGGTGTGTGTGTGGATGTTTCCCGGTGGTGGGTTGCAGCTGGAAGGGCATACGCTGCGTGGGGGATGTGCTGGATGAGTTGGCGGTTCGTTCCGCTGTGGGGACCCCAGATTGATGAAGGGACTAAGCCGAAAGGAAAATGAATGAATGAATAATATAATATAGGGCGTCACGGTGGCGCAGTGGGTAGCACGATCGCCTCACAGCAAGAAGGTCGCTAGTTCGAGCCTCGGCTGGGTCAGTTGGCATTTCTGTGTGGAGTTTGCATGTTCTCCCCGTGTTGGCATGGGTTTCCTTCGGGTGCTCCGGTTTCCCCCACAGTCCAAAGACACGTGCTATAGGTGAATTGGGTAAGCTAAATTGTCCGTAGTGTATGTGTGTGAGTAAGTGTGTATGGATGTTTCCCAGTAATGGGTTGCAGCTGGAAGGGCATCCGCTGCGTAAAACATATGCTGGATAAGTTGGCAGTTCATTCCGCTGTGCCGACCCCAGATTAATAAAGGGACTAAGCCGAAAAGAAAATGAATAATATAATATAATATAAAATAATATAATATAATATAATATAATTATATATTAACATTAACATTATTAATATATTATATTAACATTATTATTTTTATTATATCGGGCGACGCGGTGGCGCAGTGGGTAGCACGTTCGCCTCACAGCAAGAAGGTCGCTGGTTCGAGCCTCGGCTGGGTCAGTTGGCATTTCTGTGTGGAGTTTGCATGTTCTCCCCGTGTTCGCGTGGGTTTCCTCCGGGTGCTCCGGTTTCCCCCACAAGTCCAAAGACATGCGGTATAGGTGAATTGGGTGGGCTAAAATTGTCCGTAGTGTATGTGTGTGAATGAGTGTGTATGAATGTTTCCCAGTGATGGGTTGCAGCTGGAAGGGCATCCGCTGCGTAAAACATATGCTTGTCACGGTTTGTTTGCTCACAAAGGCACGAAACACGGAATTTATAAAACACGAAGATTTATTCACAACACTCACTGGAAACTGGAGACACGGGAAGACGGAGACACAGGAACATGGACAATACGTGGTGGCAATACAATACTCGACAAAGACGGAGACAGACTAAAGGGTAGATATACACACACGCTAATGGGACACAGGAGGGGAACACAGGTGAAAACAATCAATTGGAAACAGCGGGAAACAGAACAAAGGAGCACATGACGAAAACGGAACAAACACCTGACATTACCCCCCCCCCCCCTTTGAAGGCGCGTCCTCGCGCTTTTAACATCATAAAAGGGAGGATGGGAGGGGGCCAGGGAGGAGTCTTAGGAGGGAGGAACCAGGAAGGGAGCTGGAGCAGGAAGACCCAGGACACAGTCAGAAGGACGGCCCAGGGCGGAGTCGAGGAAGGGAGGATGGGAGGGGGCCAGGGAGGAGTCTTAGGAGGGAGGAACCAGGAAGGGAGCTGGAGCAGGAAGACCCAGGACACAGCCAGAAGGACGGCCCAGGGCGGAGTCGAGGAAGGGAGGAGCCATGAAGGGGGAGTGGCCACCGACTCCAGGGGGCCGACCGAGGGAGACGCCGCTGATGGTGGTGGAGCCCAAGGAGGAGACGGAGAGCCGTAGGGTGAAGGTGACGCCGAGGTCCCGGAGGGCCGGGGTGGAGCAGACGGCTCACCCGAACGAGGCGACGGCGGGGGTCCGGAAGCCCGCGGCGGAGCCAGAGCGACAGAGGACCAAGGCGTAGCTGGAGGGAAGGAGGAGCTCGACGTAGCTGGCCGGACGGAGTGACGAGGCGCAGCCAGAGGAGTGGAGTCCAGAGGCGTAGGAAGGGCGACGACTGACCAAGGCGGAGCCGGAGGGACGAGGGAGCCTGGTGGAGCTGGTGGACTGACGGTCCACGGCGGAGACGAGGGAGGAGGGAGCCAAGGCGGAGCATAAGGGTCGAAGGGCCGAGGTGGAGTCTGTAGCTCGGAGGCTGGAGGAGCTGACGCTGGGTGACACCCTCCAGAGGGCGATGCTGGCAGGCAGCACCTCCGAGCGAGCTCCACCTCTGGAGCTTGAGGGCGAGCTGGGGGGTTGGCTGACTGCAGCAGCGCTGGAGCTGGCTGACTGGCTGCAGTCATAGGTATGAGCAGAGGTGAAGAGGGTGGGATGGGTGGGAAGTCACTCATGACTCTGGAGCTTGGGGCATCGGGAACTAAAAGACTGTGTGGAAACAGTTGACTTGGAGATGAGTCTTTGCTGTCTGGGAACAGCGGAAGGGGCTTGACTTCGCTCCAGAAGTCGATGAGTAACTTCCCGGTGTCCAGCGGTTGCTCACCGTTAGCAGTGGGAGGGTGGATGGGACCCTCACTCGGTCCCTCTATCTCCACCAGGACTCCCACTTTGGGTGATGTTGCCGGCTCTCGCACCTGGTCAGACGGATCCTTGAGCTCCTCCTCCACGGTGGTATTTGGCTCTGTCGCTCTTGTTGGCGATGGCTAGCGCACCGCGGGTGGCTCTCCGTCTGCGGTGGGCTCTGGCAAACGTTCCCTGCAGATCGGTGGTGTTGGGCTGGTCACTGGGTCGGGAGTGGCACTGGCGAGCTCTTCCTCTACACAGACGGTGAATGTCGATCCATTCCTCGCCAGTGTCCACTCCACATAGGCGGCAAAATTGCCCCGAGGACCATCTTCGGACAACCGTGCTCTGCAAGCGGGGTTAAGGCTGGTGTTGTAAAACCCGCAGAGCACGTTGTCCGAAAAGCTGGTGGAATTTGCTATTAATAAGAACAAGCTCGTATGGTCCTCGAGGCTGCTTTCCCCCTGCTCCAGCAGGAGGAGAAGGAATTCGGGGCTGTAGATGGGGTCCATGGTAACACGGGGGAGAGGAAAAGAAAACACTGGGGCAAAAAGACTATAAAAATAAAACGGGGGAAAACACGCCGCACTTTTTGTTTTTTGGGTCGAGTATTCTGTCACGGTTTGTTTGCTCACAAAGGGACGAAACACGGAATTTATCAAACACGAAGATTTATTCACAACACTCACTGGAAACTGGAGACACGGGAAGACGGAGACACAGGAACATGGACAATACGTGGTGGCAATACAATACTCGACAAAGACGGAGACAGACTAAAGGGTAGATATACACACACGCTAATGGGACACAGGAGGGGAACACAGGTGAAAACAATCAATTGGAAACAGCGGGAAACAGAACAAAGGAGCACATGACGAAAACGGAACAAACACCTGACAATGCTGGATAAGTTGGCGGTTCATCCCGCTGTGGCGACCCCAGATTAATAAAGGGACTAAGCCGAAAAGAAAATGAATGAATGAATTTTTATTATATCATAAATAACACTACTACTACTACTAATAATAATAATAATATTATTAATAATAATAATAATAATAATAATAATAATAATAATAATAATTATTATTATTATTAATATTATGTTTTTAATTAAATTCTTAAAAAATATATAATTATTAAAAAAATTTATATATAAAAAAGTTATTAAATTATCATATATAGAAAATGAAAAACATTACAAAGATGTAAATGATGAAGGTTTAGAAATATATGCTCTATTGATTGTTTTAAATATACAAACAATACTTTACCGTTCTAATACTTTTGAATCTTTGCACTGCAACTTTACGCGTCAAGCTGCGGCTGGCGGAATAATTGTGTACGTCGAGTGAGGAAACTCATTAACAGAAGTGATCCCTGATATCATTGTCCAACATCCAAGCCCATGATTTGATCCTCAGTTAATCTCTGTCCAGCAAAACCAATCTCTAATTACGTCTAATTAATCCAGTAATATCCTCTCGGCGTCCCCATGATTGGGACATCAGCAGTCGGACACAATAACGCTGGGCGGTTTACACGCGACTCCTCCATTGGGGATCTAATGTGACAGGTATTTTTCAGTGCAGTCGATTTAAATAAACCTCTGTCATTTCCCATAAGAGCTGTGGCAGACGCTCATGTACACGGCCAAACCAGGTTTCCAGTCCGAAATGAAATCGCAGATGTAAATGTCCGTGTCTTTGTCTCTGTGTGTTATTGACAGTGACAGTCGGGGGGCGAGATCATATAGGCGAACATTTGTATGTCAGCAAAAGGATCTCTCGCTGTCTCGCATATAAATCTGAAGATAATCGTGCAATTCATCCAGATAGAAAATAGATGCACGCTCCTCCGCAGGCTGATTGATAAGCAATTTAATGGGTTGCTCTGCGTGTTTGGAGCGCCTGGATAAATGTCATCAATAATGACAGAGCGGACGTATTTGAGGACTGTGTTAATGAAGAGAAATAATGGAATAAAAGGTGCAAACAACATGCGGGCCGGGCGGTTACTCGATGTAATGAGGCGGGATGAGAGACGGTCAGCGTCCTGCTGGAGCCTGTTTTTTTTATTTTTTACATTTAAAAAAAAATCTGAAACAGCTTTATTTCAAAACCCTGCCAATGGGAGAAAAATTCTTTGAGGAGATAACTCTGAATAATAATAATAATTGTTCTGATCTGTGGAGTTTCATTGTTAAATTGAATATTTCTGGATTAGAGAATTTCACTGTTGATTAATTAAATGTGTTGGATATATTAGACAAAAGCGCAGCACAAAACACTACTAGCTGACAAGAAAATGTTCTGTCTGTCTGTCTGTCTGTCTGTCTGTCTGTCTGTCTGTCTGTCTGTCTGTCTGTCTGTCT
>CAIGQV010019356.1:8413466-8426150 GCA_903798115.1 Danio jaintianensis
TCTGTCTGTCTGTCTGTCTGTCTGTCTGTCTGTCTGTCTGTCTGTCTATCTATCTATCTATCTATCTATCTATCTATCTATCTATCTATCTATCTATCTATCTCTCTGTTTGCCTGTCTCTGACTCACTCAACTTCTTTCAATGACTTCACTTGTTTCATTACTGGATGAATAATTGTTTTTGAATGAATCACTTGAACAAACAATTCAGTGACAAAAACCATTTTAACAGTTGCTTGTCGCTGTTTATTGGTATAACACATTAATTTGAAGAGGCAAGTTACTTTAAAGTTTTTTATTTATTTTGTTTTGACCATTATCATTGATATCTATGTTTTTATCTAAACTATAAACTGCTTTCCCAGTACTTTTGTAAGAATATGAATGCTTGTAATGCAGAAATCATAATACTGTGTAGATGAAAACATTAAAGACATGAACAGTGCATTCAAACGCAAATCTAAATGTCCATTGTGATGGTAGGGGAGAGCGGGGACGAAAGTACTATTTTTCATAAAAACCTAATTTTAACAGATAATGTTTTTAGTAGAAATATATTTTTGCTGTGGTTACTAACTCACAAGAGTGCTCTATCAAACATACAAATTTATACATACATTTGCTAGACTTACTGGCTTTATCTTGTTTATTTTAAATTTATCTGACTATGACCTTGTTAATGTTAACTGCAAACATATTTTGTCCTTTATTTTTGCAAAAAATATCAAACTGCATTTTCATTTTAAATTTCACGTCCATCAAACGTTTCAAAAGCAATCCATCAATGCAAAATGTAAAAATTTTCTACAATTTTTGAATATTTTTTATGTTTATTGGCAATATGCATTAATTTTACAAAACATCTGAATGCAAACACTGCAATGTGGAAGTGAAAAATAAGGTATGAATATTAGCAGGGGGACATAAATAACAGTGTTACTTTCGTCCCCACAAGAACTCTTGGCATTTAAACCTGATTTACTGTTAAACTGAAAAACTCAGACATTTCAAACTCGAGGATGTGTTATTGCACTAAATAACCTGTAGATTGACCATTAGTGAGACACGAAAAGAGAAACACAACTTGTAATAAGGAAAAAAGAACCGCTACAGTAATTTACTTTTTGCACTTAAAAACATAAATTTGGAGCTAACTACGGCCCCGAAATCAGCTGAAATTTGGCAGCTCCATCAAGCTCTATCATTGCCTGAGCCTGGAAAGCAAATGTTGTCAGGGCTTCGAGAAAATCGTTGTTACTTTCGTCCCACGTTACTTTTGTCCCCGCTCTCCCCTACTTGTCAAAGTTACAGATACAGCTAAAATAAAACAATGCTGTTAAATTAAACAATTCTGTATTAAAGATTCACAATTAAATGTGAGAGACCTATTAGACATCAGCACAGCAAAAAACACTATAGTTGAAAAGAAAATACCTTTTCAACCAAACCATCCATCCATCCATCCATCCATCCATGACTCACTCAAAAACTTCACTTGTTTCATTACTGAATGAATCACTGTTTTGAATGAATCACTTAAGCAAACAATTCAGTGACAAAAACATTTTAACAGTTGCTTTTTCGACTCTTATTAGTGTAACACATTAATTTGAAGTGCTGTGTTACTTTCAAGAAAGCACAATTTACTCTATTTTGACAATTTTGACATGACTATTTTGACAGTTTTTTTACAGTAAAGCATGATCTCTATATATTTGTTCGCTCTACTTATTTCTTGTTTATTTATGATGTACTTTTTAGTGATAATCTGAATATTTGTAATGCAGAAATAATGATACTCTGTGGAGGAAAAGATGCTCTCACACGCAAATCTGACTGTCCATTGTGATAGTACTTGTCAAAGTTTTAATAGATACAGCCAAATCATTGACATTTAAGGAAAATAATAGAGATTGAGATCTTTTAATGGTTAATTGTACAGCCCTAGTTTCAACTAAATGCACAGTAATTGGCTGAGAGGCAGTCACCATACCATTAAACAAATTTTTTTGTGTGTGGTGTGCTTCATTCTGAGTCGAAACAGCAGTTATTGCTTTAGTGTGAAATCCAAGTCCTGCGAATGAGAAATAAAACATCCTTTCAAGAGGTAATTCTGTTTTTAGAGACGGATAATAATAATTATGAGCCAGCCTTTCAACCTCTGCGGTGTGAAATGATCTGTGGAGTTTCTTTCTTAAATTAAATATTTCCAGATTAAAGAAATCCACTCTTGATTAATTAATTATGTCAGTGTTAGAAAGTGAAAAAAACGGTGTGTGGGTACAACACTCGCACTCCATGAAAGCATGGAGAGGAAAGTCCACATAAAAGACTTATAAGATACTCATCTGTCTCTCTCTGTCTTAGCGTCTCTGACCACACATATATATCATCTATAATGCACGTAATGCAGTTCTCAATTATTAAGCAGCCTATGGGAACACAGACAAATTAAGATTTTACAAGTAACTGGCAGAAAAAACAACAAACAATTTGTCTGCAATAACAAATTTACAACATACAAAATACAGGCTTTTTTTTTAACAGAGTGTTTTGTACAACCACTAGTGTGAATGGATGTTAATGTATAAATGGATTTGTATGTTAAAGGATCATTTGCCAGGGCTGTGGATTAATATAGCTGTAAATAATGTTCAGTTTCTTGAACAGATTGATTATTTTGCTTCATAAGATCACCATGTTCCATCAGGAGTACAATCAGGTATTATTTAGCTTTGCCTGTTTATGTTTTTTTGACTCTCAAAGTGTATTTGAAATTTTCTCCTAAAATTTGAATTCCTCCTATGTATAAATTTAGTTATTTCATGTTAAAGGCAATGAAAATAACATATTATTTGGCATAAAAGTAAAATTACTGAACCTACACATAGGAACCCAAGACAATTGCTCACTTTAGAAGAAAAGTTTAGATGACACTTAGAGATTTTTGCATCTGAACTCTTCATTTTATGAATCACCAAGGACCACAGTTTAAGATAAATGTCTTCTTTAATGTTCTACTAAAGAAAAAAGTAATCTACATTTTGTTAATTGAGTCAATTAACAGCAATAATATTTTTTTTGGAGAACTATCTATTTAAGTATAAGATCCAGGATCATCCGGTTCACTTTCACATTCAATCTTCATACTCATAATCTTGATTTAAGCTTTAAATCTACTTAAAACTATTTCCATAACTGAAAGTAGAATGAGCGTTAGGTTTAGTTGCATGTAATTATACATTCATTCATTCATTTTCTTTTCGGCTTAGTCCCTTTATTAATCTGGGGTCACCACAGAGGAATGAACTGCCAACTTATCCAGCATATGTTTTACGCAGCGGATGCCTTTCCAGCTGCAACCCATCACTGGGAAACATCCACACAAACTCATTCGCACACATACATACACTACGGACAATTTAGCTTACCCAATTCACCTGTACCGCATGTCTTTGGACTTGTGGAGGAAACCGGAGCACCCGGAGGAAACCCACGCCAACACGGGGAGAACATGCAAACTCCACACAGAAATGCCAACTGACCCAGCCGAGGCTCGAACCAGCGACCTTCTTGCTGTGAGGCAACAGCGCTACCCACTGCGCCACTGCGTCGCGTAATTATACATTATAAATTGTAATTAATATTTTAATTACATGGAAGATGTATAACAAGGATATGTTAAAATAAAGTGTTACCAAAAGTATAGTGTCATTTTTATTATAATTTTTGTAGTTTTATTAATTATTTGAATTAGTATTTTTTCATTTTAAATGAAAAGTTTAGTAATATTTTACACAACCTGACAGAAGTCTCGTTGTTGATCCCAGTTGTAAGAGCAACAAATAATAACATGACTTCTAGTTGATAATTTGGAAAAGTGGCAGAAGGTAAAGAATCATCTGTTGAACTGCATCCCAATCATCACAAATACTGCAGAAGACCTATTGGACCTGCATGGACCCAAGATTCTCACAGAAATCAGTCAAGTTTGGTGAAGGAAAAATCATGGTTTGGGGTTACATTCAGTATGGGGCGTGCGAGAGATCTGCAGAGTGGATAGCAACATCAACAGCCTGAGGTATCAAGACATTTTGTCAAAGTGCTTCAGAATTGGCCAGCCCGGTCACCAGACATGAACATTATTGAGCATGTCTAGGGTAAGATGATGGAGGAGGCATTGAAGATGAATCCAAATAATCTTGATGAACTCTGGGAGTCCTGCAAGAACTTTTTCTTTGCCATTCCATATGACTTTATTAAGTTATTTGAGTCATTGCAGAGATGTATGGATGCAGTCGTCTAAGCTCATGGGAGTCATACACAATATTAATTATTTTTCCACTGCACCATGACTTTATATTCTATACTGTACATTATTTCTGTTAAGTGACAAGACTTTTGTCTATGCAAAGTCAGACCTTACTGTCAAAATCAAATAATTAATAATCAAGGCATGATCATATTTTATTTTGGTAAAATAAGCATAATCTAAAGGCCTTTGCCTTTCATATAAGCCACTTCTGATACCAAATGATCAACTAGAAGTCAAGTTAATATTTGTTGTTCCTAAAACTTAGATTTTTGTCAGGTAGTGTATCTTTGCTATTTTTATTAGTTTTTTTAATGCATATATAAATTATTTTAATTTAGCCTTTGTTATTTTAATTTAAATAGATTTTATTTTTAAATTACTATGTTTTATCTCTTTGTTAAATATTTTTTAATAATAAATTATATTAATTTTAAATAAAAAAATAAATGAAATAAACAAAATGATTTTTTTAAACCCTGATACATGACCTTCTTTTTTTAATGGACCACAAAAATCATTTTAAAATTCTCGTACTCTTCCATATAATGGCAGTGAACAACAACCTGCATTAAGCTTTTTAAATGTAATATATTATTTAACAAAAATCCTGACCGTGACCATTAGTCTCTGTAAATGATGCATGTTCACTCCGACTCAAGCTGGAAAAACATATGTGTATTGAGCAATCAAGATTAACGAAAATACACAAAGCTCAATGCATGTACTTTCTACTTTGTTCAAAGTGACAATAAATGATCATATTTATCTGTCAGCTGTTGTTCTGACTGTCATCTGGCAATTGGAGCTTATTTTTTGGGAATATTCAGCTTAGAGAAGAAACTACACAGATATTTTTATTTTATTCATTTATATATCTTTTAATACTATAACAAAGAAAGAAGGTCATTAGAACAACATAAAGATGAGTATTTGTTTTTTATTATCTAGTGAACTATCCCTTTAAATAGCAGATGTTTAAATGGATTAATCACAGTCATATACATCAGGGAATATATTTCATCAAATACTGAGACACACTGTGAAATATGTTCACTTTTCTCCACATGAGCAAAATTTACACCGGCCTTATGGATCATCTCTGAATATAGAGGAAATCAGCAGCGCTAAAGAATAATGATATGACTCATGCATAGGACATTTGCATCTTAAAAAAGGGCAAATCGAAAAATCAACGCTTTCACTATGGAAACCACTAAAAGGAGAAGTGCCTTTCTCAGAGAGAGGCTGTCTGAAGACTAACATCTGCAGACGGAAAAGTAAATGGATTGAAGCTTTAAGTAAACATGACGGCACGCTCAGTCACCACAGATTTGTTTGTATGTTGAACTGTTTTTTTTTTTGGTAATTGCATTAAAGTTTAAAACAAAAGCAAACATGTGGATCTACTACAAAAACTGGGATTTCATTAGGATTCACAGGTGTTTAAATATATAAATGTTGTTTGCTGTTTGGGCAGATATTGATTTGTACAATATCAATGTACAATATTATTCACTAACAAATAACAAAGATTTACGTTCATTCACTCATTTTTCTTCGGCTTAGTCCCTTATTTATCAGGGGTCGCCGCAGCGGAATGAACCGTCAACTATTCCTGCATATGTTTTACGCAACGAATGCCCTTCCAGCCTCAAACCAGTACTGGGAAACACCCATGCACACTCGCGTTCACACATACACTCATACACTACAGCCAATTTAGTTGTTGCTGTCTAAATTTAGTTTAGACAGAGCTAACCACTGAGCCACCATGCCGCCCCAAAGATTTACAGCAGTATGCAAATTTGAAAGTTTTTATTAATAAATTTTTATCTTTTTTCTACTTCCAGGCTTACAGAACAGAAGTATCAAGCATAAATGTTCAAGAAGGTAAAAAGTTTAAATATAATGGCATTGAAAACATTTACTTAATCTCAGTTATAAAAGTTATAAACACACACACACACACACACACACGCTCACGCACACACGCACACGCACACACACACATGCACGCACACGCGCACACACACACACACGCACACACGCACACGCACACGCACACACACACACTTGTATACAGTATACTGTTTATGAGGACTCTCTATAGACATAATGTATTTAATACTGTAAAATCTGCTTATTAAATGACCTTACCCTAACCCTATACCCCTAAACCAAAGGCAAATTTTAAATGTAATTTTAAAATGATAAAGGACTCCACTGAGTATGATTTTTAAGCATTTTAAATCGCAAGGAGTCGAGGACACAAGCCATGTACTCGTAAACCACCTTAATAGAGTTCAACTATAGAACATTATACAATTTTGTGTCCTCCTAAACCACATAAACAAGTACAAGCACACACACGTAAAAATAAATAAATAAAAATCAAATGTTATCTATCTTGCAGTATCTCGCAATTCAGAATTTTTTATTTACAAAATTGCAAATATTTTTTCCCACACAATTTTGACTTTCTTCAAACTACGAATTATGAGATACAAAGACACACATTTAATGACTATTTGTGAGAACTGGGGATGGGTGATATGGATTTAAATATATATCACAATATTTTTTGGTATTTATTGTGCTAATGATATTAATGACGACATATTTCTTAAGTACGTGTTCTGTTTCGTTCATCCTAGATGCTAGAGGGCATCCTCGCACAAACTCCACATATAGAAAAGACATCTGCTATCGCTGCTACAGAGAAAAGGTTAGGCTCCAGCTCCTCCTCCTATAAGCTGTTTTAATACGTTCCCTCACCCCACCCCTAACCCCAACCCCCAGTGACATCACTAGTAGAAGAAGTGCAGCAAGGAGGAGCTAGAGCTCAAGCTCCCCCTTGCTGGAGCTCAGCTCTGCCCATGTGGCTCTGCAGTGAGTACCACTTGGAGAAAAGAGGATAAAGTTGACAGAGACGGATAAATGAATCAAACATGAGCCCAATAAACAAATGCTTGTGGCAATATCTGGATTATTTGTGTTCTTCAAGCCATCCTGGGTATTTTATAAACATAAATTATATTTATAATGCAATGCTAATTCACCAAGCCATTATCACTGCACTGAATACTATAAAAATTATGATTTTCTCATTCTGTGATAAAAAACCACATCAGGGCACACGTCTGTTTTTCATCATGGGCATATTTATTATCAGTATATTGCAAATTATAAGATCTTATCCATTACTAGTCAGAACTGCTACTCTGTATCTTGCAATTTCAAGTAAGAAAAATTATCTGAATTGTGAGATAGGCTACCGTCTAAAGAAGCTGCCCATAAAGTATTATGGATTTAGTCTATTGCTGTCATCCATGCACATTTAATGTAGCTACAAATACTAATACGGTTGTGTGTTTTGTATTTAGTTGATCATGTTATTTTAGCTCTCCTCTAATGTTGTCTACAGCAGTTTTGACTGAATGTTATAATTATTGATGTTCTCTGCTGATAAAGCATGTGTACCCCTGTCTGAAACACGAATGGGCAGAAAATGGATGTTGACGTACAGCTGCCATTGGCATATCACTTCAGATGACATCAAGTGAAAAGTGCTCAGCCTCACCGAATCCATTTATCAATCAAATTTAAGGCGCTCTTTCACAGTCCACCTGTCTATAAATATCATTTACTTGCACCACGTTCCTCTGCGTCACGTCAATAACTTGATAACATAATATATATGAATTTAAAATGAAAGCGGCTCGATATTTATTGAGTTTTTGATGGATCTCTCAGTGACATGCTATGATTTAGGGTCTCAGTGTCTGACAAAGGTTAATGAAGTAGACTAAACTTCACACTTAAGGCACAAGACATTTATTCTGCGGTTTGAGAAATTATTCAGATGTAAAAAAAAAAAGAGCTTTATGTGAGTGAGGCAATAAATATAGAGCTTTTTACATAGCTGTTTAGCAGAATGTTAGCATTTATTTAAGAGTTTCTATAAAATGGTTGCAAATGGTTTTATTTCAGCACAGAGTCTAAAATGAGAAGCTAAATTATATAAATATTTTTCTGTGCATAATGTCCTCCAATACTAGGTTGTCGGCTAGAATTCTGCTTTACGATAGCTTAAATATGCAGGCCCGTAGCCAGCCTGGAAAAAGGGGTGTTTTTTTTTTTTCTTAAAAAAGTGTACCTTTTTGCAGTTTAACGCCTTATTTTCTATTTAATTATGAGGTTTAAATACTGCATGTTAGTGACATTTTAAGCACTATTTTTGCTGGATTAGCTTGTCGGATGGACATCAAACCCCACACTTTTTGATGTACCAAAAACATTTCCTAAATATTTAGAATAAAGAAATATGAAAAAAATAATTATTTTTAAATTACAAATTTATAACATTTTATTTCATTAGAAAAAAAAAGGAATCTCTTAAAGTTTTAAATAAAAAAACAAAACTGTAGCCTATTGCCATTTATTGTGCAAATAACAAACTGGCCAGCACATTCAAATTTCCTCAGTCAGAATTTGGTCATTTGAATAGTAAAAAATTTAAACATAATAATAATTTTATTATTAAAATAATAATAATGTAGAGCTTCACGCCATTTAATTTGTAATTTTTTCTTTCAAGAATAAAGATTTATAATAAAAGTTACTTGTAAAATGCTTTCTCTATTAAGCAACAATACAGTAGGTGAAAGATGACTTCACTTATGTCAGATTGTATGTTTTCTTGCACAGCTGGATGTTGGACTCATGAAAAATAATTGTTTGCATTGGAAGCCTTCTTTGATGGGTTATTTTCACAATTTATGATGGCATAGCAGTCAAAATAGGATAAATGAGCTCATGTATGGGACAAATTCTGGACCTTTGTCAGTGGGGGGTGGGTCTTTCGAACCACCCAAACCTCCGGGCCTGATATAAACTATGAATGTGAAAGAAAATTCCAATTTGGACAGAATAAATTTTCCTATGGGATTTTAGGTAAAATTGTGTTTCATGGTTCACTTTGTGATTGTATCATTCAGTAAACAACAGGAGAGCAAATTACCCACTCTTCTACCTTGGGAGACGTCTGAGAAATCTAATCCTGACAAGATAGGAGTGTCTGTGGTTTTGTTCTATGATTTTTTTATTCCTCATTTATTTTGACCTTTTTGCCGAACACTGCAACTAAAGCAAAATATGCCATTTCACTGCCTGGTTCGTGTTCATTATAAATTTCTGCCAACTTTCTGGACAAATAACAGTTGGTGGTTCAAGTACTGCTGGCACCTGATCTAATTTAAAAAGAAGATTATATGAAAAAAGGACAATCTGGACTGCTCAAAACAGCCTTAATTAACTCCTTCTCTTGATCCATAATATCATAATTCATCACATATATGATTTATTTCAGTGGGTTCCATAAGAGGTAGGTGGTTTCAGTGGATTCTGTAAGAGGTAAAAAAAACACTGCTGTTGTACAAAATTCAGAAGTGAAAAATGTGCATCATTTTTGTATTAATAATTTGGAATATAATTGTCAGGCAGCAATTATATAAATATTTGCTCCCACTTTATATTAAGTGGCCTTAAGTAATATGTACATACATTGAAATTAATCATTTGTTAAAATGTACGTATTGTGTAAATATATGTTTTTACATTGTTTTTATGATTGATTTGGAATATAATTGTCAGGCCACGTCCACTCGTGCTTTTAGAGGCCACACATTTCATTCATTTCATTTCACAGTTCAATGATTTTTATGTAACATTTTAATAAAAATACGAACAATTTTATCAAGCCAGTGAAATAAGTTGTTAAAATAGCATAATTTATTATTATTATTTTTTAAATGTGTTCTTTAATAGCCACTTTCTCTGCATAATTTGCATAATCTGGATAGTTTAAGTAATGGTATATGGTTTAGTATGGTTAAGTAATGCTATAAACACATTAAAACCCATTTAGACCAGTAAATTCACTAAATTGTTCAGTATTTAAGCTTATAGAGCATGGTGAAAGAGCATAGTTGGCAACCATGATAACAATCAGGTGGTTTGTGTGTTGGGTATTCACTACTTTTGATCAATTTAATATGACAACAACAAAACTGACAACAGATGTGTTGTGGTTTTTGAGCTCCTCTTACCATTTCCAGTTATTATAACCATCTGTGGGCTTGTTGTTGAGGTTTGGCTCATAAATCAATCAAGTTTATTAGAGTTATTAAAGTGGTCAGATGCAGATAGTGATATATTGGTATTGGTTTCTATATGAAGTATTTGGATTTTTCTTACTTTAAAATGGACTTGTTCGTGTTTGCTGATTTTCCACCAAGATCTGGCAACAAAATGCTATTGTATTGTAAATCAGTAGTCAAAACATTTTTAGTTGGAAAACAATGATGCGTAACTTTGCAACTGAAACAAGGATTTGTCAAGCCAACATTTTAGTCTCAATTAAATTCTGAATCACCCACAACCTTCCACATTTTAAGTTCAAGAGATCCCAATTACATCTGAATCCAGTTTTATTATCAATTACACAGGCATCCAGTTTTATTAATTTCAGCTGAAATGCTGTTTAAAAAAAAACTAATCTGCTGAAATACCACCAGAGGAAAAGAGGAAGGACCAGAGAGCGATGAGGGAGGTAAAACACACACGTTGCAGAGAGTATGGAGACCTCCGCTGAGTTGTGCTTACATCCTGAAAATCCCCACAGCCTTAGAACACTCCTAAGTGAACACGCTCGGCTCCGCACACCCACCTCTCATTCATATTTAATACAGCATAATAACTCACTGCTCCAGTGACTCAACACAAGTGTGATCTGGGTCCCTCCGGGTTCCCCATGCTGCTGTTCTGACACTACACTCCTTCATCTCATTAGGAAATAAAAGGATTCCACTTGGATAAGATCAGATAGCTTTGGAAGGTATACCCTACTTAGACAAAATACAGATGAGCATATAAAAAAAGACTGGGCTGGATGTATGATGTCTACCGGGTCTCTTGTGCACTCATGTTTTTTATTTTAAACGGAGATGGTGCGGCACTCACTTTTTCCAGGTGTGCCTATAGTGTAGTGAGTTGAAAACATATTCATTCCATACATATTAACATATTAATCAGAATGCCACAAGTGCACTGCACGTCATGTGACAAGATTCAACCAATCAGGTTCACACATTGTATGGATTATACACATTTCAGTAATAACGAATTCTAATTTCCATTAGACAAGCTTAAAGCACCCAAACACTAAGTCAATTATTCTATTTCTCCATTAAAGAGCCCCTATTATGGGTTTTTAAAATGACCTTCCATGTAGTGTGTAACACAGCTCTAAGTGAAGTGAAATATATAAGTGGGCAGTGTTTAAAACTATTGATTCATCTATAAAAGAGTCGACTCATAGTCCTTTAAATGAATCGTCTTGATAACGAGTCTTTAGCCGTGCCGACGTGATGTCGCTACGGAACTTAAGCCCCGCCCATTTGTTGCACGTGCAATCCCGGGAAAATTGAAACCTCTGGCCCCACCCACAAACAGAGTGGCAGGAAGAAAAACACTGTAGCAGACCCCGGTTGAATCATGTCGTGAAGACGCTGTGCTCAGCTGGATATTATTGGAAGTGTGAGGGAAATTTTTTTTTATTTTCCCTACCCAAAGATGAGGCTGTGAAGAGTCAGTGGTTGAAGTTTATTTTTGCAAAAATACCTCAGCATTATAGCCCAGGCCTTGTGCTGTGTTTCTGACGAGTGCTTCAGCAATCTACATGCTTACAACGGGTGATTCGTTTGTTAAAGGAAGGATCAGAAAAGACTATTGATGTATGGGACTTTGCAGAGCTTGTCAGGAACTTTACAGTACACAGTTCATGGACCAGTTTCTTCCTCCATTGAAAGAAATTACGGGAGTTTTCCAGGAGAAATAACAAAACGGGAGGGTGGCGGGAGATGGGTCTGAAATACAGGAGACTCCCGGGAAAAATGAGAGTGTTGGCAGGTATGCTCACACATACACTCTGCACTTCAATATTGTTGAAGCCGTAGTGGGCACTTCCCTTGTGCTGAACGCTGGACCAATCGCAACAGACTGTCATCGGTCCAATCAGCGCAGATTAGCATCGCGCTAAGGAGGCATTTGGGAACAAATGAATCGCTGAACGAATCATATGGGAGTCGCTGGGATAATTAGGTAAAATTAAATGCATATTATAAGACAATGAAAGTGTTTTTTGACCTTGCATGCATATCAGCCTGTTGTTGGAGACCCCCAAAACCAAATGTCGTGAGCGCAGTAATACGAGCATGCGAATCTCTTTGCTGGCGCACCGATTTCCTCTGTTTGTGCACAAAATTTCACGCACGCTCTCAAATATAAGCTGCTCGCACGCAAAACTTCACG
>CAIGQV010019356.1:8438028-8488835 GCA_903798115.1 Danio jaintianensis
AACAACAACAACAACAACAACAACAACAACAACAACAACAACAACAATTTAAGTAATATTCTGAAGAGAGGAACTGATTGAACTAAATCTATCTACTATATAATTATTAGTAGAAGCTGTTTGAAAGTTTTCAGAGTAAACCCAATGAACTCAAAAAGTGCTCCAAATTTGGTCCCTATTTACAAAAGAAGCTGCTCGACCATAATTCACCCGTGGCTTTCATCTAAGTCTCGGTGACAAGCATTATTTGGTTTGTCAGTCAGAGACGCTCTTGGGTTTAATAATGCGGGTGTCGCTCACTCCACGGGTGTCCAAAGGCCTTGGCAATTCAGATATAATGGGAGTGATAAGAAATGATTGACAGAAGCATCTGGACATCTAGCCGAGCTCAAAGAGCAGGCGTTTTAGACAACCAGCTGTGTACAATAGTGTTTTTCTCCTTTCGGTATTAAAATAGCAAAGGAGCCGCGGAGCTAAAGCGGCGGTGACATTTTCTGCA
Organism: Danio jaintianensis; assembly: GCA_903798115.1. NCBI lineage: Eukaryota > Metazoa > Chordata > Actinopteri > Cypriniformes > Danionidae > Danio > Danio jaintianensis. The sequence continues at coordinate 8,438,528 of CAIGQV010019356.1, forward strand.
AGCGCTCGGCACATTGACCTGCGTCTCCTGGGGTCCAGCATTAAGTTTCCTTGGCATCGCAGAGATGAAGGTGAAGACAAATGTTGAGGGAAAGGATTAAACTCTACTTTTGTACACCTCAAAATACAGAGATTTATTTATTCGAGTACAAAAAACACACAATTATATTTTCAAGTGTCAGTCATTTGAAACATATTACTTTTCACTTCTAATATTAAGATAGACATGCCGATGAATATGGCGAAAAAATAATTAACAGTTATCATACTAGTAATCATACTTCCTCGGTTGATTGATTACATTAAGAATCACAGTTTTTTATGATACATTTTATACAATGTTGTTTAAATTGAAACATTTTGGTAACACATTACTTGAAGTGGGTGTTCATAAGACTGTCATGAAACCTTTATGTCACATGCCATGAATGTGAATGAGATTTTATGCATGCCCATTCATTCATTTTCCTTCGGGTTAATTCCTAATTTATCAGGTGTCGCCACAGTAGAATGAACTACCAATGCATGCTCATGACAAATGTTATTAAGTGTCATTTGCTCAGTTATGTCATTTTAAATGCAAAGATGACGTTGTTTGTTATGACAACTTGACATAAACAAATAGATCACAACCGGTCTTTATCTTTGTCATGACAACTTGACGTAACCAAAAACACAATAACTTTGTCATAAATCTGTCATAAACATGATTGTCATAAGGCCATTATAATTGTCATGAATATTTTTCTGATCACTTTTTCAGTGGAACAAACCTGTATTTGTTATTTGAATGTTTCAATAAAAGTGTCATTACTATGTCAAATACTTTTTAAGAGCGTCATTAATATTTAATGACTAATTCAGCTTGTACCACTGTAGTTGAGGTCGAAAAAAAATATTCACGAAGCTGTTATTAAATTCATGACATTTACAATGGCTGCATGACAACAATGCTTATGACTAGTTTAGTTGTCTTGGTAATGTCAAGTTGTCATGACAAAGACAAAAACAGGATGTGATGTATTTCTGTCAAGCTGTCATAACAAACAGTGACATCCTTCCATTTAAAATGTCATAAGTGAGCAAATGACACTTAATGATAGCTGTTATAAGAATGCAGAAAATCTTATTCAGATTCATGACGAGTTTGAAGGTTGTCTTATGAACCCCCTTAAAGTAAAGTGTTACCCACATGTTTAGTAATAATGTGCTCATTTGCATAAATTTCAAGCACAAATTTTTTTTTTGATAATTTAAAAGTCGGATTCAACTCTTTTTTTTTTTTTTTTTTTCATATTTTGACATATTATAGTTTAAAGGTTTTTCTTTTCATAACTCCATAGTTCAGAAAATACTCTCAACAACCAGATTTTTTGTTTTGTAGAGTAAAATTTTGTAGAATTTGTAGAATAAAATGTTGAATACAATTATTAAAATGATGTATGTAGACATGTATCTGTAAAAATCTTCAGAATGAATGAACAAATAATTAAATAATTAATTTAATAAAGCAAACTGTCAATTTTGGTTTATGTATTGTAAGTACTGCTGAAATGAAAACTTATTGCTCAGTGCAGGAGAAAAAAAACCTCTTTAAAACCCTTTAAAATTATGTATTGTAATTGAAATCAGGTGCTATAAACATGTATTTTGGATGCTTTCTTTACATTAGACTGAAAAAAGAGCCACAAATCTCAAAATTGGCAGGGGCATGATAAAATAGTGTTTTAGCCTGCAGTGTCTCACCTTAAAAGGAGGCTTGCATTGCCTTGCCACTTATAAGGAGATAATTTTCTTAATACATTCAACACTGTTCAATTATTCAATGTGCTGATTTAGTATGGGCACATTCGGTTCTTGCCGTTCCACAAGATAATTCTATGTCATTTCTCAACGTGAAATAAATCAACACAGCAGCAGCTGGCATAATAATTTAGCTTCAAATCAGTTGTGTGCGCAAATGTACTTAAATAATATGCACAGAAATATGTTATACTCTACTTTGAGTCACTCACATTCTACATGTTAAATAAGTTTTAAGAATAATACGTATTATTATGTCCTGAAAGGTCTCAAAAGGGTCAATTTATTTTTTGTCAATACCATTAGATATTATATTGTAATTACTATACAGTATACTTACTGTCATCTAACAGTTTGGGATGAACATCTTTTTTATTAATGTTATTTTTAAATAGTTTATTTCGTTTAAATTTGTGCGTAAAAATATCTATGCTTTTTAATAATCAGTTATTTTATTAATAACTCCTTTATATTATGAACTTATTATCCATCAACAAATCTTGAAAACAATGTTTTCATACAATAATAATAATAATAATAATAATAATAGTTCCTTACATTTTATATAACGCTTTTCTGGACACTCAAAGTGTGCAGCATCCACCTGGATGACGTAACGGCAGCCATATTGCGCCAGACCGCACACCAGCTGATTGGTGGAGAGGAGACAGAGAGATGATGTCAATTATCATATGGGGATGGTTAGGAGGCCATGATGGACAGAGGCCAGTGGGTAAATTTGGCCAGGATGCCGGGGTTAAACCCCTGCTCTTTTCGAAGGACATCCTGGGATTTTTAACGACCACAAAGAGTCAGGACCTCGGTTTAACGTCTCATCAGAAAGACGGGATGATATAAAACGGGACAACAATAAGTATGGTAATAATTCCATTTCAAAATTAAATAAATGAATAAACGAACAAATGAACAAATAAATAAAAATATCTTCTAATATTGTAAATAGCTACTATTCATTCATTCATTTTCCTATTCAGCTTAGTCCCTTTATTCATCAGGGGTTGCCACAGCGGAATGAACCGCCAACTTATCCAGCATATGTTTTACACAGCGGATGCCTTTCCAGCTGCAACTCAGTACTGGGAAACATCCATACACACTCATCCACACACATACACTACGGCCAATTTAGTTTATTCAATTCACCTATAGTGCATGTCTTTGGACTGTGGGGGAAACCGGAGCACCCGGAGGAAACCCACGCCAACACGGGGAGAACATGCAAACTCCACACAGAAACGCCAACAGACCAGCTGGTGCTCAAACCAGCGACCTTCTCTTTGTGTTAAGTGACAGTGCTAACCACTGAGCCACCATGTCGCCCGTAAATAATTACTACTTTTACAATATACTATCCAAAATAAAGATACAAAAGCTGTCACTGAGGTAGTACACTTGTTTATATGAAACAAATAAAATATCTTGAAGGTACATCAGTGCCCCATTAGGTACTAATATATAACTTTAAGGTACCAATATGGATTCTTTAGGTACTAACTTGAACTACAAAAGTGTACCATCTTTAAAGGTTACTTTTCCAGTGACAGCTTTTATACTTTTATTTCTGAGAGTGTTGTGAAAGGTTCATCAGATAGAACTGAAAATCATTCATTCATCAAAGTAAACACTAGACTTATAGATTAGTAAAAAAAAATTTTTGTGAGAAACAAAGCAAGAAGCAAGATGGTTAACAAATACATCCAAAAACAATTCCACAACATAGCGTATATTCTCAGCTATACATCCAGTTTTGTCCCAGCACTCAAGAAATCAATGAAATTTAATAACAATAACAGATAAAAAGTGACAAGCCCCAAACAGAAACAAAAATGAAAATGCACAAACATTTTTTCATTTTGTGTTTGCAGCACTGGGTGAATTTCCAATAGTAAGTGTGGCTTTTAATTTCAGCAATATCTGTCCCGAGGGTCAGCAGCTGTGCAGAAACACTGTTTATCAGGGCCAAACACTGTGGGCTCAAACCGGCCTCCTTTAATCACAAACGGCTCTTCAGCTTCATTCTTTCGGACTGATATTCATCTCTCTCTTTCCTCACACTCATATGCACACAATTCCATCTAGGAATAAAGAGCAACACACATGTGCTGCCCGAAATGTGCGAAGGGACCAAGATGGATTACTAGTGCTGCGCTGGCACATTCGCTCTTTGAAAAATGATATTAGCCTCCAGTCCCGCAAGATAAAACTAATCCCGCCGAGTCTAACATGGCACTTAGACTAGTAAAGAGCATGCCAAACTAATAACGGCCACATCTCTGCGTTCATTTGCATTCTGGTTGAGGTTTCTTTCACCAAATGAAACTAATTTCTACTATTAGTGCAGTAAAAGGGATGGGGATCCATATAGAATGGGGTTAATTAGTGGAAATGATGCTATTTGGCATTTTTCTAATTTCAGACAATTGCTTTTTTTATAGAGAGCTATAATATTTGACCTTTTGCAAAAAATCCGTTCACATGATCACAATAAGGCATACAAATGATACAAAATTAAGGTTTTAAAATGCTGATTGTATTTTATTTCTTTGCATTACAGTACAATTAAAAATTGGGATGTTTGCAGAAAAATATACAGGGAACGTAAACTGGCTTAATCTCTGTAAGATATAATCAAATCATTTTGTGAGAGGAAATTAGTCATTTAGAGCATTTTTTGCATGACAATGTTTTTGGACTGGTTATTTCTGGATTCATTTCTGGAAAACACAATAGCAATGTTTTAACTTTAGAAGTGGATTGAAGAAATAAGTGGATTGACAAAACAAAACAAAACAAAACAAAACAATAATATAACGTAACATATAACAAAACAAAAGCTCTAATGGAAAGTATGCACATACACACAGTATTTTATATAGATCTACTGTCATGTTCTTTTTCATGAATTAATCGTCAAAATTATAATGCTCTTATATAAAATTTTACAAACACTGCAAGGAACATGCAATATTTTGAAATCTATTTTTACACAGTTGAACCCTATTAAATATTTAAGAAAAAAAAAAAATATATATATATAAAGAAATATTTTTCCATACTAATTTCCCCATGGAGAATTCAATTAAAGCTACTTATCAATTGTGTGAGACTGCAAACATAACATTAGCGGCAGTCAATGTGTTGTCCACCATCTTGATTGACCAATTGTCTGCCGTGCAAATGGACGTAAACTGGCTTAATCTCTGTAAGATACAATAAATCCATTTTGTGAGAGAAAATTTGTCATTTAGAGTGTTTTATTTGCATGACATAATGTGTTTGGACTGGTTATATTCATTTCTAGTTAACACAATACCAATGTTTTAACTTTAGAAGTGGATTGAAGAAATCAATATTTTTTAAGGAATATTTGTTCAGTTTTTGTTTGATCACCACAACCGAAAACATTTGGTATTTTGATAAATGTTCACAAAACAAAACAAGACAAGACAGGACAAGACTACACTAGACTAGACTAGACAAGACATGAAATAACAAAACAAAACAAAACAAAATAATTCAAAACAAAATAATTCAAAACAAAACAAAACAAAACAAAACAAGACAAGACAAGACAAAACAACCGAACACCACAACCGAAAACATTTGGTATTTGGATAAATTTTCACTTTCCAAAACAAAACAAAACAAAACAAAACAAAACAAAACAAAACAAAACAAAACAAAACAAAACAAAACAAAACAAAACAAAACAAAACAAAACAAAACAAAACAAAACAAAATGCACATATACACAATATTTTATACCGATCTACTGTCATTTTTTTCAGTTAATGATCGTTAAAATGTTCTTATTTTAAATTTTGCAAACACTAAAGTACATTATAAAATAAAGCACGAAGGTACATGCATTATTTTCAAATCTATTTTTGCACATTTGAACCCTATTGAATATTCAAGAAAAAAATATATATATAAAGAAATATTTTTCCACACTAATTGTCCCATGGAGAATTCAATTAAAGCAACACGTCAATTGTGCGAGACTGCAAACATAACATTAGCGGCAATCAATGTGCTGTCCACCATCTTGATTGACCAATTGTCTGCCGCACAAATCTATACCTATAGATTGTCTGTGGCACGACTGCACCACACGGCATATCAAATTATGCCTTGCTGGTTAAAGCGTCTTCTAGCCAACATTAGCAAAACACGACCATAGGAGGTTAAGTAAATGACAATCTATTTAAAGGGGCCGCTAATATGTTGATAGATACCCTCTACGGTTGGGTTTTAACCAAGAATTTGCGGCTTTGGGGCTTGTTCCAGATCTCCGCTTGTGGGCCCGTTCCCCTTCAAATGACATTCACTGACTGACATCGCATAATTTCCCCTGGTGAGAGAGGAGTATGAAATTAAAATGAACCATATGAGCTGCAACACAACAGTTTAGCCGGATGAGCCTTAAGGTGAGCTAATGAGGAAAAGGCATTCGGTATTTATTTTTTGGCTGAGAGAAACATTCTGTTTTATGGTGCCATCATGTTCAATCTTTGTGTCCATGAGACAGCAACTTCCAAACAGGTGTTCAATTAGATTAAAAAGAGAGAACACTCAGAACAATGGGCTTCGGTGAGGGGACAAAAAAGCACAGAATGTGACATCAAAGAATAATGAATTAAATAAATGAGTAAACTGAATTAAAACAGCTGTTTTTTGAAGGAAGAGAACTTCAGAAGAGAAATCAATATTTGGTGGAATAACCCTTGTTTTTTAATCATAATAAATAAAAACATTTGTTATTCCATTTGTCACTTTTTGTGAGTAAACTACAATATTTCTATTTTAAATTAGAAGAAATTTGGAACCCATACCCAACAAATCAATAAATCTGGTAAACCGGAGAAACAAAAGTGGCCTCTATATATACAGTGGGGGAAATAAGTATTCAACACATCACCATTTTTCTCAGAAAACATATTTCTAAAGGTGCTGTTGACTTGAAATTTTTACCGGATGTTGATAACAACCAAAGAAATCTATGTATGCAAAGAAAACAAAACTAATTTGTTTAGAAATGAAGTTATGCACAATAAAATGAATTGACACAGGGAAAAAGTATTGAACACATAAAGAAAAGGAGGTGCAGAAAGGCAGTGAAAGCCCAGACAGCAGCTGAAATCTCTCAGTAGATATTCTGCAACCCTCTGCCATTGTAAATGAGTATTAGCTGCTTCAGTCCAACATCATTATACATTATCAGGATGATGAAAGCTTACCATATGACTCATTTGCCTATATATATATATATGGTAAGCTAATGAGGGAAATACAATTTGTATTTATTTTTTTTTTAGCCGAGAGAAACATTGTTTTATGGCACCATCATATTTAATCTTCCAAACAGGTGTTCAATTAGATTAAATACAAAAAAACCCCAGAACAATGGGCTTCAGGGAGGAAAAATAGACAGAATGTGACATCAAAGAATAATAAACAAGTGTCTTTTTTTAATAAATGTGACAGCATGCTGGCGGCATTGTGTATTTTTTATACCATGCTTATTAAATGAAAACAGCTGGTTTTGAAGGAAGGCGATGTGTCAGGGAACATTTGTTATTCTGACCACTTGTCATTTTCTGGGAAAAATCAGTTCTTCAAAATATCTTCTTTTGTGTTCAACAGAAGAAAGAAACTCAAACAGGTTTGAAACAAGTGGAGGCTGAGTAAATGATGACGGGATTTTTTTTTTGGGTGAACTATCCCTTTAAGGTGAGCTAATGGGGAAAACGCATTCTGTATTTATTTAATTTTTGTCTGAGAGAAACTTTCTGTTTTATGGTGCCATCATGGTTAATCTTTTGAATCTTTGTGTCCATGAGACAAGAACTTTCAAAGCAGGTGTTCAATTACATTAAAAGAAAAAAAACAACAACAACGACAATGGGCTTCGGTGAGGAAAAATAGACAGAATGTGACATCAAAGAATTATAAACAAGTGGGTTTTTTAATAAACGTGACAGCATGCTGGTAGCACTGGGTATTTTTATCATGCTAATTAAATGGAAACAGCTGGTTTTGAAGGCGATGTGTCAGAGAACTTGGCGAACACATTCTGATAATTTGATTCTTACTTTATGTTGGATGTCTTTAACTATTATTTACTTATACCAAAATTCTTATACCAAAAGTCATATTGCCATGTTACATTGCAAAATACTTTTTCTGCTACAGAGGTGGGATATTATAGTGCTACTGAGATACTATTGTAGTTTCTATTAATAGTTTGGGTGTTACGTATATTCCATGTGCTTACTATAGTAACAACAGTAATGCATGATTGAACTAAGCATACAACCATACAGTGAGTGCATGTAGAAAATTTATATTACTCAGTACTTCATTGTATAATGCAACAAGAACACCATAACATACACAACAAACATATGTAAACATAGTTAGTTAAGTTAGTTACTAATAAATTAGTTTTAATTGTATTTTTTTAATTGACATCTTTAGTTATTTTACTGATTATTTTGCGACATTTATGAGCTTTAGCAAATTGGAGTCTTTTCTTTTTTTATTTAAGTTTTAGTTATTTTAGTATATATTAGTTTTATTTGTATTTTTATTTTTAAATTGACATTTTAGTTATTTAACTGATTATTTTGTAACATTTATGAGTTTTAGCAAACAGTGGTCTGTTCGTTTTTATTTAAGGTTTAACTACTTTAGTACATAATAAAAACTGGAAAGCTGAATTAACATGTTTTGGTCACACTTTATTTTAAGGTATAATTCTCGCTATTAATAAACAATTATCTATAACTTTTGTCTCAATAAACAACTAATTTGCTGCTTATTCAAATTTATTAAGATAGTGGTTATATTAGGCAGGATTAGGGATGAAGAATATTTACTTCATAAGTACTAATAAACAGCCAATATCTTAAAAAGCAGGAAAGCCCCTAGTTAATAGTGACAATTGATACTTAAAATAATGTGTTACCCATGTTTTTTATTTATTTATTCCAGTTAAAAATGTATTTTATTTCAAGTAACAAAAATGGCTTTAGTTTTGTGATTCTTGAGTTTTAGTTATCTTCAACAACCCTGATATACAACAGTTAGGTTTGGAGACTGGTTTAGTGATATCGAAAAGTTGTTTTGGTTGAAGTTTGGTTAATGTGTCAACAGCAGTGGCGAGGCTACATAAGGGCCAGGGTGGCACTGGCCCACTTAGATTGTAGGCTGGCCCTCCCAGAAAAAAAATATTTTAAAGCTGAAAAATCCAGCATTCAAAACATGTAATGTATGTAAGAGAATATGAATGTAGTTTAACGTTGACGATTAACAGTTTCCTTTAGTTATTATAAGTTTGTGAATCAAGTTTAAAATCCCCCCAAATTTGATTGACTGAGGCAAAAGCTCTGAAAATGAAACTAGAAGTGCCGTACAGTGGACTGATTTGCTGGTCAAGGACATTATAAGTAATAAAATGACAAATGAGTATTATGAGAGAGGTACAATAATATATTAATCTGGTTTGTCTAGTCTTAAACTAGTTGTCAGAATTAAATGAAATGCCTTATTTTGGTAGTTTCATTGTAATGTTGTAGTGTAGTGTAGTAATCATGTTTAGGCGATCGTTTGGAGTTTTACATTTCAAAAGTCTGAAAAATATAACAGGACATATATTGATCTTATTTGCAGTGTTGGAGAAAAAGTAATACATTACAATCTAAAGTCACTTAAAAAGTAGCTGAATGTGTTACTTAGTTACTTTTTAAGCAAAGTAATGTAAAAGTATGTGTTATTTATTTATTTATATGCGTTTTTTTTGAGTATATGTTTATTTAGAACATATTTTTGCAATTTATTTATTTTTGCAAAATAGATACTCAAAAATGTCATTCGTTAAATCAATTACTTTATTATCAGAGATCATAAATATAAGAAACTACTTATTATACACTTAGTTTAAGAGTAGGCATTGAGGTCCATCCTATTTTACCAAGGTCAACTCATTTTTAAATTTCTGGCCTCGCCTCTGGTCAACAGTATAATTATAGTTGAGTATAATTATAAGTAAAGTTAATTCTGCTTGTGAAAATCCACAACATTTACAATTACACCAATGCTTTTTAAAAATATAAGTTTACTGTGAAAAGAGGTTAGTGTTAACTAAAACGAAAGAACAAATCAAATTAAAAAGGACACTTTTGAGAAGATGGCTGCCTAAACTGTAGCTCCGCTCCTCATTGCTCAATAAATTGCTACCCTCCTTGATTTGAGTTAGAGAATTCCCTAATTAAAAAGCTCAACACCTGACGAACATGTCCAAGACCCAGGATTTTCCACTTTTCTCTTCCTCGCGATCGCAGAAAAAGAAGAAACAAAATACGTCAGCAGAAACGGCCTCGGCTTCAACAGAACAAACAGACCCAGTCCTGAATGAAATACGATCACTAAGTACCCAATTGGGGAACATAGATGGACGTTTCGACACTGTCGAAAGCCGTCTCGATGCTATATCGAATTCGGTCTCTGTAGTTCACGAGACTTTATTTAATTTGTCACAAAGAGTGTCTTCGATGGACTCTCGTGTAACAGAAACCGAAAACAGGATCTCTACCACAGAAGATGCTCTGCAGGCCCGCGAGAGTGAACTATCTACTTTGACAAAAACAGTGACTCGGCTTCAAGCTAAAGTGGACGACTTAGAAAACCGAGGAAGACGTAAGAATCGGCGAATCGTCGGTTTACCCGAGAAAGCGGAGGGCTCTACCCCGCTCGCCCAATTCCTGATGGAAATGATACCAAAATGGCTCGACCTTTCTTTTGATTTTAAGTTTGAGATTGAGAGAGCGCACCGATCGCCCGGACCTGCTCCAGCAGGCAGTGACCCACCACGTAGCGTACTGGTCAGATTTCTACGCTACGCGGACAAAGAGCGCATTATACAAGCAGCGATAAAAAAAAGGCATATTATTCACGAAGGCAAACAGGTACGCTTCTTTCAAGATCTGTCTGTGGAGGTGATGAGGAAACGAAAGGAATTCGATGCTGTGAGGAAGATTCTGGTTGATCGCAAAATGTTCCGTGGATTCGCGTACCCGGCCAAGCTGCGCTGTCTTTCCGGCTCGGAACTTCGTACGTTCAACACTCCGGCCGCGGTGGAGGAGTTTATTGAGACTTTGTAAGATAAGTGATGAAGGGATTCTTAATTATTCTCTCATCTATGTTACATTCGGAGGTGTAGTGACTTTATTTTATCTGGGTTCTCATACGCCATTTATCTGTTTCTATTCGGAATGACAGATGTGATTGTAAATTCATAAACGGATCAATCATTTCTCCTGTCACTTTAGTTTCAATGAAAACAAATGTTTCATTTTCTTACTTTTCTGTATGGGTACTCCGAGATGATATCTGTATTATTGGAGCGGGTTAATGTAACGTTAGTGTGTCTCAAATGTATATGATCCTGAACCTTATGTTGGTAACAGGTATAACTTTTCTTTACCTGAGCCCAATGAGGTACAGAGACCTAGGTTTAGGGGGATTTAGATGGCACTGTCATTTGGGGACAGAGCCTAGGGTGGGGGAGAGGGAGTTGTTTTTTTGTTTTTTGTTCTTTAAGGTTACAAATTTGCCCATCAGATACCGTTGTCATGGGGCGTCACGGTGGCGCAGTGGGTAGCACGTTCGCCTCACAGCAAGAAGGTCGCTGGTTCGAGCCTCGGCTGGGTCAGTTGGCGTTTCTGTGTGGAGTTTGCATGTTCTCCCCGTGTTCGCGTGGGGGGTGCTCCGGTTCCCCCACAAGTCCAAAGACATGCGCTATAGGTGAATTGGGTGGGCTAAATTGTCCATAGTGTGTGAATGTGAATGAGTCTGTATGGAAGTTTCCCAGTGATGGGTTGCAGCTGGAAGGGCATCCGCTGTGTGAAACATATGCTGGATAAGTTGGCGGTTCATTCCGCTGTGGCGACCCCGGATTAATAAAGGGACTAAGCCGAAAAGAAAATGAATGAATGAATGAATACCGTTGTCATATTATTTTCATGAAGAAAACTACAGTCTATTTTTATTTTATCTTTTTTTACACCTGGTGGTAATGGAGAGTTCGACTAGATTTATGACATGGAACGTTAAAGGATTAGGACATGTGATTAAAAGGAATTTTTTTTTGACATTCTTAAAAAAGGAAAAAGTTAAAGTCGCTATGCTTCAGGAAACTCACCTATCGGATAGTGAACATTTGAAATTGAAACGAGATTGGGTGGGTCAAGTGTATTATTCTTCATGCATAAATAACCCTAGGAAAAGAGGTACAATTATTTTAATTAATAAACACTTACCATTTATTTTGAAAAACCAAATTAGAGATCCTGAAGGTAGATTCATTTTGATCACTGGCCTTATGCATGGGCAGCACATCACAATAATGAATGTTTATGCACCCAATGAAGATTCTCCCAGATTCATGTCCAAAATAATTTTGTTATTCAATGAACACTGCACGGGACTGGGGATCTGTGCTGGAGATTAATTGTGTGATCGATGAAAGACTAGACAGATCTTCATCAGGAACTGTAGTCAATCCTAAATCCTCTTTGGTACTTAAAAAATTATGTAAAGAAATTGGCCTAATTGATAGTTGGAGAGAATTAAACCCTACCACTAGAGACTATACATTTTACTCTAACCCTCATTGTTCGTACTCAAGAATTGATTATATTTTTATTCCAAACACCTATTTTAATCTTACATCTTGTAGTCAAATCGGTTCAATTGCCATTTCAGACCACGCTCCAGTTCAATTAGATATTAAATTAGAAATCCCCCCCAAAAAAAACAAGACATGGAAATTGGACTCTTCTTTGTTGCTGGACCCCAAATTTTGTAATATTGTACGGGAATCAATACAGAATTATTGGTTAGATAACAAAAATTCACCTGTCTCTCCTACAATAATGTGGGATGCAGCTAAGGCTACAATACGGGGCTATATTATTTCTTATGCTACTGCGCATAAGAAAGCTCTTATAGCTAAATGGCAAAATTTAAAAAAGGAGGTCAAAAGACAAGAATATTTACATAGTAGTAATCCCACTCAACTTAACTTAAAAAATTAATCTTTCTTTCCAAACAGAATTATTATGAGAATGCAAACAAACCTGGTCGACTGTTAGCATATCAGATTAAAAAGGAACAATCTGAGCGAACAATTAAGTCTCTTAAGATGTCAAATGGTGTTTCTACATATGACTCTGCCATTATAAATAATACATTCCGATCCTACTATGAATCGCTCTATAGCTCACAAGGCAGTGTTTCACAACTACAAATTCAAACTTTTTTCAATAATATTTCTCTTCCAACTATTTCAGATGAAGATAGAGATTATCTACATTCGCCTATAACTTCAGAAGAGATCCTAGCTGCGATACAATCAATGTTATCCAACAAATCGCCGGGACCTGACGGTTTCCCCTCAGAATTTTATAAATCATTCTGGCCTGAACTTTCTAATATTTTGGTTCCAGCTTTACAAGATATCTTAGATCAAGGCATGATTCCGGAAACTTGGAAAACAGCAAATATCTGTGTAATACTCAAGAAAGATAAAGATCCTCAAGACTGTGCATCATACAGACCAATAAGTCTACTTAATACAGATTATAAAATACTGGCAAAGATTTTGGCATGTAGATTAGAGAGTATGCTTCTCAAGTTAATTAACCCAGACCAAACAGGCTTCATAAAATCACGTTATGGGACAGACAATATACGCAGACTTTTAAATGTTATTAATTTTGTCCAAAGTGAAGGACACCCGGCACTTGTTCTCTCCCTTGACGCCGAAAAAGCTTTTGACAGAGTCGAGTGGGACTTTTTATTTGCTACTCTTGAGAAATTTAATCTAGGAAATAATTTTATTAGGTGGATTCGGTTGCTTTATTCTGATCCTAAGGCAACAGTAATTACAAATGGTCTCACTTCGACTCGAACCCCTAGCAGAACTCGTCAGACAAAACAGAAATTTCCACGGTATTTTAGTGGGAGGGGAAGATCATCGTACCTCACTTTACGCCGATGATGTACTTATATATATGTCTAAACCAGAGCAATCTATCCCAACATTGCTGGAATGCATCTCATACTACAGTAGTTTCTCTGGTTACAAAATAAATCTTTCCAAGTCTATAGCTTTACCTTTAAACATCCCTTCTTTACACTATCTAAAATTAATTTCCCCTTTCAAATTATCAGAATTTGGCTTTAGATATCTAGGAATTTATGTCACATCTTCACTTAGAGACCTTAATAAAAATAATTATACACCTCTTAAAGAACAACTTAAGCCTAATCTGAAAACATGGTGTTCACTACCAATTTCATTTCTAGGAAGAATAAATGTAATAAAAATGAATGTACTTCCTAAATTCTTATATTTATTTCAGTCCATACCTAACTATTTAGCAAATTCATTTTTCAAAGATCTTAATAAGCACATCTCAAAGTTTATTTGGAACAATAAAAGGCCGCGTATCAAAATTTCTAAATTAATAAAGCCTAAAGATAAGGGTGGAATAGGCTTGCCAAATCTTCAGTTTTATTATTGAATCAGAATCAGAATCAGAAAGAGCTTTATTGCCAGGTATGTTCACACATACGAGGAATTTGTTTTCGTGACAGAGCTTCTACAGTGCAACAAAATTACAGAGACAGGACAAAAAACAGATAATAAATATATTTTAAAAATAAAAGTTGTAGTGAATGCAAATATACAAATTGACAAGTGTATGTACAGGGATATTACTATATACATATAAAATATGTTGTTAAATAAGTGTTTATGAGTATAAAAAGTGTATAGCAAGTAGTGATGTTTGTTCCATAATTACTATCATTCAAGTGTTCATGAGATGGATTGCCTGAGGGAAGAAACTGTTTCTGTGTCGGGCTGTTCTGGTGCACAGTGCTCTGTAGCGTCAACCAGAAGGTAAAAGTTCAAAGAGGCAGTGTGCTGGGTGTGAGGGGTCCAGAGTGATTTTGGCAGCCCTTCTGCTTGCTCTGGATAAGTACAGTTCTTGGAGAGTAGGGAGGATTGTACCAGTGATTCGCTCAGCAGTCCGAACTATTCGACGTAGTCTTCGGAGGTCGGATTTGGTAGCTGAGCTAAACCAGACAGTTATTGAAGTGCAGAGGACTGATTCAATGATGGAAGTGTAGAACTGTTTCAGCAGCTCCTTTGGAAGGTTGAACTTCCTCAGCTGACGAAGGAAGTACAACCTCTGTTGAGCTTTTTTGACAATGGAGTCAATGTGAGTGTCCCACTTCAGATCCTGAGAGATGGTGGTGCCCAGGAACCTGAATGACTCCACTGCTGCCACAATGCTGTCCATGATGCTCAGTGGGGGGAGAGCAGGGGGGTTTCTCCTGAAGTCCACAATCATCTCCACTGTTTTGAGCGTGTTCAGTTCCAGGTTGTTGTGACTGCACCAGACAGCCAGCTCCTTAACCTCCTGTCTGTAAGCAGACTCGTCACCGTCCTGAATGAGGCCGATAAGTGTGGTGTAGTCTGCAAACTTCAGGATTTTGACAGAGGCGTCCTTTGAGGTGCAGTCATTTGTGTACAGTGAGAAGAGCAGAGGGGAGAGGACACACCCCTGGGGGGCGCCAGTGCTGATTGTGCGGGTACTGGATGAGAATTTTCCCAGCTTCACCAGCTGCTGCCTGTCCGTTAGGAAGCTGTTGATCCACTGACAGACAGAGTTGGGCACGGAGAGCTGAGTTAATTTGGGCAGGAGAAGTTTTGGGATGATAGTGTTGAAAGCCGAGCTGAAGTCAACAAACAAGATCCTCACATAGGTCCCTGGTCTGTCTAGGTGTTGCAGAACATAATGCACTCCCATATTGACTGCATCATCCACAGACCTGTTTGCTCTGTAGGCAAACTGAAGAGAGTCCAGTGAGGGTTCAGTGATGTCCTTCAGGTGGGCCAGCACCAATTTTTCAAAAGACTTCATGACCACAGATGTTAGCGCCACCGGTCTGTAGTCATTTAGTCCTGTAAGTTTCGGTTTCTTTGGGATGGGGATGATGGTGGAGCGTTTGAAGCAGGAGGGCACTTCACACAGCTCCAGTGATCTGTTGAAGATCAGGGTGAAGATGGGGGCCAGTTGGTCAGCACAGGATTTTAGACAGGCTGGTGTTACAAAATCTGGGCCTGGTGCTTTTTTCCTCTTCTGTTTTTGGAAGACCTGGCGCACATCATCTTCACTGAACTGAAGTGTGGGGGAGACGGGGGGTGGTGTGAAGAGCAGTTCAGAGTGGGTGTGGGGTGTTTTCTCAAACCTGCAGTAAAACTCATTCAGGTCGTTTGCAAGTCGTTCGTTGTCTACAGTGCTGGGGGATGGTTTCTTGTAGTTTGTGATATTTTTCAAACTTTTCCACACGGATGCTGAGTCGCTGGAAGAGAACTGACTCCTTAGTTCCTCAGAATAGTTATTGGGCAGCCCAAATCAAAAATATGATTAGCTGGTGTAGTGAGAGGACTAACTCTATTTGGTTTAAGATGGAAGAAACAGCTTGCTCCCCGTTTTATATTAAATATTTGCCATTTGTTAAGAATTATATAAAACTAAAAAAGATTTCGGAACATTTTATCATATCAAATACTCTTAGAACCTGGAAAGATGTAAAGACTTATTTGGGAATTTCTACCCCTTTCTCTTTGTATTCCCCACTTGCTTTTAACCCTGATATGCCTTTAACATTGCAAAACACTGTTTTTTCAGCATGGCTGAAATTGGGCATTTCTCAAATATCTTGTTTATTTTCAGAGGGCACCATAAAGTCTTTCCAACAGATGGTAGACCAATATAAAGTTCCAAAATCCAATTTTTATAAATATCTACAATTGCGACATTTTTTAAAACCAAAGTTGGACATAGGAGAGCTGAGAACCAAAACAACAGAGATCGAATACCTTTTACTGAATCCATCTTGTTTAAAAGGATTGATAACAAGGATATATGACATTCTGTCTAACAACTGCACTTCTGCTTGGCTAGGACTTAAGGATGTTTGGGAGAAGGATATTGGTCATACTATTGAAGAGAATGACTGGGACATTGTATGTGATAATATATACCCGAAATGTACCTCTCTTGGGATCCATGAGCTCAATTTTAAATTTTTTAATAGGATATATCTTACACCAATACGTATTAAGAAAATGTTTACCAACGCCACAGACTTTTGTTTCAAATGTAAAAAAGATAAAGGGACATTCATTCATTGTTTTTGGGACTGTGACAAAATTTTGCCATTTTGGAAGAAAATACATAAGGTACTGGAAAATATTCTTAAGCTAAATTTTGATATGACCCCAGCTTTGTATTTACTGAATCTTAATGTGAACAACCTGTTTGGAAAAGATGCATTACAGTTATTTATTGTCCTGGTTAGCTAAAAAATGTATTTTGCTACTTTGGTCTGCATCACAGGCTCCATCTTTCAAAATGTGGATATCACAAATTGCTATATGGCTACCATTAGAAAAACTTACCTATGACAAACATACAAAATCTGATAGATTTTGGTCAATTTGGTCTCCCCTTTGGGAATACATAAAAGAGCTCTCTTAAATTAACACAGGATCCTTGTCATTCATTTATAATTTTTGTTACAACCTTCACTTAAAGACTGCTCTAAACTGGTGTGATCATACTTTTTTTTTATTTTTACCTATTTATTTGTTTTTATTTATATTAATTCTTTGTTATTCTCCATTTTTAGGACTGTACACTCTGTAACACATTTATACATGTTGATGTTAATATTCTGTGAATGTGGGCATACAATAAAAAAATAAATAAAAAAAAAGGACACTTTTCTGATGCTTGCACGCTCCTTTTTGTCATTGACCCTTTAGTTTTTAATGACACTCAATACAAAAAGTGGGTTCGTAGCTTTTAAGCATTAGACAGAAAATCAAGTTAAAGCTTAATTCCACAATAACAAGATCAAGTAAAGTGGCTTAATTGGATGAGTAAACAGATGCCCATCCTCAAGCGGGTCCAATATGACCAATCACAGCCTTCATTGGCTCTCTTATGTAGATCTTTCTGATAGACCTTCATTCAACTGCACCACAGATAAGCTTTTAAATGGAAATCATCCTGACAAGCAATCACTTCATAGTGTGTGCTCATCACACACCTCTTGCTTCATCTCTCGCTCTATGCATCTACAAGTGGAAGTTAACTCTAGATTAGTGAGTGTTGAGGCACTTTTACAGATTTAGGCATTTATGTTGATGAAAAACAGGTCACAGGTCACAATTAAGGCAAGACACTGCTGGTGAATAGGGTCAAAAATGACTAATATTTATCACCATACTTCAAAATATGCAAACAAGGTATTATTTCATTAAATATGCACTAATTTGCATACGTTTCTAGCACAAAATATGAGACTGCTGGATGAAGTCTAGATTAAAATTCTCATATATATATTTTTTGACATATCAGAGGTTTTTACTTTTGGGAATCTCTGAATAATTCAGAAAACAGCCAAAATGTATTTATTTTATTATAATTTTCTTTGTAGAATAAAATGTTGCATATCATCAGGGAAATTATGCATGAACAAATCCCTCAGTAAAACTTTCAGGATGGGGATATGAATAAAACTGTGAGGTTTGGTGTGAATGTGCTACTGAAATGGAAATTCATGGCTCATCGTCGAAGAAAAAGCTAATTTTGAGAAAACAACCATTAAAAATAACAAAGAGCAATACATTTATTACAGTATTTATTAATCTTGGTTAAGGTTATTTAAGGAAATACAACAGTTCATTGTTAGTTTATGTTAGCTCACAGATATTAAATCATTAAATAATATGTTAATAATACATTAAATAATATAAACAGATGGAACTTTTTTTTATTTTTTATAAAAAAATGTCCTAATACCATTATTGCTATAAAAAAAAAGAAAAAAAAGAGAAAGATATATATAGTCAAGTCCGAAGTATTCATACCCTAGGCAAACTCTGACATAAAGTTTTTGTTCAAATGTAAATAAAAACTGAGAAATATTTTTTTCCACAATGATGCCTCTTGTACATCATCTTATTATCTTTTGGGAAAAGCCTGTGTCATTTGTTTGCTGGGTGAATAAAAGTAACTTTAATTCAGAATTTGCCAGGAGTATAAATCATTTCGGGCTTGACTGTATACGTATATATATCAATCAATATGTCCTAAAAATGCATAATATTCTTTAAGCACAATAGATTTAAATTGGTTTCATTCTTTTTAAAATCAGATTCGGTACATTTGTCCCATTCTACTCTTCTTCCCCTGCACTAGAACCAGAAATTTTACAAAGATCAAAAGAAGACAGTCCAAATTTCCTCCAAAAACCATTCCATCATATATATATATATATATATATATATATACACACACACACACCAGGCAACCTTTCATCTTCTTCAAAAGCCTATTCTTTGAGAGAGGGCAATTTCCGACACACAGCTTTGTGAAAAAAGATCAACTCTCCATTAGTTTGTCTTTTACAAATTATGCCTCCACAGAAAACCTTTGATCCTTTGTGTTAACTTAAGTCTGTACATCTAATATTGTCACCTAGTGCTGCACGTGTACAGACTTCTGATGTGAGGAGCTAATGATTCACCTTTCCTGTCTAAAGAACAGGCATCGCTGTTGGTCTAATATATATATATATCTGACTCACGGCTACTTTATTAGGTAGACCTTGCTGATACCCAGTTTTACCCGTCTTGTCTTCAGACCTGGATTAACTCAACAAGGTTCTGGAAATATCTTTCAGACATTTTGACACATGTTCACATGAAAGTATCACTCAAATTTTGTTCAAATTCTGAATTAAAATTAAAATTTAGATTGAAAAAAGCATTTTTCTGCAAACAATGTTTCTATAAATCATAGAAATTTTCTTACATTTTCACACATAAATTTTCATACAAATAGTCATAAAATGTCTGCATTCACACAAACATGTGATTCTGAATTATCTGGATAATCCATAACTAGTTTATGATTTGTTTGTTTTTATGATGAGTTATGTTTGTCCTAACATAGGACAAAGTAGTGTTCTGTCCACTGTTTTCCAGAAAAAAAAATTCCATGTCCTTCACTTTATTTGGTTTTCAGCATCTTTATGCTGTATAATTTTAGAGATACATCAAATCAGGTACTCGTACAAGTACATTTTTATAATCCCCCCTTTTATACAGTAAATAATCAAAATAAAGCTAATTGCAAAGCTGGCTTCAATCGTACATATTTAATGCTTCTAAATAAAAAAACCTTTTTTATAATATTCAACAAATTATGTTTTGTAGATTCTGCAAGGTGTATGCAAATTTATGGCCTCCAAAAAATAAATAAATAAAATAAATAAACAAATAAAATAATATATATAAATACAAATAAATAAATTAATAAAAATATCTAAATAATAAATAAAATATTATATATTATATATGTTTTATTAAACTTTTCTTTAAATCAGTTTCTTACAAATGATCTTATTTTATAAAAAAAATTATTATGTTTTAGCAATATATTTTTATGAAAATCATGCAAATCCAGTAGACCTGCAGCCAATTTGCCATCAGGAGTTTAATAATAATTAAATCACCTTATTTCAACATTCTGATGTCTTGATCATCTTGACCACTAAATCCAAATTTGTTAATGTTGATTATATACTCGCATTAACAAGCAATAAAATAAATGTGGCTAATAATAATGTCCCATGTGACTAATGCTAACCAATTCTCCAAAGTCCAAACCAGCAAACCCATCAAAAAATAAACAAATAAATAAATAAAAGAATCTGCAATATTCAAAAGGACACACAGTGGCTGCAATGCTATCTAACACCAAGCCACTGCTAATAACCTCCCCTGGGCTGCACGGAGCCGCATACAAACGTATTATATTCCACTGTTTGTTAAACAAGTGCACATCAGCACAGCACAGGCAAAAATTAGCTGTCAACTCAAGCGCTGCGATCCCGCACTATTGCACAGCAGTCATGAAGAATCAACTCAAAATCATGCAGACGGATGAAAACATCAGGCCGTCCGATGACCTGTCCTACCTAAAACAGCTGATTGTATATCTGGAACAAATCCCCTGCTCCATCTCTTTTATTTATGTGCTGCTCCTGTGGGTATTATTTATTTTACTGCAGTGCATGACTTTCAAAAAGGTGTGTGATTCTGAAGCTGCTGCTGTCTTCTTTTACAAAGAGAAAAAAGACATTCGGCTTGCCGTTTCAGCAGGTTTGAGCCACGGATGTGATCTATGCGGACATCAAGAGACGACCCAAATATAGCAGAAACAAAAGCGTCCCTCAAAACGAACAGTGACATTTATTGTACATTAATGCACAGCAAGGATTCAATAATACTTTAAATTAACATGAAAACTGAGAGAAATACCATTGTAATATTTTCTTTTATCAGACATTTGCCAGATATAAATAGATGAAAAATACTATTGCGTGTATATAACACTCTTTAAGTGTATTTTATTTTCTTCGATGAACAAAACAAAACAAATAATTTTTTTTAATGTACATTTATATACATTTGTATATAAATATTTGTATGATATAGCATTTATATATATATTTTTTTTTTACCTACATTAAAGCAGAGTAAAATACTATCATTCACTATATCCTAGTATACTATTTTTATATATATGAATAAATAATATAAATTGTTTACTTCACATATTATTTAATCTAAATTAAGCTTCATTTTCTTAAGGAATAATGCAATTATATACAATAAAATTGTAGATAGCTTTAGACAGGCAGTGAAAAGTACATTTAGATACTTTAATTATTTCTTATTTATACTGATTATAATTGTATACTGACAATTATCAACACTAAAATAAAGCAGAAGCTGTAGAATAAAGCTGTTTATGAATAAATAGCAACCAAACTAAACAATAATAAAATAATAAAAGAAATAAGAGAATAGCAGTACAATCCTTTAAAAAAAACATATACAATTTCAATAATATTCCTTTTTTATACTCTTTATGATTCTGAAATAGACCATTTAAATATTCATTCATTCATTCATTCATTTTCTTTTCGGCTTAGTCCCTTTATTTATCTGGGGTCACCACTGCGGAATGAAACGCCAACTTATCTAGCATATGTTTTACACAGCGGATGCCTTTCTAGGAGCAACCCATCACTGGGAAACACCCATACACTCTCATTCACACACATACACTACAGACAACTTAACTTACACAATTCACAAACCGGAGCACCCGGAGGAAACCCACGCGAACACGGGGAGAACATGCAAACTCCACACAGAAATGCCAACTGACCCAGCCGAGGCTCGACCCAGCAACCTTCTTGCTGTGAGGCGACAGCGCTACCCACTGCGCCACCGCGTCACCCCCATTTAAATATTTTTGAATATTATTTTATTAAATTGTTATTAACATGTTATTATTAAATATAAAAAAATAATATACATTTTTATATTATTTTTTATAAAAATCTCTCTGAATTTGATTCATTTTGTTAAGGCACAATTAACAAATCAAGTAAATATACTAAAACATTTTAAATATTTGCTTTAGGTAGTAATAAATACACTTATTAATAAATACTTTATTTATTATACTGATATAATTTACAACAGTAGAATAAAATAGAGGCTGTACAAAAATTCGATCTTTTTGAATAAGCAACAAATAACTAAACATAATAATAATAATAATAATAATAATAATATTAATAATAATAATAATAATAATAATAATAATAATAATAATAATAATAATAATAATAATAATAATAATAATACTGTAATGTAATGGAACTTGTCTAGTCTCTAACTGTCTTGCCACAGACATATCACCCTGCATCAGGGGGTGCTCTTCCTGGGGTCTGTGTGGGTCCTAATGCCCCATGTAGTGAAGGGGACACTATACTGTTAGTGAGTGCCATCTTTTGGATGAGATGTTAAACCGAGGTCCTGACTCTCTGTGGTCATTAAAAATCCCATGGCACTTCTCGTAAAGAGTAGTGGTGTAACCCTGGTGTCCTGGTCAAATTTCCTCCATTGGCCCTTAGCGATCATGGCCTCCCAATCATCCCCATCCACCGAATTGGCTGAATTACTGTCTCTTCACTCCACCAATAGCTGGTGTGTGGTGAGCGCACTGGCGCCACTGTCCTGTGGCTGCTGTCGCATCATCCAAGTGGATGCTGCACACTGGTGGTGGTGTGGAGAGACCCCCCTCATGATTTTGAAGCGCTTTGGGTGTATGGCCATACACGATAAATGTGCTATATAAATACACATTACATTACATTATAATACATAATAATAATAGTTATAAAAATAGAATAGGAAAGTGCTTTTTAAATACATAAAATTTCAATAACATACTTTTTCAACATATTTTTTACGACTCTATTTCTATACATTATTATAAACATGCTTAAATTTAGTAATTTGTTTTTTTTATTATCTATTTTCAAAACTGCAAATGACTACTGAACACTAAGAGTATGCTGCTTCAATCCTGCGACCGAACCGAGGGTCCCAACCAGCCAGTTTAGACCCCCTAATCTATAGGATCTCCAGGTAGACGCATCAGTTACGAATCAGACACAAACGTCCTCCATCCTTTCGATTTCTCTGCTCTGCTTCCTATGAAGATGGATGAAGGTGACACCATCTCCTCCTCTCCTTCTCCGCCATGAAAGAGAGCGACCACAATTATGACGATTAATCTTACACAAAAGCAGCTCAAATGCACGCTTTGATCAGGTCTGGCTCTCAGACAGGTGTTTGCACTCAGCATGCGTCCATATACACTAACAGGCATTTGCATAAAACAATACGTCTGATTATGAATTGGTCTCTAATGGCATTTCCACTTAATGAGAGTGCATGGTGTCTTTATACCTGCTGCTGTTTGCAAGGTTAGCGAGAGCTGACAGGGACACAGTATAAATGAAGCACTTAAAGCCCCTGCAAAATTCATTCATTCATTCATTTTCTTTTCGCTTTAGTCCCTTTATTTATCAGGGGTCGCCACAGCGGAATGAACCGCCAACTTATCCAGCATATGTTTTATGCAGCAGATGCCCTTCCAGCTGCAACCCATCAATGGGAAACATCCATACACACTTATTAACACACATACACTAGGACAATTTAGCTTACCCAATTCACCTGTACCGCATGTCTTTGGACCTGTGAGGGAAACTGGAGCACCCGGAGGAACCCACGCGAACACGGGGAGAACATGCAAACTCCACACAGAAATGCCAACTGACCCAGCCAAGGCTCGAACCAGCGACCTTCTTGCTGTGAGGCGACAGCGCTACCCACTGCAAAATTGATTTATTTAACATATGTGGCATATACGAAAAATATAGGTAAGATATAGTATAAACAATAAATAAATAAATAAAATAAATAAGTAAATAAATAAGAAAACAAATAAATAACTAAATAACTAAATAAACAAATAAATAAATAAATAAATAAATTTCATTGTTTAAGGGTTAGGGTTAATTCAATTGTTTGTGTATAAATTCATCTGAAATCTGAGAACACGCAAAAAAAATCCGAGAACATGCAAAAATTGTCTAATAACAATACTATTTTTATGCATTTAAAATCTACAGCAGAATAAAATAGTACAATGTTATGCAACTTTTCTGTAAATATACTTAATAAATATATCAGAGCATATGGTTCTAAAACATGGTTTAATTTATTTAGACTACGAAATAACAGTATTAGAATTAACAAAATAGTTCAGCAAAAATTACACTATTGGCAAATCAAATAAAGACAATTTTTTATAATGTACAAATTTATATGCTACTTTAATGCGTTGCAAAAAATTATAATCTTGCTTAGTATTATTCTGTTCTTTTTTATTACAAATATCCAAAATGTGAAAAAATCCTAAAACAATTTTTGAGTCTTATTAAAAAAAAAGCAGTTTAATTAAATCAATTTCGATTCAATTGCCAATTTTCCATTTCAATAAATATATATTGACTTAAGAATGATAAAATTAGTTATTTCTGGACATTAGCTTGTTATATAAGTTACTGATTACTGCTTTTTATTTGTACCTGTGTCCAAAGTGACAACAAGGGCTAATTAAGCTATAAATAATTTACTTCACTCTTCGAACATTAAACATTACAGTTTTATAATGAATAACAGAAATGAATATCCAGTGTAATAACCCACACAAACTGGGACTATTTTTGCTCATGTTTATAGCTGATTGGCGCTAATGTGAGTATGCAAAGATGCCAGCTGTAAAACCAACATAAAAAAAAATATGCCTCAGTCTTGTAGTTTTGGTTTGATTCACTGCATTAAAAACTGTTTGACCAATGAAATTGTCACTTTTGCTCATGTGCCTAAAGCCGCGGTCACACTAGAGTGAGCGTGCAAAATTCTGTAATATGGTGCTGCAAAAAGGGATGGGATTAAACAAGATGATTAGACATTAAAACAGCGAGTGATTGTTTCATATTACAATTGATATACAGAGTATTGGTCTCACGCACTCCCAAGATGCAATTTCATAGGTCAGAGTTCACAAAGCTTTAACTTTGCAAAGCAGCGACTTGTCGCACAAGCTTGCGCTTACAGTCTGCCACATTCTCATGCGTATAAATGGAAGTCTATGGAGCAAAAAGTGCAGTGTGACTGCAGCTTTAAGCTGCTAAAGTTACTATAAAACACGACTTGGAAGCGCTCAATCCCAAAAAAGTCTAGCCAAGCACACAGGAATTGCAGATCAAATTCATTTAGTTTCCTTTCACTTTATTTTCTTTTAAGGCTTGTACCTATTTCTTTCGAGCAGATGTTTGCGTGCTGTATTGGAGGAGGTGGAAATTGTCAGAAAAGTGGCTAATTTGAACAAATTCATATAATTTCACTCGCTCTTAAATGTACGATTTTTAAAAGGAGGCATGCCATAAAAACCCTTAAACCCTTATGCCATAAAAATAGTTACAACGCATATAGTTACTTCTCACAAATAGTAACTGAGTTAGTAACTGAGTTACATAAGTATAGAAGTACCAGGGAAAGTAACTATTGCGTTACTTAAAAAAAAATCTATTTTGTCAAATGACTATAAAATAAATATAAAACATTGTACACTAATCTACACTATTTTAAAGGTGTTGTGGGACAATGTGAGAGACAATGGCAGCATGTCCTCAACTATATATCTAGATATTATTTTGTTTAATTCTGTCTGAGTGTTTGCAGTGGAGAAAAATTAAGTTTTAGTTTGACGTCGTGGCTTTGTCTCCTCCTTCTGTAGCAGAGCTCACGTTATCACCTGCATAGCCACTATTTTTGTGGCGGTATGTGACGATGTGAGGTGCTTCATTAGATTAGAATTACTTTTACCGACGCAGAGAGACTCTTTTTTCCTGGACATAAGTTGCACGATACATCAACATTCTTGCCTTTCACCTCAACAAGGGAAAAGTAGTGCTTATATTTCCAGTTTGCAAACGCTACCTTTGAACCTTTTGGATTTGCCATCGTTCTGACTCCTCGTCGTTGGTGTGTGCCACTGACTTTGCGTGTGCGTGTGTGTGAACACCTGCCCTACTCTGCCTCTGATTGGCAAACGATGGAAATGTACTCTATCTAAGCCAATCATCACGTTCTCAGTTGCATCACATTCACGTACACCAATCATCATCACTGGTTGGTTATGTGTCCCACCCCAGCCCCGAACACACACACACACGCACGCACGCACGCACGCACGCACGCACGCACGCACACACACACACACACACACACACACACACACACACCCCAGAGAAAGAGAGGTCCTATGGCTGAGAGAGACGCTGCTTGCATGAAAACTGCTTCAGTGTTCTCAATTATAGTAACGCGCATTTTATTGTCAGTAACGGTGTTGTAACGAGGGTAACAGTAATTCATTCGATTACTCGTTACTGAAAAAAGTATCGCCGTTAGTAACATCATTTATTTATAGCGCCATTATTCCCATCACTGGGGATGAGAACATTTATCTGAAATGTGCAAATGTGATCATACAAATTGATACGAATTAGCCAGTAAATCAAAAAGGTACAAATCACCATAAATAAGAAAGGCTTACGCAACAAATACTCAAGGAAAAAGCGTGAGGGTACTTCTTCTTTGTAACAAAACAAGTGTCAGAGGTGTAAAGTTGTGTATTGGTGTATTTCTGTTTTTTAATAAGCGCCATCTAACATCAGGAAGTGATTCTGTACATTCACTCAGTACAAAACAGCTTGAGTATGAATTTCGAAAAACATCTCGAAAATGATGTGCATAATTTGGTGTGCATGAGCCTTGAGCATCTGCATATGTGTATATACTGTAAGTGTAGGCATAGGTTGCAAGACATTGCCAAAGGAGCTTGAAGAAAGTCAGCATTTTCCAGAAATACATTCAATCCTGCAAAAAGTTCACTGGCTGGCGTCCATATATTGACAATGCAATCAAGCATCTTGACCAGTCCTCGCCGGCCACAATACAGCCTGGGACATGTGCGTGCAAACTTGTGATTTATCCATTTTTCTTTTTAATTACCTCTGTGTCAAAGATAGGTGAGCGGCTCTACATGGAATACTGTTCAGACAGCAGAAAGAGCATTATTTTGTTTCTAAACCACAGAGAACGGAATTAAAAAATAATGTCCTGATCTTATGAAGGATTCCCATTAATAAATACTCAGCCAATGCATTATTTTACTAACTGGAAAGGGAAGAGTGCTGTGATTTTAATATTTAAATATCTTGTAAGATATGTATGCTGTCTTTTATTATTATTATTACAAAAAAAAGAGAGAGAGACAATTCTTTGAAGCCAAAATGCAGCCACTTAAACACAAAACAGCACCTAATGGCTCCTTAAAATTCAAATAAGGCTCTTAGTAATCTTTTTTTTACTAAGGAACACTTGGTTCCCCTAAAGAAAGCAAGCACCCTCTAACACTCTATTTATAGCAAATAAAGCACAGCAAAGACTATTATCTTAAGTGGTAGTTTTTGTGTGTGTGTTTGTCAGGTAGGATAATGAAAAAAAAATCTTCCATAATAAAGTCTAGATGGAATAGCCCCAAAAAGTGTTAAGGTAGGTCACTTAAAATGTCTAAATTTGATTGCAACAATTAATAAACTATTAAACCGTCTTCACTTTTCAAATGCTTTATATTTTAAACAGTGCATTTATTATTTTCCTATTTATTTTTTTAAACATCTTTTTGAAAGGTTTTCCTGAAAAGAGTGCCTGTTTACACTGTGGCTCAGTGGTTAGCACTGTCGCATCACAACAAGAAGGTCACTGGTTCAAGTACCGGCTGGGCCAGTTGGCATTTCTGTGTGGAGTTTGCATGTTCTCCATGTGTTCGCTTGGATTTCCTCCGGGTGCTCCGGTTTCCCCCACAGTCCAAAGACATGGGCTATAGGTGAATTGGATGAACTAAATAAGTCGTAGAGTATGAGTGTGTGTGAATGTGAGAGTGCATGGGTGTTTCCCTGTACTGGGAAGGGCATTTGCTGCGTAAAACATATGCTGGAATAGTTGGTGGTTCATTCCGCTCTGGTGACCCCTGATAAATAAGGGACTAAGCCGAAGGAAAATGAATGAATGAATGGATGAGTGAGTGCCTGCTTATCATCTTGAAAATAAATGGCATTAACTGATATTTTGGCATTAAATACAATACAAATTCAGAGATTTTAAAAACTCCATTATGCTATTTAAAGTTAAAATTTTCTGAGTGCAAAGTGGATTTGAAAAAAAAGGGATTTCATAAAAGATTTTAACAAATGATTAAAGCTAAAAATCTTTTAAATCAAATCATTTTTATAACATAGACTAATCATTATCCTTAATAATACCTCAGTTTATTAATGCTATAACACCTGTATATGTTTTTTTGACTCTCAAAGTGTCAGTAGAAATATCTTGCATGTTATATAAATTACCAAGGACCACATTTATAAAATAAAATAATATAAATATTTTTTAAATATACAAAATAAATAAAAATGTAGAAAAGACAGCCAAGTTTATCCCTTTAAACCACAAAAACGCATATTCTAAATCTGTTTGCGAGCAAAATGTCTAAATGCACTGTTTTAAAACACTAAAGATTGATCATTACCCTTAACAATATCTCAGTGCATTAATGCTGTTTTGCCTGTATATGTTTTTTTTTTTACTCTTAAAGTGTCAGTAGAAATGTCTTGCATGTTATATAAATGGCCAAGGACCACATTTCCAACAAGAAAAAAAAAAAAGAAAAGACAGCCAAATTTATCCCTTTAAACCACAAAAATGCATATTCTAAATCTGTTTGCCAGCAAAACGTCTAAATACACTGTTTTAGAAGACTCAAGAGGAAAAGCCAAACAAAGTGCAAACAAGAAAGATGACACAAGGTGAATCAATTTCCGGCTCGGACTCTTGAAGGTGCCGACGTGAAGAATTTGCTCACACAGGACGACTGAAGGACAACGGCGTCAGTGTAACCCTTATGCAAACGCCTGCCACTCTGTTTGACGAGCACTGACACCAACTTTGTATATGCAAACGACAGGCGAGCGCGGCGTGCACACACTGACAGATGCACACACAAACACTGAACTTTCCCAATCCCAGTGTGGTCAAACGCAAAAGCTCCAGGTCGCGGACGTACTGCACTTGTATCCCGCTGCGTCTGGCTGTCACTCTGTGGCGGAGACAGGGACATATGTGTGTTGATAAAGGCCGGTCTGGCAGAGACGCTCACCTCCTACTAAGAGTGTAGAGAAGTTGATTAACACCCTGCTTTAACTCTCTGCTGGTCATCTGATAAACCTGCAGAGTCCTGTTATGAGGGACTGCATGATCCGTACTGGAGCTGTTAATAAGAACATCAGGCTTCATTTCGGTAATTGCATGAGATCACTGATTCTTGTGCGGGATGTGCATTTTATTATAATTTTATATGTGCAAAATTATAATAGTAATATGGTTAATTAGCAATTAGATTAAGCCATTTATGCAAGATTTTAAGTAAATAAAGCAGTTTGAGTAGCCATCTAAAAACTGCTAAACCAAACTGTATCAGATTTGAAACAGTTTTAAACCATCTTAAATAGTATTACATTTTAAAATAATGTTTTTATTGAGTGTTTTAACACATTTTAAACTGTTGCTTACTCCTGTGGTGGCAAAACGGATTTTTCTTTACATAATTATGTCAGGCTTTAATGTCCCTTGATCCTTCAGCAACAATTCTAATATGTTAATTTTGAGCTTATGAAAAACTTCTGATTATCAACATTGAAAATAGGGTTGATGCTGCATTTTACATATATAGGGAAAACAATACGAAACCACTTGAAATGTCCCAGTTTCTATTGATTTACGTTTTTTTAAATGTGAAATGATAACAAATAAAAATATCTGCTATTGATCAACCGCCATTTTCTGAACAAAATGAGGTCACTGATTTATGTGCGGGATGTGCATTTTATTATAATTTTAAAAGCACAAATTTATAATGTATTAATAATTAAAGCAACTTTTGCAAGTTTTAAAGTAAATAAAGCAGTTTGAGTAACCATCTCAAAAAGAATTAGATTCGTAGACAAGCTGGACCATTATTTGGCTGGTTCAAATATTATTACATTTTGAAATAAGGATTTTTAAATACATTTTAAACTGTAATTTACTCCTGTGATGGAAAACAGATTTCGCTTGATCCTTCGGGAATCATTCTAATGTTAATTTTGTGCTTGAGAAAAAACATCTCATTATCAGTATTGAAAACATTGTACATACAGTTGAATTATTAGCCCTCCTGAATTATTAGCCCCATGTACATTTTTTCCCCAATTTCTGTTTAAAAGAAAGAATATTTTTCTCAACACATCTCTAACCATAACAGTTTTAATAACTAATTTCTAATAACTGATTTCTTTTATCTTTGCCAGTACATAATATTTTACTAGACAAGTATTCAGTTTAAAGTGCAATTTGAAGGCTTAACTAGATTAATTAGGTAAATTAGGCAAGTTAGGGTAATTAGGCAAGTCATTGTATAACAGTGGTTTGTTCTGTAGACAATAAAAATATATATTGCTTATATAGAGAGGGCTAATAATATTGACCTTAAAATGGTTTTCTAAAAATTTAAAACTGCTTTTATTCTAGCCAAAATAAAACAAAAAAAGACTTTCTCAAGAAGAAAAAAATATTCTAGAAAATACTGAAAAAAAATCCTTGCTCTGTTAAACATCATTTTGGAAATATTTGAAAAAGAAAGAAAACAAAATCACAGAAAAGCTAATAATTGTGACCAACTGTATATATAAAAAACATTAAGAAATGACTTGAAATATCTCAATTTCTCTTGATTTAAAAAAAAAAAAAAATTTATAAGTTTGAGTAAAATGCAGTTTTCAATGACAACAAATAAACATTTCTGCTATTGTGACCAACTGCTATATTCTGAAAAAAAAAGGACGCTCTAAATGACAATATATTTGTGTGTACAATTTTGGTCAGTTAAATCAATTTTTTTAATTTTTTTTATTAACATTCTACTTCTTATTCATTTTTCTTTTAAGCTCAGGATGTTCTTTGTGATTTCCAATTTGTGAAAAATCTATAAAAAATTATATATATAGTAATATTATAGTAGACAAAATTTATGCTAAAGACATTTTGACCTAATGTTGTGTGCATGTGTCCATTTAAATGTGATAAATCACACAAAATGTACTATTTGTGCACTGTTTAAAAGGCTTTATATGTGCATGCTTTGGGTGCGCACACTGAAAATTGTATCATATTTTTATTTATTTATATGTCTGCTCTTCCCCTTCTTCTAAACACTGACATTTTTGAAAGTTTTATGAGACACGAAGCAAGAGTTTGCTAACTTTTGTGTTTGTGAGATCATCACTTGTCTTTAGTCATTCTTGAAATAATCAATAAAGTGTTGTCAGTTTTTGTCATTCTCCTCTTCGTATGCGCTAGACACTTTCTTTTAGCAACATTCCTGGGAAAACATTGCCAAATTCTGATTGTGCTCCACACAGTTGAGTGGGCTTGACAAACCACCTCTCTTATTTATTAATACAACTGTTCTGCCTGTTTCTCGAATCTGATACCATGCAATATTCTGAAATATCAGCACTCTTACTGCCTCTTCACCCTTGTGTATTACTCCACCCACACGAGTGCCAAGCAGCTAGAGGACTAAACTCACTATATTTTGAGAAATACTGCAGCTGTTGGTCAACAGAATGTATGTTTGAGGCTTTTTTTAAAGTGAGAATGTAGTTGTTTAGATTAAAACTATGCAGTTTATTTATAAGGATAGTGCCTATTTGAAAATATGATTGCATAATTTAAGAGATGGGAACATCGACAGCCATCAGCGTGTCATATTGAACAAGAGCAAAGAAACAGACAGTTAACGTTCTGCCACAAGAGGGTGACAGAGACCAGATAATAAGTCCTTAGGGGGAGAAAAACATTTTTCCCAGTGTGAATTTAAAACTACATCTGAACAAATCCTTATAGAACAATTAAGGAACAGTCTAAGTTGATCTCTCTCTCTTTTGTATTTTGTATTGCTGTATTTATACCATAGTGATCTAGTAGTGTTGCTTTGCTTTGGCTTTTTCTGGGTTAATCTTTGTGGAATCCCAGTTGCAACTTGGAACAGAGAAATACTGGGAGATCTCTGCCTTATAATCTTTAAATGTGAGCAAAATCATCTGTTTTGTCATCAGTTAGACTTTACAATACATTACGCTAGAGAATCATTCAAAAATTTGTTCTAAAGTGATGTTTGTCAAGTAGCAACGGTTTCTTCTGTTCTGACGGTCAGCTGTAGATGTGAATGAATGGCGGAAGAAAGTAGTTCCTCATACAAAAGGTTTTTTAAGACTCTCTGTGTTCGATTTTCTTTTTTATATACATGATTATGCCATCGAACTGTTGTATAAACGCAATATCACACTCGTAGCAGTGCGATATGGCTGTATATCGGCACTGCTGGGGCACTAAGGCATTCGGCCTGCGGCCTCGAGCCAACGCACACCTCCCAGCAGCGCCGATATACAGCCATATCGCACTGCTACAAGTGTGATAATGCACATTTATGTATTGCTCTGCTTTGATGATTTGAAGTACTTCTTTTATCCTCACTTGTAAGTCGCTTTGGATAAAAGCATCTACTAAAATGGATAAATGTAAAACGTAAACGTCAAACCTACTTTGTATTTAGTTTGTGTCTGTGTAAAAATGCTGTTGACATAATCTATATAGAAACCATGTAAAAGCTGCTTTCCAAACACTCAAACTTTTGAACAGCAGGCTAAAGACACAAACTTTATTTATATACAATAACATGCTTGCATATGTCACATTGTATTCTACGATTGATAGCAGGATGCACATTAAAGAGCCGCAATCCACATCAGCAGAAAATAGCCCACTCTGCGGCTCCGGTGTTTTAGGGGGAGCGAGCAAATAACAGAAAGAGATAGTAAAACAGTATGAAAGAGAGGGAAAAGAGCAGTTGAAACTGAAACACAAAGCCCACTAGAGACATATCTTCGCGACCCTTAGCAGAGACATGCTGAGACATGCTTTTTCTCAGCCTGCTGTATTGGGATTCCTCAGGCAGAGATGAATGGCCAAAGTCAGTAGCAGTGCTTTGTTGCAGTGAATAACAGAAATGATTTGACAAAGACATTATATCAAAAAAACAGATCTGAAAGCACTGCTGCAGTACTCATCCCACAGATCCATTGACTGCTCCTGAATCAGGCACCGGGAAAAGCTCTGGATTGGGTAGCGTTATATAAAAGACTGCAGTAATGACTAATGACATGTGAGTGGGAGATGGGAC
The DNA here is from genome assembly GCA_903798115.1 of Danio jaintianensis. Classification (NCBI taxonomy): domain Eukaryota; kingdom Metazoa; phylum Chordata; class Actinopteri; order Cypriniformes; family Danionidae; genus Danio; species Danio jaintianensis. The sequence continues at coordinate 8,472,342 of CAIGQV010019356.1, forward strand.
TTTACCTGCTACTTTCTCTGAGGGCGTCGTTGCCTTTGCGCCAGGAGATCGAGCCTCGGGGAGACATTTTGGGTTTGCATTCGATGAGGACGTCGCCACCTTCTTTAACCAGAGTGTGACTCTTCAGCTGGTTCTGGGAGAAATCGGGAGCGACAGCTGAAACCGGAGACACGTTTTTAGTTTTTATTAATAGCGCACGTCAACAGAAAGCACAGAAAATGTTTCAAACTGACAGAGGTTAAACTGTGTCTCATACAGCTATTTTGAATTATACACAAGGACAAGACGTTCCAATTTTGGTGTGTGCATCAAATACAGTGCCCAGAATAAATGAAAATCTCCTACAATAAGATATTTGTGCATATACAATAGATTAGTCATTACTAGGCCCTCACAGAATCTGTGTGCGCAGATTCTTAGCCCATCGAGTCTATTTATTAAATGTGTGTAAATTTATATTTATTCAGTTTTTAAATTAATTTCTGTAATATTATTGACTAATATGAAAATGTTCATATGATTGATTTACAACACAGTTTGTAAGTAATATTTTCAGTTTTTTTTAATAGATCTATTATATATGACCAAATAAGTGGATCTAATTGGATTTGCATTGTAAACATTAAATAAAGGTTAAAAAGGTATTATTTTTTATTTCATATAATAAGTTTTTAGTTACGATACTCCCAAAATCATTCTGCATAAATCCGCAGATTTTTTTTTTACAAAATTCTGCGCAGAAATAGCAAAAAATGTATACCAAGAAACTGCAAAAATAGAACTAATCTAACAAACTAACTTAAGATCACAGTGCAAAAAACTGTATGCCCTATATATATATATGTATTTAAAATATTAAATACAATTTTAATAACAAGAGAACAATAAAAACTATTACATTTAATTAAAAGTAATTTTTTATTTGAATTTAACCTAAAAAAGTTAGGCGACCACACTCTTTTTTTAATAAATATAACTGTTTCATTCATTCATTCATTTTCTTTTTGGCTTAGTCCCTTTATTAATCTGGGGTCGCCACAGCAGAATGAACCGCCAACTTATCCAGCATATGTTTTACGCAGCGGATGCCCTTCCAGCTGCAACCCATCACTGGGAAATATAACTGTTTAATAAAACTAATTTTTTTAATTGCACTAAAATATATTGTCCATATTCACTGAGACATGGATAAAAATCTGTATTTTCAAAGGGGGTGTTCTCATTTATGCTGTGCATTGTACCTTTTTGTACACTTAAATAGGAAGTTGTAAATGCAAGAATGTTTTAAATATCTACTGTGAAAATTAAATGGCAAAATATGGGAGAAAATATGCTCCATGGTCATTAAGTGTGTCAGATATAGTTGTGAAATTATTCTGTAATAAACCTGTAGTTATTACATATATTAAAATATATTAAAATAAACAATCATATTAATAAATACAAAAATAACACCTCACAGCTCTTTTTCTTCACCATATCAATACATAAATCTGAACTGTAAGAAAAAAATGAGATGTTAACTTGCAATTCTAAGAAATGTCAGATTTTAGAGATATGAAAAAGTGAAATTCTGGGATGTTAACTTGTGATTCTGAGAAAAGTCAGAACTGAGAACTTATAATTATGAAAGTCAGAATTCTAAGATCAAAAAAATGTGAGACGTGAGCTAGTAAGAAGAAAACTCTGAATTAATTTTGAGGTAAAACGTCAGATTGACTGATTGATTGATTGATTTAATGCTTCCATAGAATCTAAAACTCATCAATCAACTCATCAGCAAACAATCTTGTGGGTTAAATTAAATGGTTCTTATAATTACGTCATTGTTAATTTGTTGACTCATTGTCAAGCTGTGGCCTAGTGGTTTGCTTTATGCTCTGTATATTTTTTCGTTCCCCCCTCATATCCCCATTATTTCATCTTATTGTGCCAATAAATCAATAGCACACAAAGGACCATTTAAATATTTAACAACAACAATATCTAACAACTGCAGACCATCATGGCTCAGGCTCATTTTTTTCCCCTTTCATATTTGACCGTAATTACAGGTATTCAGACATGAGGATTAAGGACTATCCTCTCTAATCACTGTACTTCAAAGGAAGACATGTGTACATGGGCCTGGATGATGTAGAAATGAGAGATGGCATATGTGGCACACTTTAATTATCACACGCTCCTTTTCTCCACTAAGAAAAACAAAGGGAAAATGTCATGTCCTTTCCTCTTTCTTTTTTTCTTCTTCCACCTTCCTCACTCAAATGAGCTTTTATTATGATAATTTATCCGGCTCTACAATCTTAACATTCTGTCTTTTAGACGGCACTTCAATTATTTTATCTGCACAAGGGACTGATGATTATTCTCCTGTGAGTTCAGTTTCTTGGCCACTTTGGAGGCTGGATTTTTTATGGCAAAAACAATAAACAAAGAAAGACGTGGGTGAACAGACTGTGAATGTAGATGACAAGTAAACCCCGCTCTGGTGCCCATAAAAAAACTCTTTTAACAATTTAATATGGAGAAACTATTTGTTCTAAGTCATTTGTAGGTTGATTCTTGAACAAATGCATACACTGAAGAGATTTCAATACACTGCTGCGTGTTTAAGGCAGTCCAACATTTGAGATTCTGGTTTAAACAATGGCATGATCTGGCTTAGTTTAAATGATTTTTTTTGGGATAATGTTTTTGGGAAAAAATAAAATAAAACTTTATTTTAAGAAAGAAAAAAACTGAACAATGAATCAAACTCTACACTCTTTGTGTTTTGGATTCACTAAAAAAGAACAGACACATATGAATCATTTGTTCAACAATCATACTATACTGTATTATTCATTCAGGAATTAGACTACACTGGTTGTGCTGTATGTTCTTGATTATTAAAGATATAGCTCACCTTAAAGATATAGCTCAAATGAGTGATATTTGGGAATCAGACTATACTGTTTGTTTGTTTGCACTCAAAAACGACATTTGCTGTTTGTTCAAGCTACTTATTAAAAACAAGCTGAGACAACACAATTCTTGAGTGTTTTGGGGGGAAACTTAATTGTTTTATGTTTAATCCACTTAAATTTGTAGTTTGAAAAAAAAGTGTGTTTTTGATTCACAAAAAAACAAAAAACAAAGACATAAATTATTTGTCAAAAATCAGACTATGCCGATTGAACTATATATTTTTTATTCACTTAAAAAGAGCATACTCATATGAACAAAATGTTTAGGAATCATACCACATTGGTTAAGCTGTATGTTTTCAATTCACTTAAAAAAATACTCATATGAGTTATTCATTCAAGATTCAGTAAAAAGGACGTTAAAAGTAACGTACCTATGTTAATCAAAGGAATTGAACTACACTGGTCACGCTGCATGTATTTCACCTGCCGTTACATTTTTACCTATGGAACAATTTACTGTAAACTGTCAAACCTTGCTTTGAACAACCAATGAGATAAGCTAAACAATCAGATCAACCAATGAGATAAGTATGGGCGGGGCTATCAGTTCATCCAACCAATGAACAACTAATGAGAAAAGTTAACTAATCAGATCAACCAATGAGATAAGTATGGGCGGGGCTATCAGTTTATCCAACCAATCGCAAATGGCTGAGAGTTTGGCAAGCCTTTTTAAACAAGAAATTATTTATGCTCTTATTTAAATTATTTAAAGCAAAATCTCCTTGATATAAAGTTACCTTGGTAAAAACAAGATGCCTATGTGCACACATAATAAACAATAATAAATATACAATCACATCAGAGGCCATTATCAGGAGCATGTAATTAAAATAAAGAGTGTAAGTAAGGGATAAAGTACATCTAGGCGGTTTTTAATTGCAAATTAAAGCCTGTCATGTTTATTGACAGCCGGATACATAGCGGAAACAACCGTCTGGATGTACTTTATCCCACTTATTACAGGGATACTTGCAACAGAATGTAAACATTAAACACATAACTTTGTTCTAAGCTGTAATAGTTTATTAATACTTTAATGAAATGTAAAGCTGAACGGAGCATACACTAACCTATATATTATTCAGTCACAAGAGGGCGCCAAACAGTCAAAAACAGCATCATGACAGACAAGCAAATGGATATACATGCATGTGAATGTAAACATATTCACTGACAGTCAAAACTGTTCTCATGTTATTAGTTCGAGTGGTTGTTATCTGTGAATAACATACCTTCGAATGTTGTGACCAATCAGAACCAAGTATTCCAGACAGCCGTGCAATAAGATTTATTAATGCACTCCCTATTCTAAAGAGCAATACAAACATTTATGTCAAATGCGATTAACCAAGTTTCACTCACCGATAACTCTGAGTTCAGCATTGGAATAGACTTCTCCATACTTGTTTCCAGCCACACACTGGTACATCCCAATATCAGAGAGTGCCAGGTGAGTGATGGACAGGGCGCCATTAATGACCTGCACCCTCTCCTGTGCGAAAGAAAAAGAAAAAAAAAACAGGATATCTCCGTTAAGAGTCTTTTACTGAGATTGCTAATCTGCATAAAAGCACAACGTGTCTGGGAAGGTAAATTATGTCTGGAGGTTGATGGAAACGGTCATAAATCGGAGTGTTCATTACTAATGGGAGACACTGCGTAGGGTGGCTGCTTAAAAACGATGGTAATAAATCTGTATGTTTATGAGATGGAAATAAAGCCTCGACTTGTTTACTTCTTAACCAGAGCTGGAGCCTCTGTATTCTGTGGACAAGCTGCTGGGAGGCTGGATGATGTTTGCCATTATAAACAAGCTCGGATAATATTTTAAAGCTGACAGGTTTATACCGTTTCTGCTATGAGATGGAATGTAGTTTGCATGTCTTCTGATGTTAAATAAACTTGTTTGAGGAATATAGTGTATTAAAAACAACATTAAATGGATAAATCAGTTTTGAAAGACATCTAAAACACAAGGACACTGCAAGACAAAGGTATATGTAGGTATACACTTACACCGATTCAGTCACCTTGGAGAGAATTTAGTTTCCACCTCATGTTTTCTTCCAACAGGCATAAAAAACATTTTAAAGGCTCATAAAAAGACATGGTTCGTATTAAAAATTGGCATGAAAAGCGGCAGAACGATGTCTGCTGGGCTTTATAATGTCTTCTGTGCTTTCATTTTTCACATTTTGCCCTATACCTTTATTCACTATATGAGAAACAGTTAACCCAAAATAAATAAAATAAAATAAAATAAAATAAAATAAAGTAAAATAAAATAAAATAAAGCAAAATAAAATAAAACAGGCCATTACAATGATTACAAAAATACACTAATAGTAAACTCATAAGTTCAATAAGGTTTAACCTTATTTGTGGACTTCTTGTGCACTTAAAGTCTACTATTGTTATACTTATACTACACCTAAAAGTATACTTTTATATGCTAAAACTGGGCTTTTTTTAAGATAACTGGTTGCAAGCAATTTATACGGGCTGAATTTAAACAAACAAATTAAACTTAGTAATGTTCAACTTTGTTTGCTTAAATTCAGCCCATATACATTTTTTGCAACCAGTTAGCTTAAAAAAAATGTAGTAAAAACAATGAATAATTTTTTTGTGTACTTCAACATTATTTAAGTACACTTCATTAAATAAACTAGTAAACTTCTTATTCATATTTGAATAATTTAGTGCTATTCTTTTGAACAAATCCAAAATGAAAGATTCCAGGCGCAACTAACAAAACATTTCAGTTTTGTTCCTGAATTATTCCATGTTTCTTAGGTGAAGGGAAGAATCACTCACTCATAAAGGCAGTCAAATTTACATCTTAAATAATTATATTTTATATTTGAATGAATCCGTTAGTGACGTATAGTACACACACACAAAAAAGATTTCTTAATTTTGGTCATTGGTCAATTTTGATCATTTTAAAATTTTGTAAATTTAATAACTTATAGCTATATATAACTATAGTACCATGATGTTTTGTAAATGTGTGTATATTTCATCCTAACATTGTTATTTATAAAAATTTCAAAACACAAAAGAGTTCTGGTATTTCTACCTTGACCTCAAAATGACTGCATGCATTTGAGCATCCAACATTTTTTCCGTGCCTTCGAATGTGTGTGCATCTGTTGCCAAGCAAATTTCTGCTAATAAAAACAGAACTTTCTGATTTTTATTTTTAATGCAATGACAAAAAAACTTTGCTCTCCAACTTTCTGGGCAAAGTGAGGTATACACTTTCAGGCACGGTCTAGTAACACACACAATTTCAGGCTATATTACAAAAAGGTCATATTTTTAGGGTAGTGACTTAATAAAATATGACAATAGACATTCATTCATTCATTTTTGGCTTAGTCCCTTTATTCATTAGGGGTCACCACAGCAGAATGAACCGCCAACTTATCCAGCATATATTTTACACAGCGGATGCCCTTCCAGCTGCAACCCAGTACTGGGAAACATCCATACACACTCATTCACACACATACACTATGGCCAATTTAGTTTATTCAATTCACCTATACCGCATGTCTTTGGACTGTGGGGGAAACCGGAGCACCCGGAGGAAACCCACACGAACATGGGGAGAACATGCAAACTCCACACAGATATGTCAACTGACCCAGCAGGGACTGGAACCAGCGACCTTCTTGCTGTGAGGCGACAGTACTAACCACTGAGCCACCATGTCGCCAACAATAGACATTTAAAGCTTAATACTAAAATCTCAATAGAAGCTTTGAATGTAAATATTCAAAAAAATTCAAAATTATAAATTTAAATTCGGTACCGTCTTATATGAACAGTCAGAATGAGCAGTAAAAAAGGTGTGAGTGTGTGTGTGTGTGTGTGTGTGTGTGTGTGTGTGTGTGTGTGTGTGTGTGTGTGTGTGTGTGTATGTAGATAGGTTAAATGGAGATTCTGAGTATTTGGACACTGTATTTGGTTTGTATTTGACACTGTCAGTTGTGGCTTTTCTTCCTTCCTTCCAGAATGACTATGGCCATTCTAGTAGGTATAGAATTCTGGTATTTCCGGTGTTGATGTCAACAAAGTATTAACTGTTGTCACACTATATAAACAGCAGTCAATTATTTGAACAATCATCTCTTGAGTGAGATCTGTGTAAGTGAAGAAAGGAACAAATGCATAATATGGTACAAACCAGCCTGTACAGAAAAAGCAGTTGGGAGTGAGGCGACGCTGCACTTTACTACTGTACTAATTAACCGTGACGTTCCTCTTAAATCAGCAGTTTTGCATGTGGCGGGACCTGAGGGAGGGAACCATCTGCACATCTGCGCTAAAACCCGGTGATTGGCAATGTCACCGCTTAAACTCCGTAAGATCAGGACATAAACTGGAATGCATGACTACAGTTGCGGCAAATGTGATCTTAATGTGCTGCACAGACGTTTCATTTCCAAAGTCTTGATTTAAACCTACACCTTCAAATAGAAGATAATGCCTCCTTTAGTTCATGCTATAGGCCTCATTACCGGTTCGTAGCTGCTGTAAACACTGTTTTATATTATGTGAAACTAAAAGCTATATTCAGTGCAACCAAAAAACACAATGATATGGGTGAACGAGATCATTGACACGTTTATTACTAGATTAGCCAAGACATGGTTTGTGCCTTGCACGTCATACTCCTTTCTCTCAGCGACTGATTTACAAAGAAGAGGTTTTCTGCTGGTCACCTTAGCAATAATGCAGAAAGAACATGAAAGGTTCCAATTGATTAAGCGCAGGGAAAATAACAAATGGAATAAGTCAACAACCCATGCTTTCGCTACATCTGTGACCTTTAGTTATACAATTGATTAAAGCTCTGATGTTGATGGTGACATTTGGAGATTGTAATAATTCTGCACTGATTAATTTGTTTAACCGGGATGCATTGAAAATCAACATTTCAGAATCAAAATGTATGATTCAATCAAGGGATTGTTGTGCCCTTGGGACATTAGTCTGTCGTGGCACAAACAGGGTGGTATTTCTTCAACGCACAAAGAGACACGCTTCCAGAAACGCGCAAGGTCTTTCAAATCATTTTTAAAAACCATAAAAATCCAAATAAAGAGATTTCATAGCATTTAAAATTCAAGTGCACCTTTTGGCAATTACCTTGGCACAAAAGCATACCTGTAAAAGGCTGATCATTATGCAAATGCGCTTTTCAAACACAAATTCACTCAACAAATGTGCAAAATCTGCATTAAAAATTATTTCCAGAGGTCCAGCACATGTAAATGAATTTTATTAGAGTTTTTTTGTGTGTGTCTGTGTGACTGAGTGTTCTGTTGGAGTTGCTCTTTATTAAAGTGCAAAACAATAAAGTGGACAGATTGCTAATTATGCAGCGCTGATAGATATTCTAATCTGGCGGTGTGAAAGATGAAAAAGAATGAGTGACACATGAAGAAAGACAAGTGGCCACGTCTCGGAGCGCACAAACAGGACTACGCACTGCCTCTAAATGAATCGATATCTTTTGTTTTGTTTGCGCCCACATTGGCCGGCTAATTTACATGAAGTTACTGATTTGTTTATTCGCCACACCATAGTGTAGCTAGTCTCTAAAAATAACTTTACATGCTCAGAGGTTGAAATTCTAGGTGAAATGCTCTCAGGTTGTATATTACAGGCTGTCGAGACGCATAAATGTTTATCACCTCTTTCACTTTAGTTTAAACGGATTTCAGAGAAAGACAAAACAATAAGAGCTTGTCTGGTACACAGTAAAAGTTTACAAGCCTTCTCCTAATGGCCTTCAAGGAAAAAGGCTTAAATTCTGCTCTTTTAGATTTAATGGAGTTTGTTGAGTATCTCGAATCGTATGACTAGCTATGAATGTCCGCACTAAATCAAGTCACAGTATTCATTAAATGCATTTTGCACCTTAAAGGGATAGTTAACCCCAAAATGAAAATGTACTCACTATTTACTCACCCTCAAGTGGTTCTAAAGTCTTTAATAGTTTATTTATTCTGTTTAACACTAAAGAGAAATCTGAATACATGTCACCATTTACTTAGAAAGTAGAAAAAGAACTAATACTATGGAGGTCAATAGTAAACAAGTAAAGGGTGAATATTTGATGACAGAACTTTCAGTTTAGGGTGAACTATGCATTTAAATGTCCTTCATGTGCTTGTGTTTGGTGATGTTTGAAGGTTGTGAACCAGTAATGATGTTTATGCAAAGAAGAGCAGTAATGATGATTAGAAGAGCGGTAATTAGCCAGCTCCTCTCTCGCATCTTATTTAAAGTCGACATGAAATCAAAACGTCCTATTTACTAATTTAATGCACCTAACTGGTCTTATTGTGCAGGATTTAACAGAGCATGTCATTCCAAAGAAAAAAAACAGATGTATTCAATTAAAATAGCATAAATTGCTTTACCTGACCTGACTTTCTCATTTCATTTGACTTCACCAAGGCTGCTGAAGTTTCAACAAACAGTTTCCTTATTTTTCTTGACTAAATAAATTCCCATTGGATAAAAATCAAGCGCCTACATTGAAAAGGCACACAATGGAAGTAAAATGGGCTGCAAACATCACTTTCCATCATCTTCCAGCATCTTAAAAATAACTTTGACAAAATCACACAAAAGGAAGTGGTCTGGAATGAAAATGCGTTGGTTCAATCTTTAAAATGTGTTTTAAGAGTATATTGGTAGTGCTTTCCTCTACCTATTGCCATCTTGAGTTTATTGCATTTTTTTGGGGAGGCTATTATCTCTCATTGCCAGAACAAGTTCTGGATATTTGGAAGCTTTTGTGGTCTCAATTTTGTCTCTTGCTATTGTTTCGATAATTCCTGGAGTGGCCTATATAGGAGGTCCACAGGATGACAGTCTGCACTCCAGTGGATTCACTCTGATTTAGGTGGTTATAGAAATGCCATTAAGGAATACACTTTAAAGCGTCGGCCTCGCAAGGTTAATAAAGATTGCTGGCAGATTTACTGTGTTGACTGTTAGTAAATCACTGATATGACCTAAAATGAGAGAATAAATAACACATATCTCAACATTCTATGTATTTCACATAGCATTTGATATGAACATACATTCTTTGTACTATATTTCATGGGATAATTCACCCAAAAAACTAATTCTGTCATGATTTGCTCATGTCATTTAAAGCTTGAATGACCTTCTGTGTTCTGTAGAAGGAAAAGGTTATTTGAGTCCAAAATCCTACATGTGGCCCTAAACAACACTGGACCTCATTGATTTTCAATATATAGAAAATATGTGACCCTGGACCACAAAACCAGACTTAAGTTGCACAGGTATATTTTTGGCAATAGCCAAAAATACATTGTTTGAGTCAAAATTATAGATTTTTATTTTATACCAAAAATCATTATAATATTATGTAAAGATCATGTTCCAGGAAGACATATTATACATTTTCTTACTGTAGATATATCAAAACAATTTTTATTAGTAATAAGCATTGCTAAGCACTTCATATAGATAACTTTAAAGGCAATTTGATATTTGATATTGATATTTTGATTTTTTTTAACCCTCAGACTCCTGATGTTCAAACAGTTGTACAGTACCTCGAACAAATATTATCCTATCTCAACAAACCATACATCAATGGACAGCATATTTATTCAGATTCCAGAAAATCTCAATTAAAAAACAAAACCAAAAACTGACTCTTATGATAGCACTTATGTTTTTGTGGTCCAGGATCACGTTTAATTTCTAAATATGGAAAACTACACACCTAATTTACTCACCCTCATTTTACACCAGGGGTGCCCAATCCTGTTCCTGGAGATCTACCTTCCTGCAGAGTTCAGCTGCAACCTTGATCAAACACACCTGTCTGTACATTAACAAGTGCGCCTTCAGATCTGACTTATGCCACAGTCACACTAGAGTTTGTGCATGCGAAATTCTGTTGTATGGCGCTGTGAAAAGGGGCAGGATTAAACAAGATGATTAGACATTCAAATAAGCAAGCGATTGGTCCATATATTAAATTTCTGTCCAGAGGGGTCATGTTTTGATCTTCGATTGGTCTCAAGCAATCAAGTGATGTGGTTTCGTGGAAACTTGCGAAACTTGTCACATGAGCTTGCGTTTCTAGTCTGCCGCATTCGCATGTGTATGAATGGAAGTCTATGGGCCGAAAAGTGTAGTGTGACCGCAGCTTTAGTTGGTTTAGTTATGTTTGATCAGGGTTGAAGCTGAAATCTGCAGGACGGTAGATCTCCAGGAACATGATTGGGCACCCCTGCCTTACACCATGGGTCTCAAACTCGATTCCTGGAGGGCCGCAGCTCTGCACAGTTTTGCATCAATAAAACACAGCTGATTCAACTAATCAAGGTGTGCAAAACTACTAGAGACTATTAAGCAGGTGTGAGTTGGAGGTGGTTGGAGCTAAAATCTGCAGAGCTGTGGCCCTCCAGGAATTGAGTTTGAGACCACTTACTCTTGCTGCATCCCAATTAGCATACTATCCATCCTAAATAGTGTCTGAAAATAGAATTAGTATGTCCCAAACCATGTTGAAAAGAATATGCCAAAGGTTCCCGGATGGTTTACTATTTCCGGTAAAAATTCGAAGTCTAGAAGTGTCCATACTCTAACCGCTAATATTGCCCACAAAACATTGCATGTTGGACGTGAATTTGATTAGAACTACAAACTCGGGTAAAAAGTGTAAACAAACTACAAACATGGCGGACACGCGAGTCCAACCGTCAAGTAGAGAGGCTTCCATAAAGTTGTTTGAATGACTGTTAACCAATATCTAGCCAACTGGAACATATTTAAACTGCGTTTTCCGTGTTATATTTCATCTGCAACAACAGTGTGAACTTATATCAAGATATGTTTGGACATTAACTTCTGAATGCATATTTACCCAAAGAGCTGAGGAGATTTCTCTGCATGAAAGACTCGCAAATGAGAGAAAAAAAAGTACATACTTTTAGGGTGTAGTATATGCATGTGAATTGGGACGCAGCAACTGTTTTTTTCAGTAGAACATTAAAGGGATAGTTCACCCAAAAATGAAGATGTCCTCACCATTTACTCCCACTCAAGTGATTCTAAAAGAATGATTCTGAAGAATGTTGGAATAAAGCATCCTCAGAACTCAAAGAAACTCAAACAGGTGTTAAACAAATGGAGGGAAAGTAAATGATATAAGGTCAACTAACCATTTTTTTTTTGCTGAAACTGTAGTGTAAACTCACAATAAAGATGACAATGTAAATAATGCACAGTTTCTTGACCAGACCAACTATTTTCACTTCATAAAACCCCAATACATTATCAAGAAAAAAGAAATTCACTCTCAGGGTGCCAGTAGATGTTGAGTTGCATCTAATGAATCAACATGTTTTCAGCTAAATTTCTGCTAATTTTCAACTAAATAAAATCATCTACATCTTGGATGGCCCAAAGATCAGTAAATTAACAGTGAATTTACACTATAACTGATTTTAACTGTAGTCTTTAATGAAATCTACATTATTTCTCATTAGCAGTATCTGCACATCTGTTACAAAAGTCTACTGACCGTCCTCAAACCTAACAGGTGAACTGACCTCAGTAGGCTCCAGGTTTTCTCCATTCTTCATCCACCTGTACGAGGGTTTTGGTTTCCCCGTGGCCTTGCATTCCCACACCAGAGAGTCATCGATGGGCTTCTGCACATCCTGCGGCTTCTCAATTAACTGAGGCGAGGCTGAAATAACCAACAGCAGAGGTAATAATGACTACACAGAATTACTTTAACCTTGATTATGACCTGTTACGTGTCCTTCAAAAGCAGACTAATAGTACATTCTGGAGCCATGAACTGTGGGGAATGGTGTGATGTAATCACAATAATGCCACATAAGAAAACAACATTAGTGAAGGCGAAGCAGACGCAGGCCAACTGATTCACATTTCCACTTAGATGGACATATGGGAAGAAAATCACATCTAATATATTAGTATTGTCTAAAACCTACTGCCATAAAATACCTCAACCAGTTCCATTATGGTAAATTATGGCTTAATTATAAACAAGCACTATTGATCTTTATCTTTTAAATGCATGTAACTCAAACCTTGTAAATTATTGACCAAAAATGCATTCAGAGAATCATTTATGGGTGTTTCTTTTCCTGAAAGGAAAGAAAAGAATGGATAAGAATGGGTAAAATGATATTAAGCAAACAATTAATAATGTAAAAAAATTGCTTTGACATTAATGCATCAATTAATTTTTCAGCAACACTTTCTTTAATTTCTGTTTCTTTAATTATTTCCCTAATCCAATCACTAACAGTATCCCTGTTAGTATTTATTTAAGTATTCATTAAAGTGTTGTAAGCCAAGAACCAACAAGCTATGAGGAGAAATACACAATTTTGATTTGAAACAAAGGAGTAAAACTGACAAAAAGACGATGGGAGAAAAAAATAATAGACTCAAAGAAAACATGCCTAAAAATATACTTTTTTTTTCATCTTTCATTAATTCATGGCTTAAATAATTAAATACCAATAGCAACTATAACACCAACACATTCATTAATTTTCTTTTCGGCTTAGTCCCTTTATTAATCTGGGGTCACCACAGCGAAATGAACCGCCAACTTATCCAGCATATGTTTTACGCAGCGGATGCCCTTCCAGCTGCAACCCATCACTGGGAAACATCCATACACACTCATTCACACACATACACTACGGACAATTTAGCCTACCCAATTCACCTATACCACATGTCTTTGGACTTGTGGGGGAAAAACTGGAGCACCCGGAGGAAACCCACACGAACACGGGGAGAACATGCAAACTCCACACAGAAACGCCAACTGACCCAGCCGAGGCTCGAACCAGCGAACTTCTTGCTGTGAGGCGAACGTGCTACCCACTGCGCCACCGTGCAGCCCAACACCAACACAATACACCAAAAATAAAATAAAATAAATAAAAAATGCTAAATATCTCTTTTGGTGTGATTTGTTCACTGCAACTCTCTGATTGGTGGAATTTTCTGCACAGCAACATGGGTAATGTAGTTTTTCTGCACTAAGTCTACTATTAAACAGCAAGTTTTACATTAGTTTAAATAATGTGAAGAGAAGGGTTTGACAAAAAGTATATCTAATTGATTAACAACTTCAGCACTTTTGTTTTTCCAAAAGCTTATCAATTATTGTAAAAAAAAAAAAAAAGTTTTTCCCTAATTGAATTTTCCTTGTAATGCAACTATTACACATTGTGTGAAAACTTATAAATGAATCATTCTTTTAAGTAAAATCCTTGCAATTAATAATTTGATACAGTTCACAAAAATGATTCAGTATTATGAAGAGATTATCAAATTACTTGAATGTGAAATTATAAATTTTTTGCCCTCAAATAAGATTTTTTTTAATCTAATTTGAAGTTTAAAACATCTCTATGGACATTAACTGTATTGAATCGATCAACAAGAATTCTTTAAAAACCTTGCTCTTAAGAAGAGAGTCAAACAGGTTTGGAACAATGTGACAGTGAGTGAACTGCACTTTTAATTATGTCTCTCTTTCTGCAAACCAGTAATAATTCACTGAAGAGCAAAATACAGCTTGGATGTTTTATTCAGTGGCAGTCAGTCTACAGTATCTGGCAGTCACTGGAAGAGTATTGACTTTTAAAGCCCACTGTTTAAATGAGAGTAAGCAGTCAGGGCCTGACTTAGCCTTGCCCACGGGGCACACAATCACGCTCAACACTTCACGCCCACAAGTCAAACTTGAGAGGAACGAGAGGTAGAGAGGTCAAAATGAGCTCTCAGCATCCTTAACACCAACCGAAAGCTTGTTCAGTAGCATACTGTGATTATGATAGATAGACACTTTCACTGGCCATACTGTAGCAATCATACTGTATCATGAAACTTGGCAATCTTAAATCAAACCCTGGCCAAATGCCACACTCAGGCCACTCATTATATCTCTTTAAAGTGTCAATAACTTACATTTTCTAGTTCGTAGAACCTATATTGTGCTTTTTTTTGGTTAAACTTTCATTTTGCTTCAAAACTGCTTGTTAGTAACAGATCTCTAAGTCATTCTCATTACAAACTAGGCAAAATGTTTGGTGTATGTTGTGTTTTTCAAATGCAAAATCACTAAAGCATGCAGCACACCATACTGCATTTATATAATTGCAACTCCTTCTCTAAAAAAAAAAATAAATAAATTAAAAAAATATATATAATAATAATAATAATAATAATAATAATAATAATAATAATAATAATAAATAAAAATAAATAAATAAAAATTAAAATAAATAAATAACAGCCATTTAATAATAAATATTGAGGGCACTTTTAGACAAAAACATAATTTAAACCCCCTTTTCATATGTGTGCATATATCCTAAAACTAAATGCTTCATATTCATAATTAATTGAAAAAGTTATTTTGTGGTTGTTTTTAAAAGTTAAACTGTAGAGCTTTTATTTTGCTTCAAAACTGCTTGTTAACAACAGATCTCTAAGTCATTCTCATTACAAACTAGGCAAAATGTTTGGTGTATGTTGTGTTTTTCAAATGTAAAATCACTAAAGCATGCAGCACATCAGACTGCATTATATAATTGCAACTCCTTCTCTAAAATAAAATAAAATAAAATAAAATAAAATAAAATAAAATAAAATAAAACACTATATTTGAATTAATAACAAAAAAGATTTGGTAGTGAAACATTACACTGTTTCAGAGTCTGGCCGGTGTTAATGATCATTTTAAGCCCTGTGTTGTCCGGTGTGTGTCGATGTACAAAAGCAATACAAAGAACTAATGAAGGCAACAAAAAAACATTTGTGGCCAATTGCTAATCAAGCAGAAATGAAGAAAGCAAGGCTTGTAGTGTCTCTCCTGCTCGGCTTCTGCTGGAAGTGATAAACATGAGATACACTTATTGATCTGCTCGTTTCGCTGCTCTGCTGACCAATGTCTCGTAGGCCTAATTCCACAGGACTTCAAAAAAACATTACAGATTTTTATCACCTGGCAAAGGGATGGGAGTGAGATGCAGAGACAAGAATAGAGAGCTCTGAGTGTCTGTCTAATCCTACCATAGAAGAACCACAGTGAGTGTTTATTTAAATGCCCGCTGTGACATTGAGATATATAAAAATGTTTAATGATATATTCAAAATGATTTGTTTTGTCTCAATTAACGCTGCAAATCTGAACTTGTGCTGTTAAATTTCATATTTTAGTCATTTGTTTGTCTTTCTTCTTTTTTTCAATAATAGTAGTAATTATAATAATAATATTAATAACAAAATTACCTAAAATGAAATATAAATTTTTAATGATCAATTTTCAATAAAAAACATTCAATATGCAAAGTATATTTGGGGTTGGTAAGTCCTTTTGTTCAAAACACAGCAATTGTATAATTATATTATATTATATTATATTATATTATATTATATTATATTATAT
>CAIGQV010019356.1:8489235-8513937 GCA_903798115.1 Danio jaintianensis
TATAAATTTGTAATAAATAATCTTTTTAAAAATCCTACTTTTAAATCCCAATTTTTTTTGTCGCCTTTGTTATTGTTGACTAAATTAAATAATGTTGTTAACATACAATTTATTTTTAATGAAATCAACTCATGAGAAATTGTCATGCAAAAATTGTTTAAGCAACCACTACATGCCTGTCTCCTTACACCATGTCTGAAATGTCTGAAAATGACAGAAGAAAAGCACAAGCCAAGCAAGGAAAAGAAAAAACCCCATCCCAATTATAATAAATATCCAGCAGGAGAACAAGAAGCAGTAGTGAAACAAAACCACGTCTATATGACCGGTCGCCTCCCTTCATTACATTCACTTTTACAATGTGCGAAAGCTATTTATCTAATTAATACATTTATAAATCACCGGCACAATCCCATTAGGAGAACTTCCCTTTTCTAGGAACCTGTCCCTCCACATTGCACACAGTTTGGAATATAAACAATGAGACAACGGGGATAATAAAACATTAAGCGAGCTCCTATTCCTGTAAATGGGCCAGTGGGCATGTGGATACAGCATTAGAGCCAGTGCGGGATCCCAGAAGGGGTGGATAAATCCCAGTGCTCTCTAGCCTACAGGTACTTACTTAATAGGGAGCTGTCTTGTATGAACAATGCCGCCGAGCCGACACGGCGGAGAAGGGAAAAGGTTATGAACCCTTCATTTTAAAGTCCATATTTAATATGCTTCTCTTCATAAGTCTCTGAGTCACAGAACACTAACTAGAAACCTGGGCCTCGCCATTGGGGTCTTAATTTACAATTCATGGCAATTGAAATAGTAAACAAGAGTAGGCCGAAAGTGCATGTGCAATTAACAGAACGTAAATGGGATTTCATTTAAATAAATCTATCTATTTATAACCACCAAGACTAACTGAGTGAACAAGTCAACCTCCAATAATTAGAAATATAGTAAAAAAAATTCTATATGATCTTTTATTCTTTTATCTGTATTAAAGGGCCAGTTCACCCTAAACTGAAAATTCTGTCATCATTTAACCATCTTTTTTATTGTTTGTCCTTTTTTTTCTTCTTCTGCTAAAGAAGATATTTAGAAGAAATCTGGAGACCGGTAACCATTGACTTCCATATTATTTGTTTATGGAAGTCAATGGTTACCTGTCTTCAGCTTTCTTCAAAATATCTTCTTTTGTAATCAACAGAAGAAAGAAACTCAAAAAGGTTTGGAAATAAGTGTGGTGTAGCAAGTGGTGAGTAAATTAGCATTTTTGGGTTAACTGTCCCTTTACTAAACAAGTACAAAAAAGAACAATATTTAATCAGTTTTATATTTTTATCAATAGTGTTTATGCTTTCTGAACCAAATGTTGAATCATAGATTTGATTTGGATAATAACAAATAATTACAGCAATTTAAACTGATTCATAGAAAGATTTGAGCTTACAAACTTGCAAGACCAATTGTGAGTGTACTCACAAGTTTTTCCTTTTGTCTTTAACCCTATATAGGGCACTCATTGAAATACTCATTGGAAAAACCCTGGAGTGTTACTGGGGGTTATTACAAGACTTCTGACATTTGAAAAACATATATATTGCAATCAATGTCAATGAAGTTAACATATATGATTTTTCGCTCAATAAAAAAAAAGAAAATGACCTCACCATTTATTCTCCCTCATGTGGTTTTAAACCTTTATGAGTTTCTTTCTTCTGTTGAACACAAAAGAAGACATTTTCAAAAATGCTGCTTGCTGGGATCCATCGACTTCCATAGTAGGGAAAATAATAATAATATGAAAGCAGCATTTTTCAAAATATCTTCTTTAGTGTTCAACAGAAGAAAGAAACTCAAACAGGTTTTGAACAAGCAATTAAATGATGACAGAATTTTCTTTTTTGGGTGAATTATCCTTTTAAATCTATGCCATTATTTTTATAATTTTAGATTTTTATAATTTTTTATAATGTGGCAGGTAAAAATGATACAGTAGATCCTATATTGCTCCCAAAATAGCCTCATTTTAATAAGCCACACAATTACAAGTATCATTCATGACCAGAAACAAACAATCAAGCGCCACCAACTAAGCCTTTAATCCTGAAGATATTCAAGTGTGTCCACAAGTCTCTACAAAAAAAAGAAAAATTGAAATCAACAACTACTTCTTGACAATCACACAAAAAATCCGATGTCAGATCCAGATGCCGCTCTGCTGAGTGTTTTCCTGGCATATGTGTCCTTCATCTAAGTCTAGCGAAATTTAACAGCTTTGATCTGGAGTCAAATTGGATCCCAATCATGATGCCATCTGGTAGAGCGGCACACACAGAGGGTCAGGCACAAGGTCACCCTCTCATCTTTTTAATCTGGATAAAAATATTAGAGGCATCACGAGCGCGAGGCTTTAATCATTTTGATGCACCGTTAAAGCACAACATCCGGCCTTAAGTTGATTCTCTGCTGGTCAGAGTCCTGCATCATGTCCTTCACTTCAATGAACGTGATGTGTGGCTTTAGCTGTTCAAATATTCATGCCTCTCAGGGCAACTTACCAAAGAAAGAGAGCTTTCCCTGCACGGAGTTTCTTCCTTTGCTGTTTTCTGCCACACACTCGTATGTACCCGCGTCCTCCTGCTGGAAGTAAGGGATTTCCATCACGCCGCTGGTTTTCCTTACATCCACCTTACGAGCAAAAGGGACTCCGTCTACTCGACGCCAGCTTATGGACGGTACAGGACTGAGGGGGAGGAGATATCACAAAAACAGACAAATTCAAGGATTATAGTAAGAATATATAAAAACGTACAATAGTATGCAATTAATACAGAATACAAAGAAATAATTGTGACTGTATTTCACAAATCACTCTTTTCTCTCAAAATTCTTAGGGAAAAAAGTCGCTAGATTAAATGTATAGTATTTTTTTGTTTTTAAAGATGTTAGTGAACTTTAAAGGGGACCCGTCATGCCCCTTTTTACAAGTAAAATAAGTCTCTGATGTCCCTAGAGTGTGAAGTTTAAGCTCAAAATCCCACACAAATAATTTTTTATAACTCTTTGAAACTGCCCCTTTTAGGCTTTGATCTACATTGTGCCATTTGGTGACTGTCACTTTAAATTCATTGCGCTCCCAGCTGTCTTTTCAAAAGAGGGTTGAGCTACAAATGCCTGTGCATCAGCATAGTGGCAGATTCAAAACAGGACTAACGTTATCTCTGTGTAAACCTGAAAATGTGAAGAGGCTCAGAAGAAAGCAGCCTATGAAGACTACAGTGTTTATTTGTGCATCCTAAAACTCTTAGTCACTGATATTATCTACAGCAGGTACATTGAAAACTTTAATGGTGGACGGCTGCTTCTCACTCAGGGCTGTTTATGTTAATGAAGGAGAGATAATCCCTAATGGGCGGGGCTCTCTGATGTTCCCTCTCTGATGACATGTACAAAGGGAGAGTGTAAATTCACGTGTTTCTGCAGACTGTTGTTATGAAGTGGGATTATAAAAAATAGTAGGATGGCTAATATTAGGCAGGCTATATTCACACTGTTGCCACAAAACTGTGTTTAAACCCCTTATAAATGTGTTATTTGCATAATAGGTTCCCTTTAAACTCATTAAATGTCATAATTGCTTGATGCAAACTCAATTTAAAGAAAAAAAATCTAAACTGTGATGTAAACAAAATAAGTAGGAAATAACATTTTTATACAAATTGAAGAAAATAATATAAAAAAAGTCAGTACTATGAGGTGTATATTAATTCCCTTTAAAAAGACAGAATTGGAAGATGTACTGCATTTACAATTTTAAAGATTGCAATTGTGAGATAAAAATCTGAAGGAAAAAAGTCTGAAAGTCTAAAAAGTTAGGGTTTCCAGTAGAAACTTTTTACTAGAACACCTCCTCATGTCAAAGTTCTGACTCTTAAACTCGGAGGAACCACAACAACCCTCATTTCACAATCCAAAACTGCAGCTCGGTGTACTAACAGTGTGAAACTGTAGTAAAACATTGTTTATTAAAACATCTGTTTCCCTGTGTCTCAATAAACTCAGTATACAACACTGAGCAATTTATGGACAATGCTGTTATTTTCATTTTCAATGCTGTTATTTAATATAATAATATTATAAATATTACTTTTTAGTGTGTTTTATTGATTGTTAGCAATGGCTAATTACTCAGATTTTTTTTAACTCATTAGATCAACTAAAGAGGAACAGTTTGGCTATATTTGCTAAATAAGTAATTAGTAAAAAGACATCAGTATTTCCTACAGTATTTCTGACACCTGACCACTGAGGTTCATGGTACACACCATTAGACTGTTTGCTACTTTAAGACCTACTAAACACATCTAACATACTGACACACATGCAGTTGTTACCCAATGGTTTTCATTCAGTCAACAGATTTTGTGTTTATTTGACAATTTAAGTCACACTACACCAGAATAAGTGGTCTTTCAATAACAGTAAAGACCCCATGAATTCAACTTTTTGTTTGCCTTACAAGCTAGTATGATCCAATACACTGATAACATTTGTATTTAGAAGATATGTGCATTCTCACTTTCACCAATATGGATCAACGGTTTTGATGACATCACTCTGCATTTCAGGTTCTCATCAGATTTTTGGTCCAATCAAATGCTCTCTAGAATCTGAGTCATCCTGTCATCTACAATATAAACAGACACTAAGTCTGCTCCAGTCCAGAGACACAACAGCACAGTGTTACATCAGCACACCGAATAATGTTTCATGGCACTTCAGAGGGCCTTTAAAGTCCACATTAAATAAAATTTTTCAATTTTATTTTGCTAGCAGACATTTTTAGGCTTATGGTGAACAATTACTCCTTGGAAGTTAATCCATTGAAAAAAAAAAAGAGTTTGTTTTGGTAATCTTTAATCAAAATCTAATCAATTGTTTCCGTTCTGTCAGTCAGCGGAATGGCAGTCCTTCTTTGATGATGTTAGTTTGATGCTAAGCCACGCCCCTTCAACTGTCATTTAACTGTGAGTAAATAACGAGAGGAGCAGTGCAAAAATAGAACACCGGCCCCTACTCAATGTTCGGTTTCAGCTAGAAATACGTCATCTTACTGAAAAATAGACTGCAGCAACTTCTGGTTCTCGCACATGTACAGTAAGGCTACGTTCACACTGCAAGGCTTAGTGCTCAAATCTGATTTTTTCTCAGATCTCAGAATTTTTTGCATAGCTGTTCATATTGTTGCTATAAATGTGGCCAGAATCAGATTTCCAGTGTGAACAGATCATGATCCTAAACTGGCCCGCATGTGCAAAAGTACAATTACGGACAGCACAAAATGTCTAACTATGCACACAATGTGTATACTGTATGAAGTAAGCACGTTGTCAGATTAGGATTAATATGATTATTGCCCTTTTCACAGACAACCGTGAACTGTAAATGGTTGTTCTGCTACTACTAATGTGCATTTCGTCATTTGAAACCTAAAATAAGTCTTTTGTGATTGAAAACACTGACCATTTGTGATTTATGACAAGCGCAGTGTGTCTTTCTGACCACCGGTATGGTGAACTCATCAAGGGTTAATGAGCAGCCGCAGACTGAACTGAGAAGGCGGAGTTGGTTCATTTTCATATTCATATCATAGTCTTTCATATTTGGTTCTGTTAATGTGTTAATTATTTAAGTGAAATATAGCTATTTTGTGTAGGCCTATGTGTTTTATTCAGTTTATATATGCAATTTTTATGGACATACTTTTTATGTTAAATCTAACTGAACAATATTTTTTTAAAAGGTTAATGGTTAATGATTGGTTAACAAGCGCCAGTTTGCGTTCAAAATACTAAAGTATTAGCCCTGTGTGCTATTCTACTATGCTGCTGAGGAGTAGATGATGTTTGCAGCACAGAATGATGACGCATGTCGATCGAAGATTATGTAAAAGTCACATGAAATCCTACATAACCGTTCACACTGCAGTCGCATTGCAAAACATCAGATCTGTATCTGATTTAATACCACATATGAATGTGGCACAAGTCAGAATTGAAAAGATCAGATTCCATGCAGTTTGGGCTTTTCAGACTGTCAAGACGAAAAAAGATCTGTAGCAAAAAATTTGGGCCACATTTGCCTGCAGTGTGAACGTAGCCTAAGTATTATCTATATGAAGTATATAGCAAATTCTCTATCGATACTTACTTTCCCAATGCAAAACACTCCAGGCGCACAGTTGAACCTTTGGCCACTTGTACAACTTCAGGAAACTGTACTTCAATCTTTGGCTCATATTCTCCCATAACACCTACAAAAAGAAACACTCATTTGTCACTCGCAAGGAAAAAAAATAGAAATTATATCCAACAAACGCTATCAATTACTCCATCTACAACTGCAATTTTTAAAGCAGCCAATCTTTCTCTTTCATTATTACTGCATGATTTATTTAGCACCTTCTGAAAGGTTTCTGGGATTGCAGAAGCCCTGATATCAGTGTTTTCTTATTTTTTTATTTTTGTGAGGTGTGCTATCGGACTGGAGACTAAGCTGTCTGAGGGACTCAAAGAGATGCTTATCTGCAATGTCTAACGCTGGACGTTTATGTCAGCGCTGCCAAATAGGAAGGGCTGAAGAGAAGCAATCATCTCCTTCTGTAGCGCCTCAGGTAGAGGGACATGTACAATGGGCTTTGAAATTGTGCCTGGAGATCACACTGCGAAAGTAGCCTTTGAGTGGCTCATGTTGGTCAAATACAAACATCAGGATTTTAGACAACCTGAGCTACAGCACAATACAGACAAGGCATCGGTTGGATATCAGCCAGTTGGACGTCACACGTACATGCACACACACACACACACACTTGAACAGCTATCTTTATAAGGACGTACCATAGACGTAATGATTTTTATATTGTACAGACTATGTATTCTATCCCCATATACCAACCCTATACCCTAAACCCAACACTCACATTCAGCATTTTTACATTTTAAAAATACTTGATTCTGTGAATTTATGAGTCGTTTTTTTCCTCATGAAAACCAAAAAAAGTCTCCACAAAGTAAAAAAAATTACTGGTATTGATACTTGTGGAGACATTTGGTCCCCACAACATAAGGAACACAGGGTACACACAGAAACGCACTTAATTAAAAAGTTCAACTGGCTTTGATCAAACAACTATATTTATTAGCATGTAAAGACTGGATATTACTTTTTATTTGTATTTTGACAGAACACTGCTGTAAAAATTGAGTATTGTGACATAAATGGCATTACTATAATTTTAAATAAATATTTTAATATATTTAAAAATGTAATTTATTCATGTAAATGTGAATTTTCAGCAATCATTAGTCTACATAAATCTAATCTGCAGAATGAGTTTTTTTTAAATGAAAATGCTCTTAACCCTAACCCTAAACTTGAATAAATATATTTCTTAAAATGTTCTTAAATTACTTTGTATTGACACCAATTAAATATATGTTATTTTCATTAAAAGTCTACTGTGATTATGGAACAATTTGATGGAAAAAATGGGTTATTAGGTAATTAAGTAAATTGATTAATCTTTAAAATATAATGGATGTTTCAAAATTAACAATTATTTTCAATTGATAAGATTAAAAATCATGGTGTTTCAGACAATTCTGCAAACATGGCATCTTTTTTATTTTATAGTTGTTATTAATTATTAAAAGTAATATTTATTCATTCTTTAAACTCAACCTAGGGAACAAAAGTTTGTCTAAACATCCAGAAAATCAACCAATAAAGTACCAAGTGGTTTGTAGGAAGTTTATTTCATGCTGTCAGAAAAATTTGATTTCGTTTGTGTGTTATGATATTTGACAATTTCTTTTTATCGCCCTTGTACATGAGTGTGATCAAATTGTAAACCCACAGAGAAGTAACTATTAGATCAGTCTAAGACAAATGACCTTTCAGACTGGGGGCCTTTGATAATGCCAGCCTAGAGGCACCAAAACATGCTGCCACAGCATCTTAAAATGTGCAGAGAAACAGCTTATTAACCTTTGAATAAACTTTGTATTACACATAAATGAAAATTAATAAATAAATAAAAGACTGATCGAAAATTCTCCATTTGTACTTTATTTATTAGGTAAAATGTAAGTAAAATGTAAATTTTTGTTTTATTCCATTAAGTTCTGACAACATTTCAGCCAATTTTCAAATTAAATTATTATCATTTATGACATTTTGCATTTTTATTTGCAGTGACTGAAAATCTCTGTTATTTCACCAAATATTGCTTTCTCAAGGTGAAGCACTGCAGATTAAAAAAAACTGTATTCATGCATCTGTCAAATTTGAGATTTTGGGCTTTTTGGATTTCCATGAAGTGTTGTATTCAGTCTAACTTTTAAGTGTTTCTTTTGTTGCAATTTGTGTTTGTTGATTTCAATTACAATACATGTTTTTAAAAGCTATTTTCTTAAAATGAGCTTTTCTTTTTCACTGTTCCATAAATCTGTTGTCTTCAACAAACATCAAACATCACAGCTTTATTGATATTTATATTCTGAATGTTTTTCCAAAGGGATATGTTCATACATAATTTGCCTCATTACATACATTTAATTCTACCAAAAAGTGTGGGATTATTTCTGTCTGTTTTCATTATCTTCTAAATTACAGAGTGATAAAAAAAAAAAAATGAAACAAAGTAAAAAAAAAATTATAATAAAAATAAATAAATAAACAAATAAATAAATAAATAAATAAATATCCACACAACATCATCTAATGTTGAAATATTTTGTTATAGAAATGTATGCATGTTTTGCCTTTCGTTTGTTCGGCGGCCCTGAATTGTCAAAAAAAAAAACACTCACAATGCCTTTTTGGATGTGGAAAAAAACAGAAAATCAAACCTGATTAAAATTTTTTAGGATGAACGAAAGTTTGGGAAGCAGTGTGTCAATACGATTGACACAACGTGAGGTCAAATAGTGAGTGTGCAATAACCTAAAATCCTCAACAAATTACGATTAAAAGCACAAAAATGAAACTGTCCAACTGTAAAAATGAATCTTTGCAATCTAAAAATACAATTACTATACAGTTTAAACACTGCTGAATAACAGGAGTGCCAAAATATGTATTTCAACAAATTCGATAAAACAACAATATAACAATATGATAAAACATTTCAGTGTTATTCAGTGATGCTTAATCAGCTTGAATTAATTATTTGCAAATGCTTAATAAATGATTCCACAGTGTGCAGTTATTTTAACGTGTTACTGTAGTAGTGTACAGTGATCATGCTTACCATCTGTGCGTAGTATGAGTGGAGTTGGTGGCCCTTGTACTCGTGTTTTGGTGACAGTATTGGTCACGACACAGGTGTAGTTTCCCACATCCGACGGCTCAACTTTAGCGATATACAGATTCCCCGTCTCCTGAGACACAAAGCGACGAGAGTCCTGCTTCACGAACGACGGGTACTCATTAAAAATCCAGGAAAACGTCAAACCTGTAAAAGGAAATAAATAAGAAGAGAAAAGACCATCAACATCACACATGAGAAGAAAGAGGTCAGTCTACTGCCCTGAAACTACATTTGCATAAACATAACTAGAGTACACAGTGACATTTCGTCTCTCCGCAGAGCCTAAAATGAACCAGCCGGAACGCATCTGTATTATGATGTCAAATACAATGTAATTATAGAAGTTGGACAATTTAGATTTTTAAAACATGAGATTTACTTCATCACATTTTGTAAATACAGTATGAAGATTTTATATGCGAAGAGTTTGCAGATGCAAAAGCTTCTAAAGTGACATCTAAAATTTTATTTTAAAATCAGCATTTTTCTCAGCCTCCAATGTTTATGTTCACTTATATCAATTTAAATAAAATAAAAGGAACTATTCATTGTCATAAAAGTAAAATTACTTAACCTACCCTCAGGAGGCTGTAAAAAATGCTAATTTTTGAAGTAAATTTCAGATTAACTTTTCATAAACCATTTGTATGATTATCATTATTGTCTGATGATTTGCATGTAGATATGATTTGCATGTAGAAATATAGGCTACATTGTAAAGAAAATGTTTTTTAACAGTTAATTAGTGAATCACATGTTTTCTGTTTAGTTACGGTTATGAATTGTATTATGGTTTATCTGCGCTGTCTAGTCTTGATGTTGAAAATTCAACTGTGTTTAATAGTGACTTTTATTGAAATTTTTGTAGTTTGAAATAGTATATTTCTGTCATGAACACTCTTAGGATTTAGTAATGAATATGTATATGGCAATGTTAATGTATTTGGTCTTGGTGGTATAGATCTGATACGCTGCAGTTGCTGCTGGCAGAGCAAGTACAGAGACCTGCTACTGCAAGTATATACACAGACATGTCATCTGAGAAAATAACACGCTGCTGCAAACATAATATGTAACCCCTGAAGCAGATCTAAACACAGGTGGAGCTGGGGTAATTTCAGAAAATTTGCAGAAATTTCACGAAATAATATATATGAAATTAAGTCTGTAAAATAAGGTTTGTGTATCATAATTTACAATACCAGCCCAGACAATCACATCAAACTATCAAGAGAGGCAACAAAAGTCAAACTTTTCAACATCAAAAGTTGTTGGAGGAAAGATCAAGGTCCTATAATGCAATTCAAAAGAAGAAATGTATATACTGTATATACTAATGTATATATAAAAAAGAATATACTGAAAACTGTTAATTTACATATATATATATTTTACAGATATGGGCCTACATAAGCAGTATCACTAGTAAAAAACAAAACAAAAAAAACTTAGATGTTGTTTACTTGTGTTACTTGTATTTTCAACATTGTAATATTACATTTCCCTAAAAACTTCCTAAAATGTCAAAACACATTTATATCTGCATCAGATATAAATAACGACATCTAAAAGGTGAAATAAGTATTGTTATTATTATTATTATTATTATTATTATTATTATTAATTATTTTGCTGTGTTTTTCTATATTTGGGTCTTATTGAAGGGTTAAAGGTCCTGTGAAATAAAAAAACAAAAAAATGTTTTAATGTTATTATTACTATGTTAGTCTTAAGGATATGCATAAGCTAGTGTGATCAAAATATTGCATTTAGAAGCTATAAACATCCAAAGTTTGCAGTTTGTCACTTCGACCTAAATGAATCAACGATTTTATTGACATCACCTCATACTTCAGTTTCTCATCAAATCTTCTGACCAATCAAGTCTATAGTTCATGACATGTCCCGCCCCCTTCATAAAGCTTCTCATTTGCTTTTCATTTAATGTGCCTGAGCTCTCAATGGCAGAGCTGTGATAAAAACAAAACACTTTTGGCTGTTTTCTAAAAGAGGAGGAGCTACTACTGTATATGTACAGCCCTGTCTTCATGTTTCAGTTGAGATTACGTTAAACATCAAATAAAAAATATACATATAGCTCTACACAGGACCTTTAAATGTGATAAAAGTAACATTAGAAGTTTTCATTTTCTTCACATTTCAAATAACAAAGCTTTCAACAAGCCACTTCACACTACATTAGACAAATAAACACACAAATAAATCAGTCTCAGCCCAGAAGAGTTAGTAGTCCTGCTTTACGAATGAAAAATCCAGAAAAAAGTCAAAGCAAAGAGGGAAAAAATGGAGAGAAAAGACCATCAACATCACACATGAGAAGAAAGAGGTCAGTCTACTGCCCGGAAACTACATTTGCATAAACATAACTAGAGTACACGGTGACATTTCTTCTCTCCGCAGAGCCTAAATGGCATATGTGGGCTCCGCTCATGAATCTTGCACCTCCCCAGAGTTTCTAAATTAGCACTGGGGCTACATGCTAGGGTGAAAATTAATCAGCCTGAGGAGGGTTGTGTGGCTTAGAGGGTGAGAATTAATGACATGAAGGATAACCAGTGCCCTGTGACTAGTTGGCCTATAGTCAAGTGGGAAAGTGGTGGTGTGTAACCAATGCTCAAAAATCCACAGTGCTAATCGCTTAAATGCTGGTTAGTTAATGGGTAATCGGCCGACAAGTATAATGAGATAATCACATAGAACTTTATAAAAGCATTTTCTTTGGATGACAAAGGTGTAGTTTGGAGAATTTTATTTAAAAACTGCCTGTCAAAAAAAAGTCCTTGTCCCCCTCCGAAATAAGAAGCCTATTTTTAAGACCACTGACATTACTGTCGTGACAATTCCCTCATCCGATTGCTAATAATCAACATTCATTCATTCATTTTCCTTCGGCTTAGTCTCTGATTTATCAGAGGTCACCACAGCGGAATGATCCGCCAACTATTCTGGCACATGTTTTACACAGTGGATACCCTTCCAGCCGCAAAGCAGTACTGGAAAACACCCATACACTCTCGCATTCACACACACACTCATACAATACAGCCAATTTAGTTCATCCAATTCACCTATAGCGCATGTCTTTGGACTGTGGGGTAAACCGGAGCACCCGTAGGAAACCCACGCCAACATGGGGAGAACATGCAAACTTCACACAGAAATGCCAACTGGCCCAACCGGGACTCGAACCAGCGACCTTCTTGCTGTGAGGCGACAGTGCTAACCACTGAGCCACTGTGCCGCCTAATAATTAACAGTAATGTTTATTTATAAATAGTCAATGTCAAAAGTCAATAGTCAAGTACACTTAAATGCAATATAAATTAAAGCTGCAAGCAGCGATGAAAGGGACCTCGCACCCGGGCTCACCGGGCTGAGTTATAAGTACTTCCTCCTCCATGGCGAAGCATTGCACTTTCTCAGTCCGCCACGGACACGCCCTTCGGCGAAAACTCTAGATCTTCACAATTTAACATCGCAAAGGCCTTTGGACTAAACTAATGGAACATGGATTCGATGTGATAAAATTTGAAGGAGGAGTTTGTTACACTCTAAAACATGTCACTTCCTGTTGTCAGCAGGTGGCGCTATAACTATATCTGGATATTGGCATGTAAATGTGTTCAGGTCAGAACTGTTATCAAACATATCGATTTTGAAGCAGATCAGACAATGTATGCCTGAGTTATAACAACTTCCTGTTTCGTGGCGAAGCATCAAAGTTTGTAAGGCCGCCACGGACACGCCCTTCGACGAAAACTCTAGATCTTCTCAATTTAACATCGCCCAGGCATTTAGATGACAATTCCCAATTTTGGTTTTGATCTGATAAATTCCCTAGGAGGAGTTCGTTAAAGTACAACGCCTGGAAATGGCAAAAACTACACTTTTTCGGCAGAGGAAGTTAAAAATATCCGACTTCCTGTTGGGTTTGAGAGTTTTTTGTAGGTATTGGCATGTTTGATGTGTGTGCCAATTTTCGTACGTGTGCATGAATCGTAGCTTGATGGCCCGTCCGTCAAAAGTGCATAGGTGGCGCTGTCGAGTCATTTTGCCACACCCACTTCCGAAACCTATAACAAACGTAAATTTTCGCCACTTCTGGGGCGTGTGCAAAGTTTCGTGAGTTTTCGAACATGTTTAGACCCTCAAAATCGCAATTCATTCCGGAGAAGAATAATAAACAGAGCAATTCCAATAGGGCCAATGCACCGTTCCGGTGCTCGGTCCCTAAATATGCTTTATACTACTAAAACTTTTATAAAGGATAACTTTATATTTCAAGTGATGTATTATTATAATTATTCTAATTTCAATGAAATGTGCGTAAAAGTCAAGGTAACTTAAAAGTAATTAAGGTCATTTCAAACATTCCCTTTTCAGAAAGGATCATCATTCCATTCAAATGTCAACCTTGCTATGAAAAAATAATGATTTGTTCAATAGAGAGCCAACTTTTATTATTTTGATTAGGGTTATGCAGTTTGAAAATCACTTCTTAATAATCAGCTTTGAGTTGCTTTACATTCTCAGAATGTTTCTGGGCTAGTGTTGCCAGATTTGTGCAGTTTGATTCACAGAAGCTGTACAATAGTTGTTTATACAGTAAACTCAAACACTTTTTTGGCCACATCCATAACGCATGCATATTTTCCTTGTTTAAAATATAAAACACGTTCACAGATTAATATTTTGCTGATCTCGTTTTGGAAAATATATAGAGATGAAAATATATAGATAAATGTAAAGAAATATAAATATAATGTTAACATATATACATTCACTGAAAATTTGTTTTTTCTGCCAATGTCACATCCACAACGCTAGAACTTATTTTTTTCAGGAAATAAGTTGGAGTGGAAAATGTGCTTAATTGTCATAAAAGTAACATTAGAAGTTTTCTTAGTGAAGTTTCTTCACATTTCCAGTTACAAAGCTTTCAATGCACTGCTTCACACTACATTAGACAAATAAACAGACAAATAAATCAGTCTCAGCTCAGAAGAGTTAGCAGTTAATCTAGGTCAGCTGTAATTAATTTAGAATAATTAAAAGAACTTTACTTTCAGAAAATATGATTTTCTTCAAGTTTTTTATTAAACCAATTTGGAGTGAAAAATAGGCTTAATTGCATAGAAAATCGAGTTATAAACCAACTGTTTTGTTATCTTGAGGGAAAATGTACTTTGTAAATGTGTTTTTTTTTTGTTGCTTTTTTTACTTGGATTTGAAAGTAGTTCACTTCATACTATATCAGGACTATATATTATGTATCTGCAAACTTCATCACACAAATAAACAAACATATAGTAAAACAGTATGAACTCTGAGAGCTGTGCTGGTGGCTTTGAAGATTTTTTTTGTCAACTTCTTCTCTCCACAAAATGCCAGCATACACTTAATGTCACATCTGTCAGTGGTCGGTTCCTCAACCAGCCCAGAAAAACTGTTTCAAACTTGACCTCCTCGAATTACGATTGTTTTGCCTTTTGCTGATTCAATTACCCACAATCCCTGTCAGAGTCCCTCTATCAAGAATGAGCCTTGAAAAACACAAGGCGAAACAAGCATTTCAGTATAATTCAGGTGTGATTAGAAATGACAAAAGAATGATGAAAGAATCAGCTCATAATCGGTTCCTCTTAATAATCAGCCTTGAGTCGCTTTTATTCATTTTTTATTTATTTATTTCACTTGGCCTTCAGCTTCGTGCCAACGCACACCTTCCACCAGTGCCGATATACAGCCATATCACACTGCTACTCGTGTGATATTGCTTATATATACATATATATATATATACACACACACACACACACAGTATATATGAATTATATGAATTCCTCAACTCTCTACCGTTTATTCATTCATTCATTCATTTATTTTCTTTTCGGCTTAGTCCCTTTATTAATCTGGGGTCGCCACAGCGGGATGAACCGCCAACTTATCCAGCATATGTTTTATGCAGCGGATGCCCTTCCAGCTGCAACCCATCACTGGGAAACATCCATACACACTCATTCACACACATCCACCACGGTCAATTTAGCTTACCCAATTCACCTATACCGCATGTCTTTGAACTTGTGGGGGAAACCGGAGCACCTGGAGGAAACCCACGCCAACACGGGGAGAACATGCAAACTCCACACAGAAATGCCAACTGACCCAGCCGAGGCTCGAACCAGTCACCTACTTGCTGTGAGGCGATTTTGCTACCCACTGTGCCACCGTGACACCCCTCTCTACTGTTTACTCCCATATTATTATTGTTATTTCTTATAAAAAAAAAAACATCTTTCCAAACTCAAAACATATAAACGATTTGGAGATACATTTCATACCCATAACAATGACATACACACACACACACACACGCACGCGCACGCACGCGCACGCACACGCACACACACACACACACGCACGCACGCACACGCACACACGCTCACGCACGCACACGCACACACACACACGCTCACGCACACACACACACACACACACGCACACCAGCACTTCACATAATTACATGTAATATACCGCATCAATTATTATATTATTTACATGTAATATAATAATAAACTCAGTTTGTGCTTTTGTTTTGTTTACTCATGTTTACTGTTAAACCTGTCATACAGTATGTATGCAGAAACTTTTCTTCTTCTTTTCTTATCTTTCCCAATATATGCCCTAATTTGTCTTCATTAAAATTGATCTCATGATCGGTAATCTGACAATATTGCTTTCAAGAACTGACAATTGGTAATGGGCCAAAAAAATCCTGATCAGAACACTTTTAATTTCTGTCACAGCTTTGCAGTACAAATGCCATGTTGCTGCTCAAAACTGCAATTAAGAAATCAGTTGTCAATCTAATAAGCATCTGCGGAGGAACAATGCACTGAAGCAATGATAAAGCAATGTGCATTTCCCGTCACCACTCTTTCTGTGGAGAATACCTACATCTTATTCAAGCAAAGCACTCTGAGGTTAGACATGTTGGCATGTGAGCTTTCCATTTGTGTCGTCAATGATAAATCCATTTGCGGAGCGTTGTAATTTTGCAGTTGGCCAAGGCTCTCGGCTCCCCGACTGCGCATTTAATCGACAGGCACATAGCATCTCTCTGGCTTAGCCCAATCAAACCCACTCACTCGTTAGCTAATTAAACAAAACAGTCTTGGAGGATTCCTGCCTGAGCACTGGTCATTTATCACAGTTTGATCTCATCCATAGCTGTGGGCTTCTGCTATCCAGCGCACAGAAGGGGCTTGAGTTTTCCACCTGTGAACCCTGAGAGCTAAGATAACTTTATACAGGTTAGCATACAGCTGCGGTCAGTTGCAATACAAAGAGTAAACCTACAGGTGATCATCATAAACATGATCTATTTTTCAAAATATAACCCTCGTTCGGAGTTTGCATGTTCTCACTGTGTTCGTGTGGGTTTCAAACACAAGTCCAAAGACGTGGTATAGGTGAATTGGGTAAGCTAAATTGTCCGTAGTGTATGTGTGTGAATGAGTGTGTTTCCCAGTGATGGGTTGCAGCTGGAAGGGCATCCGCTGCGCAAAACATATGCTGGATAAGTTGGCAGTTCATTTCGCTGTGGTGACCCCAGATTAATAAAGGGACTAAGCCGAAAAGAAAATTAATGAACAAATTAAGTAATTGTTTTAAGTTAGATTATGTTGTTATAAAAACTAACCCTAAAAATATAGGCTCTGGGAACGCCAAGTTATAAAATTTAAAAATAAAAAATTGAGAAAGTTCTGCATAAGATACAGTATTCCCAGGTTAATTAAAAATAACCATCCTGCAATGTATTAAAATGTATATAAAATTATTGTAGGGTTGCAAGGTAACCTTAAAAAATCATTATTGGATATCAGCAGCATTATATTAGCAGCATTATTTTAAGGGTTGCAAGATAAAATAAAATAACCTATTTTCTAGGGAGCATTCTAGGGAACAACAAAACAACAACAACAACGACTATGACAACAACAACACTAACAACAATGAAAACAACAACAACGACAACAACAACAACAACAACAACAACAACAACAACAACGACGACGACGACGACGACAACAACAACAAACTTAGGGAGCAACCTGAATCATTTATGTTTAGACTATTTAAAAATAACCTCCCTGCAATCTTCTGGAAATGTTATTTTGTGTCTTCAAATAAATAAAATAAATCTAAAAAGAAAATTCCTGTAGCTTTATCAATGGAATCTAAAAAAAACCCCAATAAAATGTTAGCTGGGAATCACCCAAAAATGTAAAACAATGAGATGCTAGCTACAGTTAGCCGTATAGCTCAGTCTTAGCTTACGTAAGGTGCTAACTTGAAGTTAAGATATTTTGATCATTTCAATATTTTCTTTTTTTTTTTTTTGGAGTCTCTCTGACGCTAACCCTGTGCTTTGGAAATGTCTGATAAGTCCCTTGCGAGGGATCTACAGTAATACCTGCACGCGCAGACATCTGGGGCTCAAGGCGGACTGAATGGCGTAATGTGATTTTGTGCTATCTCACATGGCAACACAGGACTCAGACCTGAAATCCTGCAAATCATGCATTCAATCAATCATTCCTCACAAAGCTGAATTTATTATTAATTTCAAAGGTAAAAACTTCAAATGCTAAAGCACTACAGCTGCAGGCGTTAACATTGCTTTTAACAACAAAACAAAGCTTCGCAATGAAAGGTCACAAACAGTTGCTCAAAGGCTGTTGTTGCAACCCTGAGGATTTCTTCCCTCTGAAATCAATTATTCAAACACTTAGATTTGAGTTCTCATATGCTTTGATTTGCTTAGGTATCAAGGTCCAAAGAAATGTATGTGTACATAATGCAACGAAATGAGAAAATCTAGGCAGATAAAACACATCATCAAAGCAAAACGCTTTCATTTTTTCCTCCCTGATATGAAACCTTTTCTGTTAAAGCACTTGACTCTCAGCTGGACTCTTAGAAACATTATAAATGCTACGTGGAATCTTCCATACAGTATGTGAAATGTTCAAGGTTCGCTCTGAAATGTGATGTGTAAGAAGCCGAGACTCTTCACTTTGAAGGGTCCCTAGAGGCGACTGTCAGATGCTGACAAAACTCCGTTTGCATTATAGCAAGAACGCTGGGGTTGCAGAAAGTCAGCAGAGAAGTCAACATAAAACGAAAAAGGGAAAAAAATAGACTGTATAAGATTTGTGCAAATTGTACAGACATGTGGACAGTATTAGGGAAGATGAAGCAAACAAATTCTAAGGGCAGGTCTGTTGTGTAAAACTGCACATTTTTATAATGTAGAACTCGCACACACACACACACACACACACACACACACACACACACACACATGCGCGCACACACAAACACGCGCGCACAAACACACATATGTATTTGAATACATATATACAAAGTCAAGATAGCTGATGAGAAGGCAGAAGTATATCATAAATATTTAATACATTCTATATTCTATATTCTATATTCTATATATATATATATATATATATATACACCCACCGGCCACTTTATTAAGTACACCTGTCCAATTGCTCGTTAACACAAATTTCTAATCAGCCAATCACATGGCAGCAACTCAATGCATTTAGGCATGTAGACATAATCAAGATGATCTGCCGCAGTTCAAACCGAGCATCAGAATGGGGAAGAAAGGTTATTTAAGTGACTTTGAAGGTGGCATGGTTGTTGGTGACAGACAGGCTGGTCTGAGAAAATATCCAGTGAGCGGCAGTTCTGTGGGCGCAAATGCCTTGTTGATGCCAGAGGTCAGAGGAGAATGGCCAGGTTCGAGCTGATAGAAAGGCAACAGTAACTCAAATAACCACTCGTTACAACCGAGGTATGCAGAAGAGCATCTCTTTTTTTTTTTTTTTTTTTAACACACGAAACGTCGAACTTTGAGGCGGATAGGCTACAGCAGCAGAAGACCACACCGGGTGCCACTCCTGTCATCTAAGTACAGGAAACTGAGGGTACAATTCGCACAGGCTCACCAAAATTGGACAATAGAAGATTGGAAAACATTGCCTGGTCTGATGAGCCTCATTTGGATGGTGGGGTCAGAATTTGGTGTCAACAACATGAATGCATGGATCCATCCTGCCTTGTATCAACGGTTCAGGCTGGTGGTGGTGGTGTAATGGTGTGGGGGATATTTTCATGGCACACTTTGGGCCCATTAGGACCAATTGAGCATCGTGTCAACGCCACAGCCTACCTGAGAATTGTTGCTGACCATGTCCACCCCTTTATGACTACAGTGTCATATAGCCATGTCATAAAGCGTGAATCATCTAAGACTGGTTTCTTGAACATGACAATGAGTTAAATGTACTCAAATGGCCTCCACAATCACCAGATCTCAATCCAGTAGAGCACCTTTGGGATGTGGTGGAACAGGAGATTGGCATCATGGATGTGAAGCCGACAAATCTGCAGCAACTGCGTGATGCTGTCATGTCAATATGGACCAAAATCTCTGAGGAATATTTCCAGTACATTGTTGAATCTATGCCATGAAGGATTAAGGCAGTTCTGAAGGCAAAAGGGGGTCCAACCCGATACTAGTAAGGTGTACCTAATAAAGTGGCCAGTGAGTGTATATATACAGTATATAGTTTATTAAAAATGTTCCATGGTCATACTGTATAGTGTAACTGATACATTGAAGTAAAACAATCTGGCCTGTATTTTATGAAATAAATTAAAGAATAAATAAATATATAGAGATTTGTTATAATATAAATGATTAGAAACATCTTGCTGACAAATGAGTAAAACCTATTGGTCTGAAAGATGCAAAAGTGGAACACCAAAAAAAGTTAAATTAACAATAAATGTTAATTTTGGGGCTGAATTATGTGTAAACTGAGTATTTTAATATAACATCCAACAATTCTTACTCTGACAAGATTTTTTGGTATATAAACTATTGTTACACTGGATTGTTATTGTGATGATTCATCTGTTTCTCATGGTAAAATGATATTTGCTTAGGAAAAAAACTAAATATTCTAATGTGTGGGGAAAAATTGCCACTATAAACATCTATCAACATATACATGACAAAAATAAAATCTATTTGAGCTTTTGCTTGCCATTAACTTAACATGATGAAGGCGACAATGTAATCTGGTTCAGTGACAAATGATCTGATGTGCTGACACAAGCACTACTGATGTACGACAGTAACTACAACTACAATTACAAAATAGATGTTTAGACTTTAGGCTACAGTTCTCAGTTTTGACAGTATGAGCAGTGTTTCTGACAACAATCCCTCTCTTTCAAATTTGCACAAGCCTGGGGGAAAAGTATTAAAAAAAAAAAAAAAACACCTCGCTATCATATTTCATTTTAGCGGTAAGCAAGCATTACACCGGTGAAGAAACTGAGAGAAAAGACATATCTGCAGACAAAATAAAGCATCTATCACAGCAAACACCAGTCTCAGTTCCAATCAAAGAAAGCCATTCATTATTTTTCCGCTCTGTCATGCTGCAAGCAGGAAATAAAGCTTTATGAAAAGATGCACATATCTGCCTCTTAATCGCGCATTATCGATGCGAACGCTCTTGATGAATTTTAATGGCATCACAGCTGCCTGATCATCGCCTGTTAATAATACATGTGAGACTTGTTGTGACAACACTATGCATATTTAATCATTGTGCCCGGGATCGCACAGGCTTACTGTTTGGCAAACATGTAAAAAAGTTAATTGATTCATTAATAATTTTGTAAATAAATAAAGGGTGAAAACAACAACAGCGATGAAAGGATAGAGTTCAGTAGCACTTAGTAAATGAAGACTTCTCAAGCAATTACTGCAATATTCATTATTAAAAGATAGAAGAATTAATCACCACCTTGGATTACAATCAAGTTTAAGAGTAAGTAATGTAGTAAAAATGGAAATCTTCTTCCTTTGTGGTAATGAGATTTGGCTTGGCAAAAGTGACTAGAAATGCTGCGCCATGCCAGTAATTAGTGACGTAAATATTTTAAGAAACATTTGTAGTATAAAAGTATATATATTTTAAGAACTTGCACTATAAAACAGATTTTCCAAAAAGTTGCATTTTAAGGCCCTCACAAATGCAGTTGTTGTGTAAACAGATGATCAAAAAAGCATATTTTATTTCTCTGATCTTATTTGGATATGTTGCCATAAAAATGAATAAATAAATAACCTCCGGAATTATGATTTATATTTTTGTTGTTTACGAAAAACATCATTTTTGTTTTATTCTGTAAACTATCAGAGCAGTTATTCATAAATTAACAAAAAAGAGCAATGTTTTCAGACATTTTTGTATTCATTCTTAAGGCTGATTTATACTTCTGCGTCAAGCGCTAGCGTATGGTCTGGCGCAGCCTTTGCGCAGTTGCATTGCCCTTGCCGTGGCTGACGCCGACACTGACGCCGATGCTGACACGCACCTCACAAAAGATGTAACTACATGTCGCATCGTTGCGTAGCTCAAGCTCTGTGATTGGTCGGCTTGGTAGCGGTGACGAGTGTGGGCGGTGCTGAGAGCCGCGAGCCAGATGGAGCGATTTTTTACAAGTGTCGAGTCCCGTGAAGGAGCTGCAGACGGAAACTTTTGTTTTGTGTTTACCTTATGATTAAAGTTGTTGCATGTCCGCCGGTTCCCGCCTCTGAATGAGCGAGTTTTAGCTACTTGTACATTAAGGTAGCGTTCAGAAAAAACAAAACACACGCAAAGAAACTCATCACAAAGGAACATAAAAACCTACTGCCAGCTAGTGTTTCAGAAGGGTTATTGCAGAGCAACACAAACAGCACGCAGAAGTATAAATGCACAACTACACGCAAGGCAGGCGCCGTGGGTCACGACGATCATTCAATGCATAAGTATAAATCAGCCTTCACACAACACAATACCAATGTTTTAACTTCAGAAGAGTTAAGAAATCAATATTTGCTTGAATAGCTATTGGTTATTTATTCTAACTATGGTTGTTTCAAACTACCGCAATCGCTGCAATTCCTTTAATTGAGACCAAAACAAAACGCAAAACAGAGGCACCATTTCAAATGCACGTCCCTTTTTTACTTTCACTTTCAAACTCTCAAAAGTGAAATTTCCTTTGTACAGCGTCTTTATACTAATAACTGTAAAAGTTTAAAAACTTCAAACCTCAGCAATGCCAACAACTTGTTGCTACAAAAAAATAGTTAACATAGCTTTTCAGCAGAAAATCTTCTTAACAAATTTTGTTTGTGTGTGTGTGTATGTGCGTTAAATGTACTCTATGGCATTTTGTATTTTAGTTTGTTTAGCTGGTTTATTGTGATTGTTTGTAACATTTACAGAATGCAATACACTAATATTTAAAAGTGTAAAGTGACAGCTTACAAAAGAGTCAATTAATCTTAATCATTTGGAACAATTCATAAGTACACATGCAATCAAAACTAACCATATTGAATTTGTTAGCTCACTTTGCTAGTTTTGTTTCATATAAATAACAATTCATCTGTGCATTTCATTAAGAAAAAAAAAATAGTTTACTCTAGTAATCTAAAATTGAAATCTGAAAATGCACTTCCGGTTTGTTTTCAGTTAAATTCTCAGAATACATCTGTCAGAGTTATTGGGTGTGGTTAACATACTTAACCACTCCCCTTCAATTGTCAGTATTGACGGCGCTATGACAACAAACATAAATGGTGAGGAGAAGGTGTCTGTTAGGTTGTAATAACTCTCCCGAAACCCTTTTCACAATTTTTCTGAATGAAATGCCTATTTTACTACATCCAATCAGCTTGCAGCAGAAAAAAACCAAGCCACGGCCACTGTTTTCTCATTCGGTATTCTGTTTCTAAGTCACAATATGAAAAAATAAATAAATAAATGGTTGCAGCTTCTGGTTCATGCTGACTTTAATAATCAAAGCATGACAAAGCCCCCATATAAAATTTGATATATGGCATTACATGCAAATCACATATTTAACATACACGTTTATGTTAAAATTTTACAGATATAAGAAAACATGTCATGCATGTACATACACAACAAAATAATTAAAAATACTGCAAATTTCAATCATTCTAGATCACTGGAAAGACACATTGGGCCCCAAAACAGACAATTAATCAATCACCAAAAACAGACAATTAATAGCACAATTAATCATTAGCCAAATTTGATAATCGTGACAGCCCTATAGTGGCTGGATCGGAAACAAAAATTCCTTAATAAACTATTCACAATATTTTTGCAAGTACATATACCAAGGATTTCTTCCTTCCTTTGTATAATTCATTGTGGAGTTTACTATCAATTTCAGAGCTACAAATCGCTTCGACACCTTTTACTTTTCCCCATGTATCCACAACAAACACCTGTCACAGTGCGCAGTGTTCAGTGTCTGTCCTCATGTTGTCAATCACAGCAAGAACCCGCGCGAGCAACAGAAATCAGCAAACCGCAGCCGTCTAAGAAGCCCTTTGCTTGCGGCCTCCAGAATATTGCATCCTGTTTTCTGTTAACGGGACCAGACAGAGTGCACATGCTCTGTCCTCCCAGTGCCTGCAGGACTCCGGCCCAATGCCATCATGGCCATTGTTAGCGCCAGGACAGAAAAGTAGTGATTTCAGCGTCCGCTACACCTGAAAGGGCTGCTCTCCATTAGGAAATGGAGGTCAGCTGCATTAGATTTCCACACTAAACATAGTCATTGAGTAATACGGATGCGAATGCCGTCTGAATGCAAAGAGGCTGGAGGGCTGGAGGTGAAGGTGGCAGCCGCTCCAATGCTCGTGCGTGACTGATATGACCTGACTGCAACGCCACACAAAGCTCCATTTGGGTCTACGCTGCACATTTCGGGCCATTCCTGAAGTCACAGAAACGTTTACTCATAGCCATAATGATGGTATGTCCGGCGATGAGGAATATGCATCTCAGGAGAAATTTGACAGCTCTGATCAGATGCTCAACCCTTCAGAAAGCTCCTGTACTCTGCGCTTTATGGATGTGCAAGGACATGGGAGGGTAAAGTAAGAAATGGAGGACAAAAGATGAGAGATGACGCCTTGATGAGTCTTTGTGAAGAGTAAGAAACTAGAGCTCTACAAAGGAGCACTTTGAGGACATTCATTCCTTTCTTCCTTCATTCATTCATTTTCCTTCAGCTTAGTCCCTTATTTATCAGGGGTCGCCACAGCGGATTGAACCACCAACTATTCCTGCATATGTTTTACACAGCGCATGCCCTTCCAGCCACTTTCTGTG
>CAIGQV010019356.1:8518937-8529872 GCA_903798115.1 Danio jaintianensis
AAGGTCTACCTTTGTTTATGAGGGAAAAGTCAGAAAAGTTCCTGAAGTCTGTTATCAGCATATATACCTATAGCTGAGGACATGATGTGGGTGTCAGTCCTAGATTTAGGACTCCTAAAGTTTTGATCTAAGCGTATTTCACAAATACTTTTAGCAATACACTAGCTCCTAGATCAGTGAAACATCAGGAGTAATGAAAAGGACATTTATATCACTTAAGATCAAACCACACATTGTCATAATGCCTGTTGAAGGAAAGCTGCCTTGGAAGGTAAATATTTTAAAACATTTGACCACAATGAACATTTAATGTTATTGTGTTAATCGTGGTAATAAGTGTAATTATGCAGCTCTGCAATAAAATGAATAATTCTGTAATATATAATATATTATATCACTAAAGAAATAATACAAATTTGGTTAATTTAACTCTACATTAATAGATGTTAGTAAGCATTTTATACCAATGCTGTGTTCTTAACTTATAAGCACATGTATAATATGATTAATGATTGTGTTTTTATACTTTGTTAGTGACTCATTTTTCTAAAGTGACTCATTACTAAAGTAAGTATTGCATTATTTACAAACCAGTTATTTAGGAATAGTTGGTGTTTTTCAAAGACCATTCAGAATGCGTAAGTAAATGATTAATAAACAATTCAAATTAACATTTATATATTTTATTATTTAAATATAGTAATAGTTACTCTGTATGTTAGTAAATGCTTTGTTAACTCAACTTCATCCAGTTTTGTGACCTAAAGTGAGGACTATTTATGCTTTGCAAATCCCGTATAAATGAAAATTAAGGCTTAGTATCAACTGAACAAATTTTTGCAATCTTATCCAAAAATAAAACTACTGTGAAGTTTAAACATTGCTGAACAACATAAAACTGGAGAAAACAACGACAATATAGTAATTTAATCATATATTTTGATACAACATTTCAATGTTATTTAGGGATGTTTAAACTGTACAGTAAGTTTATTTTAGATAATCTTGCAAAGATTTATTTTTCATTTGATAGTTTCATTGATACAACTTGAAATTAATAGAAATTAATTAATGTTCCTATTTTGTCTTATATAGTCTTCACTATATATTAGGTCACAAAACTGCATGTTAAAGCATTTATAAACATGTAAAGTAACTATTACTATATGCCTGAATAATAAGATATATAAATGTTAATTTGAACAGTTTATTAATAATTTACTTGCGCATTCTGAATGATCTTAAAAAAAACACCAACTACTTATAAATAACTGGTTTGTAAATAATGCAATACTTAATTTAGTATTGAAAAATTAATCATTAACAAAGTATATAAGTACAATCATTGCACACATTATACATGTGCTTATGTGTAGCTGTATTTATAAACTGCTTACTAACATCTATTAATGTAGAGTTAATGCTTAACAAACAATGAATTAACTGTTTGCTAATGCTTAAATTATTCATAGTGTGTAGTTATTATAAAGTGTTACCTGAAAAGCCTTATAAATGGAAGGTATATAAATGACTGTTTAGCTGTTTTATTGACATTACTACCTTTAGTTTCCAATTGAAGTTGCTTTACCTTTGCTTTTTTACCTTGCTTTTTGTTTGTGATTCAGCAGTTAAAGTTGTTTTTCATCCTGTTTTTATGTTTCTTTTGACTGCAGGACACAGAGCCAGAAGATACGTGCACAAAAGGGATGGAGATGGGCATCCTTAGTTCCCACTGACCAGACCAACCCAAATGTAAGGTGCCTGTCTGTGGTTCTGGAAGAGCAAATTGTGCTGGAAAATGTGCAAGATCTTCAGACAGCTGTTGTTCTCCTTTTTGGTTTGATTTATTCCATCAATATGAACTACCCCAAAGAACTGAAATACACCTTTGAAACTATTCAGAGTCCAGTCCTTCAAAAACTAAATTTTAAAGCTGCAGTAACCGTAGTCCATATCAATAATTAAAAATGCAAGCACTGATTTGTTCTTGTTTGACCAGTTGCTTATCTTAAAGTTACCATAATATGACAAACATTGAGTTTAAATGTAAAGTTTAAAAACTTTTAGCTTTTTTTTTTTTTTTTGGATGTTGTAATACTTGTTCAATGTTCAAGCATTTGTTTGTACACTGAAATTGTGTTACTCTTAGTGTTGTCAGGATACTTAAATTTCAGTTTTTAAAAAATTTCAAAATGTGTCCACATGCTCAACAAAAATGACTGTAATTGGCAGAGAAGTTCATCAGTTCACTGCTCTTCGCTGATGTTCACTGAGTGCAAACACCGATACACACACACTGGAGTGTTTCAAAGCCGTGTCGATCAGTCGATCCATCAGCGTAACACTCTTATATCAGCTTATACACAGACCAGCTGATCAACGTGAAATACTTCAGTGTCTGCGTATCTGTGGTTACGCTCAGTAAACAGACGTGAGTTCGGTGAACTGATGACCTTCACACCCAATCACAGTCATTTCTGTTGAGCACATGAACACAATGGCAAATCAAAAGTGTTTAAGAACGCGCTCAAATGTTAGCGGGAAATAGACGTTTTTAAAATTTCAGAACTGATGGGTC
The DNA here is from genome assembly GCA_903798115.1 of Danio jaintianensis. Lineage (NCBI taxonomy): Eukaryota > Metazoa > Chordata > Actinopteri > Cypriniformes > Danionidae > Danio > Danio jaintianensis. The sequence goes on from CAIGQV010019356.1 coordinate 8,521,516, forward strand.
GTGACAACACTAGTTACTCTTGCACTTTGAGAAACATGTTGCTAGTGCTAGCACTTTAAATATTTTTTTGTTTTATTCAAGCACTTAAAAGGCATTACAAGATTTGAGGATTAACATTTTTTGCCTCTTTTTCTTCTCTGTACTGCAGTACATTTCATTTTGACAAACTGTTTGCAGAATTGTCAATAAATATATATTTTTTGATATTGTGATTTTATAGTGTGTTTTGTAATCTCTTCATTTTATTCTTAGAGAGAGTCATACAGAAATCTGTTTGAGAAGTGCAGATATAAGATTTACATGAAATTATAAATTAAAAGATAAAATATTCAATCAGCTTAAAAATTTAAGGCAACCAGCTGCATAGCTTTTTTGAGTTAACTGAACTTCTGTTAAGTTGTGCCTACTCATTTATTACAGTTTACTCAACCCCTGTTTAATTTTAAGCAAACTCATAATGACAAGTAAGATGTACTTAGGCTTGAAAGTAGTCTTGACTTAAACCAGCCATTTCAGTCAACTTTAAAAAATAATTTGGCATAACTTCAACCACTGAAGTTGAGTAAACTCAAAATTTCTTTGCAGCCGGTTGCTTTAAAATTTTAAGTTAACTCAACTTTTTATTTTTTACAGTGTGGGTTCCTCCAAACCTCCTTCGAGAGAGGTAGAGAGAGAGAACGAGAAAGCTGCCGGTGTTTGAACAGGCTGTTTCTCCTGGTTCCAGAGTGTGTGACAACGCAGTGGCAGACGGTCGAGCTGGGCTATTCTCCCTTGCCTGGGCGTTCTCTGGGTCCGGTCCTTCTAGAGCGGTATGTGTAAGAAGCTAATTTTCTTAAAAGAGCAACACGGTCGTGCAGCGTGTCTTTTTAAAGACGTCGTTCCGACTGTGCGTTTCTGGATGCAGTGGTTCCCTGTCCACGGATGATGGGCACGAGCACTGTGTTGCATGTCTGGGAGTTTAGCATGTTAATGCGGTGCTCGCAGGCAGCGCATGCCATCACTGTGATGGCATGTCTGTTGCGCAGCTAAGATCGCGGCTCACTCTTGCAAAAGGGTGAACCACCTCTGTTGTCCCCCACAATAGTGGTTGGCACTCGGGCAGATCTGAGGGTTATAGTGGGGGTCAATCTGCCGCCCTTAGGCTTGCGGTCCTCCCATTCCTCAGCGCGCTCCATCCAAGCTTCGAGTGAGAGAAGCGCTCCATCCTCCGGGATGATCGCCCTCTCACTCGATGACACCGAGGACCAGATGTCCATCGCTGCATCGGAGGGTGGGCTGTCATTTTCTGATGACAATTCGGACCCGCTCCTTCCCTCAGGGGTGGTAAGCGAGGTTCCGGATATGGAATCTGAGATGATGGCCATGCTTACCCGGGCTGCTTCGGCAGCGAAGCTGGAGATGTCTTGTCCCCCAGCTCCGCCGCCGGACTGATTAGGGGTGTGATGTGGAGGATAAGAAGGGGAAACCCTCTAAGCCTCTCGTCCCCTCCTTCCCGAAGGTGCACAGTAAGTTTACGCAGCGCTGAGGGCACCTTTTTTCTGCCCGGTCTGCGTGCGCACCGCCCTCACCTTCCTTGATGACGGAGCAGCCAGGGGGTACGAGGCGAATCCCCAGGTCGAGCGTGCTAACGCGGTCAATCTTGCCCGTGTGGTGCCCCTTCTTGGCGTGATTAGCCTCTGCTCCCGTCCAAAGCGTGTAGGTTGTCTGCGTCCCTCGGGGCCAGAGCCTACACTGCTGCGGACCAGGCTGCTTCCATTTTGCTTGCTATGGCTGGCTCAGGCATTGGCCCAGCGGCATGAGGAAGGTTCCGACCCAGGCTTAATGTGTGACAGCCCGAACACTGCCAGCAAGGGACGCTGGGATTGGTGCTTTTCGCCACAGGCTCCGAGAGTGCCAGAGGATGGGCTCCCTTCTCTCGCACTCCCAGCTGCTATGCGGGCTCTTGGGACGAAGTTAAGAGTAACCTCTTATCCTCCGCTCTTCCTCGGGACACGCACCTCCCGGGGTGAGCTCTCCCATCCCGTGCTGCCCCACTGCTGGTGCGTCAGGGATTGTACTGATGATGTCACTCGCGCGGGCTCTGCCAGCCTGGTTAGCGCGGCCCAGCCCGTCGCGATGGCTCATTCGGACAATCAGACTCGGCTTTGTGATTCAGTTCGCTAAATGGTCCCCCAAGTTCACAGGGTTGTATTACACCAAGGTCAGCTGGCGAAGGACGCAATCGAGCCGGTCCCTACAGCCGAGATGAGGTATGGGCTTATTAGTCTGTACTTCATCGTACCATAAAACAGCGGTGGGTTATGACCAATCCTAGTTCTACGCGTTTTGACCCGCTGCCTTACAAGCAGCTGTTCAGAATGCTCATGCAGTAGCACATCCCCCGGTGCGTTCGTCCTCAGGATTGGTCTGCAGCGATAGACCTGAAGGACACGTATGTTCATGTCTCCATTTTCCCACGCCACCGGCAGTTTTTGCGGTTTGCGTGCGAGGGTCAAGCATGGTAGTACAAAGTCCTCCCTTCCGGCCTCTTGGTTTTCACCAAGCTCGCGGAGGATGCCCTAACGCCCCTTCGGCTCGCAGGCATCTGCATACTCAATTATCTCAATGACTGGCTTTTATAGCTCACTCGTGGGATCAATTGGTTATGCACAGGGACTGGGGGCTCCGGCACCTCGACCTGTTAGAGTTTCGGGTCAACCGAGAAAAGAGCAGGCTCGCCCCCGTGCAGAGCATTTCGATTCCCCCGAGAGGGCGCCGAGCTGATGTTGACTTGACTGAGAGAGTTTGACAGGAAAACTGTGGTCCCACTGATATTATTTCAGAGGCTCCTGGGGCATATGGCATCCACAGCCGCTTCACGCTGCTCAGGTTGCTCCATATGAGACCGCTTCAGCATTGGCTTCACGATCAGGTCCCCAGACGCGCATGGCACGCGGGCACGCACAGGGTGACTGTCACTCCACTGTGTCGCCACTCCCTCAGCCTCTGGACGGACCCTGTGTTTCTACAGGCCTGTGTGCCTCTAGAACAAGTGTCCAGGCATGTTGTCGTTCGACAGATGCTTCCAGTACGCGCTGGGGGGCCGTGTGTTGCGGGCATGCAGCTGCGGGTCCGTGGAAGGAACTTGGTTGCATTGGCATACTAATTGCCTGGAGCTGTTGGCAGTGTATCTCGCGCTGCGCCATTTTTTACCGGTGCTAGAGGGGAAACACGTGCTGGTCAGGATGAACAGCACGGCGATGATGGCGTATATCAACCACATGGGGGGTATCTGCTCTCGCCGCATGTCTCAGCTCGCTCGCCGTCTGCTCCTCTGGAGTCATATGCGGCAGAAATCGCTGCGTGCCTTTTTTTCCCCGGTGGGCTCAACCGTGCAGCCGATGCGCTCTCACGGCAGTTTACGCCCGGGAAAATGGAAACTCCACCCCCCGCTGTCTAGCTGTTGTCGGTGCGCTGGCTAACACAGCTGGCCCCGGGGCGTGCGTAAATATGCATTTTTCTCCAGTGAGCCTACTCGCACAGATACTGTGTAATGTCAGGGAGGACGAGAAGCAGGTCTGTTACTGCACCTCTCTGGCTCAATCGGAACTGTATTTCAGCTCTCTCCTCGTGACGGCCCCTCCCTGGCATGTCCCCTTGAAGAAGCACCTTCTTCTCTGGGACAGGCACCATTGGCACCCGCACCCAGATCTCTGGAACCTCACGTGTGGTCCATAGATGGAGTGCGGAGGACTTAGATGACCTACCGGTTCAGTAGTTAACCCCGTCACTCAGGCTAGAGCACCCTCTACGAGGCATGCCTATGCCCTCAAGTGGAGTCTATTCGCTGTATGGTGTACTTCTCTCCGAGAAGGACCCCGGACATGCCAGATCAGTGTGATGCCATCCTCCTTCAGCTGGCTGGAGCTAAGGCTGCCCCCTCCGCTCTGATGGGTTGGTGTTACGATCACCCCCGCGGGGATGACGGCGCGCTGGGAAAGCATCGCCTCATCATCCAGTTACCAGAGGCGCAGACGCTGGATAATTAATCAATCCTGTCCCCCTCTCATACCCACTTGGAGATCTCTCTTAGGAGAGGTCTGCTCGATCCACTCGACTCAGTATCTTAAGATTTCTGTCCAGGTAGACAGGTCTGCTGGTCGCGTTGGCATCGGCCAAGAGGGTGGCATTTTGGTCAGCGAAGTGTGCCAGCAATTCGGGCCGCCCCACTCTCACGTTTCCTGAGACCCTGGCCCACTTAGGTGCCCGAGGTTCCTACAGCGCTTATTTTTTAGACTACGTAGTGAACCTGCAAGAGCTGCCCATGGAGGAGGCAGACCCAGCCCCTTTCTTTGCTGTGTCCCGTTCACGCTCTGAGCTATGTGGCTATGTTTTCTGTTATGATCGGCAGACGGGAAGTGCTGTATCCATACTGAGGTTGACCCACTGGAGAGTGGATGCCATCTCCCTCGCTTCTGTGCCAGGGTGAGCCACGACCCCTGGGAGTGAGAGCGCACTCGACTAAGAGTATCGCCTCCTCTTGGGCGTAAGCACTCGGCGCCTCTCTAACAGACATCTGTAGAGCTGCGGGCTGGGCGACACCTAATACATTCGTAAGAGTCTATAATCTTTGAGTGGAGCTGATTTTCCTTACGTGTGCTGGATATGCCAGTGAATGAGGAAATTCGGTACGGTGTTGAAACACGCTTGCTGCGCCTTTCTCTCAAACACAGAGATACGTGCACTTTTTTCACTCTGTTCAGTTGAGTTCCTCATTGGCGAACCCTACAGAGTTCCTCCGAGGCCCCCAGCATCTGACTCAGCGGAGGAGTCAGGTGCCTGGCCCATTACGTTGTTGGCATGCCCACTTGGTCAGCCCGCGTTCTGGGTATAGGTGCCTGCTATGCACGATCCCCACTGGTGATCCCATATGCTTCACTTAGCCAGGGTATAGTTCCCTCCTCTTAGGCGGGCCCCTGTCTTCCCTCCCCGCTAACCATCCTTCATATGTGTACTCCCCCTTCTCAGGGTTAGTCCATATGTCTTCTTGCCACCAGGTCTCCCCATTGGGTAGCAGGTGGCCTTCGCAGCGTCCTCCCTATCGGGACTGCACGCTTTTCCAATGTACTGTCGTATTTAAAAATTCCTAGAAACTTAACTAGGTGTATTTTTTACGACTCCCAAAAAATATAAATAAGCCTTTAAGCGCTTCACAGGTAAGTAAGGTAAGTTAGGGCCAGGGGATACATTGGAGGGCTGCATCTCTGGTGATGATGGTGTGCTCACGCCGAGAGCCTGGCCAACCTCTCACCAGTGACGTGTTAAGGTTCAATCACTGTGGCGTTTTCTATACATTTCCCCATAGTGGAAGTTTTTCCACATAGCATTGAAGTTCCCCTCCCGCTGGGGAACATTACAGTTACTACGTAACCCTCGTTCCCCAAGGGGGGGAACGAAAATGCTATGTCCCTTCGCCACAAGCGGTTGCGCTTTAGCTGATGGCTTAGTTCGGCTCTTCAGCTAGAAAAGGTCTCTTGCTATGCACGGCTGGCATCTTTATACACGAATAATTGTGATTGCTGCCAGCTGTGTACGCTGACGCCGCCAATTCATTGGCATTTCATTGGCCCATTTTATTACTCTTTCAGATGATTGGTTTCTGACGAAATCCCCATAGTGGAAGTTTTTCCACATAGCATTGAAGTTCCCCCCCTCGGGGAATGAGGGTTACGTAGTAACTGTAACGTTCTACAGGGATAATGAATTAAATTACATAAAACACACACAAACACAAACACACACACACACACACACACACACACACATACACATACACATATATATATATATATATATATATTGTTTGTTCATTACAAATATTATTTTAACCCCTTAAAATAAAATATAATTAAATAAATATTAGGACTTTTTTCCAATAAATTATTTTCTATAATATATAAAAATTCATAGCACGTTCGCCTCACAGCAAGAAGGTCGCTGGTTCGAGCCTCGGCTGGGTCAGTTGGCATTTCTGTGTGGAGTTTGCATGTTCTCCCCGTGTTCGCGTGGGTTTCCTCCGGGTGCTCCGGTTTCCCCAACAAGTCCAAAGACATGTGCTATAGGTGAATTGGGTAAGCTAAATTGTCCGTAGTGTATGTGTGTGAATGAGTGTGTATGGATGTTTCACAGTGATGGGTTGCAGCTGGAAGGGCATCCGCTGCGTAAAACATATGCTGGATAAGTTGGCGGTTCATTCTGCTGTGGCAACCCCAGATTAATAAAGGGACTAAGCCGAAAAGAAAATGATTGAATAATAATAATAATAATAATAATAATAATAATAGTAATAATAATAATTATAATAATAATAATAATGTCTCTTTTTTTCTATGATATCTATAATATTATAAAACATTATCATGAGTGAGCAAACAACCAAACCAAAAAAATACAATGAATGAATGAAAAACAATACAAAAAATGAAAAAAATGAAGAAAAAAAAACTGCAAAGACATATGTCCTTGCACAGCAGATCCAGATGAACAAAAACTTCCCTCTTTTAACTTGAGTGAGTAATTAACCACCTACCAACAAATCAAACCATCTAACAACAAGCCATCCTCCATCCAGAACACCAAAGCAAACCAAACAGCAACATATAAAAAATCTTGCATTTATTAATAAGCCATCAACTATTCTACAAACCACAATAAGGGTCAGACATAATAGCCCTAACCTGCTTAAATGCAATTTTGTATGCTGACTGCTTTAAAAAATGTCATCTGCAGACATAATGCCAGGCAGACAGCACTAAGCGCAGCTCCTAAGTCGCATAAGCCTCAACCCAGGAGCCCAGCATATAATCAGTTGTTTTGTTGTTGGAATGAGTGGCAGTGTATTCCTGCAGGGCTGAAGTGAATCCCACAGGACTGGTGCATGGCTGAGGAGGTGTGTGTTTGTTAGCAGGAGGCCTCGGGGACATCATAATGTGTGACTGGTGTCCAGCAGAGAGGGACACACTGTTTACTGACACCTAGACAGACAGGAGAGACGGGGGGCCCATTCAGGTCCTTCTGACACGGTGGTATAAAACCTCATGCTGGCTTTTATCTGCGGAAAATTATGCTAATGTATACTACTTTTGAATGCGTGATTCTGGTTGGCTGAGTCAGTTGACTTAATATTCTAAGGTGTGCATTATTTTCAGGGAAATGCACAGTTGAAGTAGTTCTAGGCAGGTTTCGACCGCATTGCAGTTCTACTGTATATCACTATTACGAATGATTTCAGTTACTTCATTCAGTTACTTCTACAACAGTCGAATTAAAACAAAACAAAACAAAACAAAATAAAACGGCACAAAACAAAACAAAATGGCACAAAACAAAACGGCATAAAAACAAAACGACATAAAAACAAAACGGCACAAAACAAAACGGCACAAAACAAAATGGCACAAAACAAAACAAAACGGCACAAAACAAAACCAAACAAACGGCACAAAACAAAACAAAACAAAACAAACGGCACAAAACAAAACAAAACAAAATGGAGCATAAGAAAATAGTCCCACAAAATCATCCCCTGGTCTGTGCATTACATACAGGTGTGCATTATTTTCTAATAATTCAATGGTCTTATTTGGGTGTGAGAAAAAATGTGCAGTACACACAAATGTACTGCACATCTACAAAATGTACAAATGAGCTTTGATTTTCTATAAGAGGGTGGTATTTACATGACATTCTGACACTACAGAAACAACAAACACAAGCAAATTTGAGATGGCCAAATGTTTATTGTCGATGTGCATTATTTTCTAACATTTCAATGGCCCATTGTCAACTATTCCTTTGCTATCAAAAAGATACCCACATGCTAATATAAGAAGGATAGCAGGATTATGTGTGTCTCTTTAAATGCAAATGAGTTGCAAATTTCTAAAATAGGGCGGAGCCTTTACAATCTATTTTGACACTCATGAAACAACAAAACAAGCGAATTTCAGATGGGCAAGATGTGCATTGTTGATGTGCATTATTTTCTAAAAATTCAATTGTCTATTGTCAACTATTCCTTAGCCATTAGAAAGGATTAAAACGCAGGATAAATTATGTGCAACTTTTTTTAAGTAATCACACCCACATTTTTCACCTGAAAAGGTAATAAAAATTATAAAACTTACAAAGAAAGAAGAACCCAAGTAAAACCAATGAACCAGAAAATCACAAAGATTGAAAGGTGAGTAACTTTGAGTTGAAACAGTAAGCAAGCAACTAGTACACATCCAGAAAACAAAAACAATATATCAAACAATAAAGTTTGTAGACAGATAGATAGATAGATAGATAGATAGATAGATAGATAGATAGATAGA
>CAIGQV010019356.1:8536156-8557368 GCA_903798115.1 Danio jaintianensis
AGACAGACAGACAGACAGACAGACAGACAGACAGACAGACAGACAGATAGATAGATAGATAGATAGATAGATAGATAGATAGATAGAAAAAATGATAAATACCATAATCACTAAAAGAACATTTTTCCAAATCTGGAGAGCCACATCTTTAATGTGAATCGATGTCGAAATACTCCAGCATTAATTATTCACGGCTAAACGTTTTTATGAGGGATTCTGGACCTGTTACAGCTTGTGCAAGAAAGTCTGGGTGATTTATGTGCGCAGTGGATCCGTCCAGCTGTACAACGCTCATGTAGTTTCTAATAGGGCTGACACCGTACCAAAAACACAGCACTTGAGACTGAATACCAGCAGATTTCCAATATCAGTTTTGGAAATTTGCATCTATAGAACCTCAAATAAATGAACACAGACATGTACTTGCATGACACGAGAACTACTCAGTAGTAGTTACACTTGCAATCCAGCATTATGGGGTTTAAATATGCCAAAACAATCTGAATTTGAATTGTGTTAATTTGAATTATTAAAAAATTTAAAAACTGTATTATTATATCACCCCTGACCAATTTTCTGCACTGAATTTATGGTTTAGAATTTTTTTTTCTGGTTTTGAATGATTTTCTGAATTTCTTCATCTTGAAAACTTGAAACTGTATTTTTCAACTCATTACAGCTCATTACAGATATGTACCCAGGTCTACATTTTTGGAGACAGTGAAATACATAACTGGAGGTATGTCTGCTCACAGTTTTTGCAAATCTACCAGCGGCCGCTGTGTACGCTTGATGATCTCAAATTTCTCTTGCACGTCGCCTTCTCGCATAAATCCACCAGAGGGCGTAATATACACTCCAGCCAACCAGGCCAGCTTGCTGTCGACTGAATAACTGACCAACCTACCCCCTTCCCTAAACCCAACCGATAGTGTTTTTAAAAGCAATATAGAAAAAGAAAAGCAGTCGCAGCCGCCTGATTTCACCACATTTTCAGCCTGTGGTTTATTTCTTTCTTTACTTGCTTTTTGCTCCTGATAAAACTGGAAAAGCCATCCATATGGAGGTAAGCACTCAGCAGGTAGCGCGAAAAGGAACAGAAGCAGTCAGCGGCATCATACGGCACCGTAGCATTCATTTTAAAGACGAAATGCAGCCAGACATACCTCTGGCTACATAATTCGTGCTCTCCAGAAATGAAGACAGGGGTACGTATCCACAATGAGCCTGTGTTGGTACTTTTACAAACTGGATATCTGTAGTCTTTGAATTCAAATTCAGATTGTTTTGGCATATTTTAAGCTCCATACAGCATGGGCTTTCAAAAGTTTGCCGAATATATTATTTCTTAACACGACTAAAATTATCTTAAAATATTTTAGCTTCATCCTGGTTGTGGACTAATTGTAACTTTTGCCATTTCTAGCCTCCAACATGCTCACAAAGATTCAGGTGAAGTCTTTCAGCTATTATTTTTGTCTTTGTAAAGTTAACACAGAAAGTCTTGCTTCCTTTCACAGTATTCTTCCCTCCATGGCGCCACAGAGACAAGGACATGATAAAAGTGAACATACAAAGACTTCTTTCTTTAAATCCAGGCGCGCTGCACTTCCACAGAAACTCGGTAATAGCAGTTCCTTTTTTAAACACTCTTATATTCCTATACTGCCTGTTTCCTTCTTTTACAAGTTGAAGATAAATCAAGCACCAAAATGAACTTTCATCTTATTTGCGAGGAAAACTGAAAGAAAGCTTTGGCAAATCAACCAGCAGCTGCAGAATCAGTAAAAAAACAGCACCAAATACAACAAAGGCAACAAGATCCTAAACTTCACAGAGGTTTATATAGCAATATCAAAGACAAACCAAAAAACAACAACCAAAAAAGGAAATAAATAAAGGCGTGCAGCTGCAGAATCCAGATACAGTTAAGAGTTTTGTATTGTAAGCTGTAAGCCTTTTTAACCAGAACATACAAAATGTAAAAAGGTTTTCATCTTTTTACATCTGAGGTGTATTTGCTGTGGAGTGAGGGCAATTAAAATGTATTTACAGCTAAGGAAATACAAATAAATAAGAGAGCGGTTATCAGTTTCTCTGAGAGTACTGGATTTACTAGGAATGTGAATGTGTCTTATTCTATAGGTTTAAAACGTTTCTTAGTTACAAGACTTATTTTTTCAGAAGATGACAGTTGGTCAGAATAACAAATGTTTTCAATTGTTGTGACTGACAATTAAGCCACCAAATCAAAGACTATAGAACACACAAGTGTCACTCGTATAGTTTTAATATGGTGAAAAATGCAACGCTCAATATGCATGCTCTAGTAAAGGAAGCCCCACCCACTAGTAAAAGAGTGAATCATCAATCTTTACAGAATACAATCTCTGGGGGAGGGGCACGGTCCAGATGTGTGTTTAGGACAGCTTCATTGTTATTAACCCTCTGGGGTCAACAATCATGCTGGATTCGATTACCTGCAATATATACCTGCAAACTAGAAATAAATCTACATAAAGCTTGGAATCTCTACATTTGAATCTCTCAATTGTAAGTTGTTTTGGACAAAAGCGTCTGCTAAATGACTAAATGTGCCATTATTCAGAGAATGATATTGTGTAACACATTAGATTATTGATATTTACAGTTATAGTTACAATTTGATTGGCAAGATGACGTCTGATTTATTATTTTTTTGTTTAATTTGAATGCTTAGAAGCTGAATTTAAGAGATAGATGTTGTTAAATTTAATCTCCAAATATGAAATGTAATTGCAAGCATGGCAAACAGCTTCAGAGAATTATTATTTTTTCTTGCATGTCTGAGAGGTGTTTCAAAGATGGACACAGAGTGAAATGACTTGCCTTAAAGGGACTTTGACCAAACATTGCTTTCTCTTGATGAAGTTAAATGAAGTTTAAACATGTTGTCTAAAAACTAATAAAAACTTACCTGAAAATGCAAAAAATATACTGTACACAACAATATTTTAAATCAGGATTAAATTCTATGTAGTTTACAAAGTTATATACTGTACACAACATATATGTCATTTACTTTACAGCATGTGTATGTGTGTGTGTGTGTGTGCACTCCAAAAATTATTTTTCCTGCTTGTTCAAACTACTTATTTAAAATGAGCTGAATCAACACAATTCTTGACTATTTTGGGGACAACCTAATTGTTTTATGTTCAATCCACTTAAATTTGTAAAAACAATTAAGTTAAGTTAAATGATCTGTGTTGGGACAAGATGAAGGAGTGTGTGTGCGTGCATTTATACAATGCTTAGTACAAAATAGTTTCAATTATTTTAAATTACAAATACAAAGGAGTTAAATCTGTATAATATCTTATTTAAAAGCAGTGTAAAACTACTCAACTAAATAAAATTTTACATCTTATTAATAACAAATTTTTCAAATTTTTTCCCCCAAGTGAATGACCGAATGACACAGATCAACATCTGTTATCAGAATCAACTCAGAATTACAGCATCGCTACAAAAACGGCAACATAATAATCTATAAATAAACAGCTTATCAAAAAAAGCAAACAATTATTTTGATGAATTACACCATTTATAACAAGCTGGAAGAATCTCAGTCTAATCTGATTTCTGTTGTCCTGCCAGATTTACAAAGCAGACAGAATGAAACACATCCCACTCATCTGCTCCATTCAGCAAACATTAAACCTCTTTAGTGCGTAAATGGAGTTAACATTTCTGATGAAATCCACTTATTAACCCTAATCTAAACATTCTAACACACACTTCTGGTTCTGGTCACCAATTTGGATTTGATTTATTGATTTCTATTGACTGATTTCATCATGAAACAGCTCAATGGTGGCTTTACTAGCACATAATCTCCTTACATCTGTTACTGTAGCTCCACCAGTGCTGTAGAGCTTGATACTAATCTCTCTGATATCAGTGTCTTTTGTGTAAAACATTTGTGCTGTGCCGTTGTTTAAAATTTGTCTCATCGTGAAGCTCTAACAGATGCCAGGGTTGGGCAAGATTCAGAATTTAAAAACCGCCTGTCCCTTTAAATGCATGAGCTGGAACTTGAATGAGATTGGTGACATTAAAAACATAAAACGGTCAAAACATCTTCCTCTATTTTGGAAACTTTAATTACAAAATATATGGAAAATTGCACCTATCCATTGTTCAAAAAAAGTTTAATTTATTAAATATAATTCATGGACTGAATTATAAACATGTTATTACACATACAATATATCAAAAGTTTATTCAGTTTCTATATGATGCAGTTTAATCAGTTAATATATTAACTAAACGTGATTTAATAAAGTAACTGACAATTTTTTGTTGTTATACAGAATCTTACATGTAGAATTCTGTCAAATTCAATTTATTTCATTTCAGAAAAGAATATAAAAAATACAAATAAATTAATTACATTTAAATTAGTTTAACATTGAAGACAACTGACTCAGGTTTTTGTAATTATGAATATTTTATTATATATATTATATATAACAGTGCTCAGCATATTAGCACACTCCTCACAAATCTCTCTGTTAAATTAATATTTTCTGTAGGATGCTTTACAGTATTTTATTTGTGCATATACATTAGAATAGTTTGTACTGAAGCCAAATCTGGAGTTAATCATAACTTATATAAATAACTTACAATAATGGTCCAAAAATTAGTAGCCCAAATTTATATGTTAGGGAAAAATATTAAATAAAAATGTAAAAAAGAATAAAAATTATATAACATTTTGTTGAAATTTTGCAGTTTATAATTTATTTATTTATTTTGCAATATTTCACATGAATTTAAATGTATTACTTTTCTGTTTGTAAAGATGTTCGGTGACTAAAATATTATTTAAATAAATATATCTGTTTAATAAATCTGCTGTGTTCAATTGCACCAAAATATATTACCTATATTCATTTAACTACTGAGTAATATTAATTAACTACATGTACTTACATTAGGGTTAGAATGTAGGTTAAATTTAGTGTTAGCGGCATGTAACTATGCATTATTAATTTTGACAATACTATGGTAAGTACATGGAACAAGGACAACTTAAAATAAAGTGTAACCAATTATATTCATTCATTCATTAATTTTTCTTCGGATTAGTCCCTTTATTCATCAGGGGTTGCCAGAGCGGAATGAACCGCCAACTTATCCAGCATATGTTTTACACAGCGGATGCCCTTTCAGCTGCAACCCAGTACTGGGAAACATCCATACACACTCATCCACACACATACACTACGACCAATTTAGTTGATTTAATTCACCAATAGCGCATGTCTTGCTGTGAGGTGACAGTGCTAACCACTGAGCCACCGTGTCGCCAGTTAATTATATATCATACTATTTTATTTATTACCCACATACATTTAATTTAATTCCTATATGAGGAATAGACATGCAATTACTAAGCTAGAATTCTGAACGTCTGCATGGAGCTTAGGAACATTTATGAACGTTCTGAATGGCTTACACCCTGTCACTACTTATCTATTTATATATTTAAATTTAAATGCTGTAATATCACCATTGGACACATAGTTTGAAACATTTTCCAACCACAACACAACACACTACACATTTATTTGGTTGCTTTTTCATCATTTTACAGTGATTTTTATTTTTATTTTTGGAAACGTCACGTTAGCTCACATTACAAAGCGCGACTGCTTTGGATCCATGCCACTCTTCAAAAAAGGGCATGCGAAAAGCACCTATTGTGCAATAAATGCTAACAAAGCACTTCTTCTAACAAGCAACACCGCTGGCACCATTAATAAGCAGTTAAATCGCATGCTGCTCGTTAATTGATAGAGGCCATCAAAGTGATGGCAGAGTTAATGAACATTTCACGTCGGCGGTAGAGATTGGGTAGAGAAACTGGCAAAAATACATGGGAGGAACAGCGCAGCATGAAGCAAACGCCTGATGCTTCAGTGTCTTTGTAAATCACAGGAAGAAGAGCGATTGTGATTTATGGCATTCTGACCTGAATTTCACGTTCAGAATCAGAGTATTTGTGAAGAATGGAGCAAATTTTCAAGAAAGAATTTCCATTGTTTAAAACATTTTATAATCTCTCCACTCCAAGTTTCCATCCTCAACTACTTCTCGCTCTATGATTGGTCAATGAAAAATAAAGATTTTATTAATTTTATACTGTATTTTTTATATCACAAAGCTACAACCTATCAATGTTACATAGTAAAAACAATGCCTTTTTAAAATGGGTTACATGATGCAATTTTATATTTTTTATGGTCTTTGACATTTTGGAAGCTGTTTGTACACAAATTGTCAAAAGCTAAAGTATCAGACCCAAGAAGAAGTTCAGTTATGAATCATCAACCTCGACTTCCTAAAGCGCCTTATTCAAACACAACAGAAAGAACAAAGATGGAAGGTGAAAGTTTTATTCTCACTGTTGTAATGTTCCCACTGCCACCATGTTGTGGATATACTCTGTATATTTAATTTCTAAAGCAAAACTACTTTGTATAATAAACCCTTACCAGTGTGTTACACTCTGCACTTACAATCTGCATTTTCTAGATCACATTTAGCTTTGAATTGATAGAGTAGTAAGGGTGTAACATTTCAGTCACATGTTTGAGGAATTTGGCCAAACACAATGAACTGGATAGCAAGTCATTTTAAGGGGAAGAGATGAGTCTACAATAATATTCTGTGGTATGAAGAAAATAATATATTTAAAACCCTTAAACCACATACTGTAAACCACATAAACATAAATGAATTACACCAATATAGGTGATGAAGCAGAAATCATTCATTTCCTATGAAGAGTCGATGTGCGCATGCAAAGTGTAAACAAAGCACGTTTAATTTATCACAGTAATTGTCAGTCACCACGGAGGGATTTTCTCCTGCAAATATGTCTGATAAACTAATAATCCATACTGTTTGAAAATATTTGAGAAATGTATCAAAATTACAGCCTGCCTCTTTGAAAAACAACAAGAATTGAATTAAAACATGCTGAATTGGGCCAATGAGCTCTGACGTTAACCCGACAAGAGGCAACATGTGAAACACACCAAACCAACTAGCCGAACCAACACTGAACAACGAAGCCCAATGGCTGACCCTCGGCTTGGTTTGTCCCGGCCCTAAGACACTGACATGGTGCCTTGTATTGACTAATGCCTCTACTGAGCGGTATGGTTCATTACAGTACAGTACAGTACAGCACAGTACAATACAGGTCACCCAGATCAGTCTTGCAATTCCTGGTAGGCATAGTGCATGTCAGACGTTGTGATCAACATCATTTCCTCTCTCAAAGAAAGCCATATAAATTGTTCACACATCATGTCTTTTGCGAACTCAAGTGCATTATTTGTTTGTTGGTTTGACGCTCTTTTAGTCATCAAAACTATATCAGTTGTGCTTGTGCAGGAGCATTAATGAAGTGCTCAAAACGCAATGCTCTGGCTTTCAAAAAATCCACTCCACTCCAAAATCACTCTGCTTGCTACTGGGACAAGGAACCAGGTAAAGGGTGGAAGAGAGTTTGCACATAAACATCTCTGTCTCTGGAGGCTGTCTGGGCTTGCCTACACACGCTTGTCAGAGAATTGAGAGATGCTGATGGGATTATGTGATCCGCAGATTGGACAAGCGAGTGCCGAGAGACTGCCGGAAGACCTCTCCTCTGGAAAAATGAGGTGCAAATGAAATATGATCGAGCTGGAAGTAGTACTGACCTCCGGAGTGAGGAGGAGGCCCACAGAGAAGCACCACTCCCTGGCCTTCCCGAACAGACACTGAACTCCGCTTGTGGGTTTTGAAGTTTTCTAAGTCTGAAAAAAAAGAAGAACAGAAAAACATTACATTGTTGATTAATGAAAATTTATGCAGCACATTCAAAATGATTGTATTATTCTTGCACAAAAAAAAAAAAAAATGTTTTCAGTACAATCAGTAAGCCACACAAAGATGGAGCCTTGGAGAAATGTGTGTATGTGTGTGGGTAAAGATGTGGTAAATAGCCTTCAGCTGGACTGGGGGCTGCATCACTACCCATTGCATCTGTTTATTGAGCAAGTTCAAGCATCTTGCCGACTCGGACTAGAATAAATGGGTGAAAAACAAATTGTGGCCAAAAGTTGAGTTCAAAAAAGAAAGAGCCAAACAGACTGGGAAAGGGTCTAGCACATATTACTGACATCCATAACATCCTGCTGTTTTGAAAGCTATAGAGAAACTCCATTTTTTGTTCATGAGCAGTACTTTACACCACACTACATTGCTATGTGTTTCTATTGCATTTTGAGTGGATTTTAGTGCACTGCTATTGAGTTTGGGGAGCATCCACACAGATTCATCTTCAATAACAACCTGAAAAACATACTTATATACTCTTAAAAATGTAGTGATGTCATAAAATAACCATTTTGGTTCCCATAGAACCTTTCCATGAACAGTTCATAAAATATTTATATTTTTTAATACTGTATAACTTTTTGGCACTTTAAAGAACCTTCTGTGAAAACTGGGCTTTCAGTGATGTTAAAGGTTCTTTAAGGAACCATCAACGGCATTAAAATACCCCTTTATCACTGTACAGTTTAATAACATATTACTCTAGTAAAACTCAATCAAAAATTATTTGGATAAATTTACACAGATTATTGAGTTTGAGAATATAAATGTGTAATTTATTTTTTTTCAATTTGTATTTCATGACTATGACTGTAGACTGAGCATTCATGAAGTCACAAGTTTTCCATTTTTCAGTTTATGCTCTAAAATTGTAATGACATCAGATAAGAATCTGGTTATAGACTATCTTGCTGGCTAATATCAAATGTCACTCATATAGTTTTGAATGGTGAAAAGTGTAAAGGTCATTATGGCAAATTAAGCCCCGCTTACTAGTACCGGAGCCAATCATCGATCGCTATAGACTGACATTTCTCCGGGGGAGAAGCTCGGACCAGACGTGTGCTTTTATGACTTTTTGTGATCAACAAACACACTGGAATCTCAGCGAATACTTGCTTCACATACATAAGAAATATATCCACATAAAGCTTAAATCTGTACTTTTAAACGAACCAACTACACTTGAAAGCAAAAGTTTTTTGGTTTTGTAATCTCTTTGAAATGTGAAGTACAGTCCGTCCTGTCAAACACACATCACATGACAGCAGCAACTACTCAAACGCCAACAAACTTGTAAACAAAGAGTCACTTTCATTTCTGGAGGAGATTCGTCATCAGGACCAAGTTGTGAATTACTTCAGAAGACCAGCGCAATCTGACAAAGCATTATTCAGAGGATGATAATGTGTAAAACGACCATAAATGAGGTTGGTGTCATGATCTCGTTCGATTCGAGTGCGCATGCGCATTAGCTTGGGCAACCTGAAAAAATGTCAATTTTGTTTGATTCGAATGTTTAGAAATGAAACTGTTGACACAGTTGTTGTTTAATTTTATTGGTGATTCCAAATATGTCATGTAATGGTATCTTGGCAAACAGTTTAGGAGAGTTTGATGTTTCCCCATTCAGACAGAATGCCCGAGCGTACTGCCCAAGATGCGTTTCAAAGATGGCCGCCGAGTGAAATGACTTGTCTTAAAGGGACTTTGCTAGTATCTACAAATACATTATGTAGTCTATAGTTAGTGGGTATATTTAGACTATTTAATATAGCTAATATTTCTCCTTTTTAACCTTGGTTTTAGAAACTGGATTTTAACTTAAATATACTTTACTTATTTTCACTACTCATTTGATATTAAAGACAATTGCAGTTAAAAAGATCTTTGACCACAATCGAAAATCTCACTATATGACACCAACAGAGCTTGTACCAGCCCTGGTTGTTAAACAAGATATTAGCCTGGCAGGCACATAATATTTGACAAAACAGTATCATACAGTTTGGTTCTTTAGCTCAAATCGCACAAAAACTCAGATGGAGGTTTTAAATACAATGGACAGACAATTGGCTCTGTCAGATGAATGACATAGCATTTCAAACTGGGAGCCAGTCAGTCAATCAAAAATTTTAGATGACTAAAAATGAAAAAAAACGTCATTTTTACCTTCTTCTGTGTTGCAGTATTGTTGTAGGGTTAAAGAGTTATTTTGGATGGCAACTGTAGAGTATGTGAATAGACAAAAACAACGTCTCAAAATATCTTATTCAGATATGCTGTGCATGTTTGGAGGAATTGTTCATGTATGCAGCACAAACACTGTGGACCAAAACACTCAGGCTTACAGAGCTTTTTTCTTTTCTTTCCAAATTTCTTTACTAAAGACTGCATTGTGTTTAAAAGCTCACTGACAGACCTCAATCACAAACCATCAAATCCATAATCGCCGGCAATGTAATTTTACGACGCTTAACAGATTGGGAGTAAAGATGAGGACAAAATCAATGAGTCCCTCCAAACAGAAGAGTGCTCCTGCCTAACAGCGGCGGTGTTTTGTAGGCGTGAACCACACATGAGTGCTTTTAATGGCTCCTGCAGTTATCAGGCCCCCTCTGAGTTGTATTCATCACAAAGCATGCCGGCAACCATTACAAAGCCGTTCCAAAAAAATGCATCAAAAACTGAATTTCCTTCCTCTGAAACTAATTTAGATTTGACAATTGACAGAAAACAATAACAAGTCGCAATAGGTTCCTGCCTGTCCCTTGCGCAATTGTTGCCTAAAACTGTTGAGAAAGGTAATTCGTACAGGATGATCGAATGCATGGATGGCCACCTTGCCAAGTCTCAGGTGGGAACTGTTGAAATGCACTTCGTTATAGAATCTTTTGTTTTGCAGAGACAAAAATGAAAAACAATTAGGCCATGTGCTAATGCAATAGGCTAACCGTTGGGGGGTAGTTGTCAAGACAAGCAGAGAAGTTAATGCTTGTTTGCTGTTCGAATGTTGGTTTCTAAAATCTAATCGGCAGGCCAATCAATTTAGATAATGAAATACACGATCGTTTGAAATGATCAAAATGTTTCATCAATGTCTGAATAAATGAGATGGCCAAACAAATCAAAGAAGGCAGAGCTTTACTGTTCACACACCTAACATGAATTCGCAGAGCGCTTTATGAAGACAAACACAAGCCAATGGGTAAAACCAAAGAACAAATCTCAAAAACTGGGAGTGTTATTAATCAGCCTGGAAGAGTACACGTGTTTTTCAAAAAGGGCAAAAAAAAAATATATATATATATACATACACTCAATTCTTGAGTTTTTTGGGACAACTTAATTGGTTCATGTTCAAACCTCCTAAATTTGTTAACTTAATCGATTTGTGTTGGGACAACATAAATGAATTGTGTGGAATATTATGGAATACTTGACAAATATTACTTCTGTTGGGCAGCATTAAGTACTTTTGAGGCTTTTTTAGTCGAGAATTTAGTTGTTTAGATTGCAACTATGCAGTTTATTTATAAGGATAGTGCCTATTTTAAAATATTTTTAATTTCTGAGAGGCACCGTGTTGACGGCCATTAGCCTACCATACAGAGCAGACCAAAGACCGTTGACGTTGTATTTCCACAAGATGGCGACAGGACCGCATAATCTAATAATATTCTATGTCGATCTCTCTCTTTTGTATGTTGTAGTGCTGTATTTATACCATATAATTGTAGTGTATTGAGTGTGAGATGGGACTCGCATATCAGTAATGTGTGTTGTGTTGGCAGAAAGAAAGAAGAAATGCCCGCATGTGTTTAGTGTTTTTCCTTATCGCAAACACAAGAGCAATCTGGTAGTGATTGCGCTGCTTTTTGTTAATTGTTGTGATATCCTGATTGCAACAGAGAAATACTGTAGACTGTAATAGACTAATACTGTAAGGAGATATCTCAGTAGACGGATGGCATTTCATGTTACGTTCAGCCTTATAATCTTAAAATGTCAGCAACATCACCTGTTTTGTCATCACTTTAGACTTTACGATAGAGAATCATTCAAACACTACCTCTAAAGTGACGTTGGTGAATCAGTAACGGCTTCTGCTGTTCTGACGTTCGCTGCAGATGTGAATGAATGGCGGAAGAAAGTAGTTCCTAATACATTAGGGTTTTTAGACTCTCCGTGTTTGATTTTAATTTTTTTTATATATATACACGATTGTGCCGTCGAACTGTTGTATAAACGCAATATCACACTCGTAGCAGTGAGATATGGCTGTATATCAGCACTGGTGGGATGCTAAGGCACTCGGCTCACTCTATCTGGCTCACTTCTAGATTTTGGAAATCAACATTCAAACTCACTAGAACAGCAAACAAGCATTAACTTCTCTGCTTGTCTTGACAACTACCCCCCAACGGTTAGCCTATTGCATTAGCACATGGCCTAATTGTTTTTCATTTTTGTCTCTGCAAAACAAAAGATTCTATAACGAAGTGCATTTCAAAAGTTCCCACCTGAGACTTAGCAGTATCTCACTGCTCGTGTGATATTGCTCATATATACATATATATATATATACACATATATATATATATACATACATATATGCACATTCACATCTGCAACTGACTTCAAAACAGCAGAAACCATTGCTACTTCATCAATGTCATTTTAGAGCTAGTATTTGAATGATTCTCTAGCGTAATATCTAAAGTTATGACAAAATAGGTGATTTTGCTCACATTTTAAGATTATAAGGCTGAACAGCATGAAATGCCATCAGTCTAGAGACATTTCTCAGTATTTCTCTGTTGCAATCGAGATATCACAATAATTAACCCTGAAAAAGTCAAAGCAGCGCAAAAACTACCAGATTACTGGTAAGGAAAAACGATAAACACATGTGGGCATTTCTTCTTTCTTTCTGTTTACTGAACTAGTCTGCAGCAAGGAAAACAGAAGACGCATGAGAAACAAACAGATGGCCAACCAAAAAGTAACTCAGGGTTATACAAAAAGTGGTATAACATAAGTATAACATATGCCGGAATAGTTGGCAGTTCATTCCGCTGTGGCCATCTCTGAAATAGAGACTAAGCCGAATGAAAATGAATGAATAAATGAATATATACAGATATAGATATAGTGTGTGTGTGTGTGTGTGTGTGCGTGCGTGCGTGCGTGTGTGTGTGTGTGTGTGCGTGTGTGTACAAGGATCAAAGCTAGAGATCTGCAAAAGTTACTTTGATTGCTTATCTTTTTATTTTACTGTACATTTTGAGTAAAAACAATACAGCCTTCTTTGCTTATATTTAGCAAGAATACCAATATAAGTGTAGACCACTGTAATTTAGCAATATTAACATGCATCAATTTTTAAAAATCTCTAAAAATCGAATGTCAATTTTAAAGTATCTGTCTAACCAGAATCTGGCATTCAGTAATAAACCTATCATGACCGGATTAAAAAGCATGAAAACATCCTCACTGAAAAATTGAGAGTCTTCATGAATTAATCTGTTTAATTCCCACACCTAAAACTCACCACTAAACTGCAGACTCTCCACACGACTGAAAAAATCTTGAAATTATTTGACATTAAATCACCGAACGAAAGCATTTTTTAATGGCATCCCTGTTGCACTTCAAGGATCAAAAATATAGATGCTGATGTAAAATTTCTGCGAGACCAGCATGCTTTTGAATCGGAAAGCATGAAGTCAGCTTTGCGAGCCCCCGCTGTCATCTCGCTTAAAGGGATTCAGCAGTCGCTCAGCTAAAAACTACATCAAAGTTCAGAGACCCTTTAACTTGAGCGACTAGCATTGAAGAACACCTTGAAAACTGGCCTCATCTGAGAAAATAATTACTGCCAATATCCAAAACAAGGCTCTATTCAACAGCGTTAACTCTCACGCTGACATTTAATGGCACATATTGCACAAATCAGAAGAATTAACCCACATTAACCTCATCTGCAATGATCCCGGTTCTCTGGTGTCACCTGGAGCACTGATGCAAAGATGAAGCAGCACTTTATGGGCTAAATCAATGCTAAATCTTCCTCGCTTTCCCCCTAAACGCAGACCGCTGATTGGTTCTGCTTCAGGGCTGGATTTAAAAGTGAAATTATGGCGCTCAATGGTTTATGAAGAAGACTAAAGGTCAGCTAGGATGTGTCATGTTGGCTAGAGGACAAGTCTATTAGGAGGCTTTGGCTAATTATTTCTTAAAACATAAATTTCTTTTTGACCCTGGGAGTCAGCGGCAATTTGAGACACTGCTCTTCTATTAGGGAAAGCAATGCTTGTGCATTTTTTTCTCTCCACAGATTAATATGTGACTTTGCGGTAAAGGCTCACACACCTCTGCAATGAGCGGTTTGTAATGAAGGAGTAATTTATGTAATTGCTTTTTTTTTTTCACTGGGATGGAGAATCAGCTGTTGAAACCATGCTGGTTATTTGACTTTTTTTCAACTGAGGATTGGTAAATGGCTTAGAAATTACACTGCTGAAGTCATACTTATTTTAGTAATCAGTTCAATGTACAGTAGTCTCTTAAAGACTCTTTTTTTTGTGCAAAAAGTATTTAAATCTAAATTTAAATACATAATATATCATGTTTTTTATAATGAGCTTTTACCCTCATTTTCAATTATTTTATTCCAATGGAAAGTTTATTTTTAATGATTATTTTTAACCCTTGTGTATTTTTTAAATTGTGCTTGGTCTTTCTACCATATCAAGGTACAGTAATTGCACAAAGGTCTCTCTCACACACTCACACGCATGCATGCACGCACACACACACACACACAATACACCATATAACTTTGTATAAAAGCTGGAAACTAAGCTTTTTTGCACTGCAACTGACGACCAACAGCAAAAATGACACATTGTACTTCTTCCCAACTGAGAAAACCACCAACAATCAAACAAACATAATTATATGGTGTCATGGCTTTGCAATCAAATAAATATTGTTATAATGAAAGTCAATGGGGCAAAAACAGGCACTAACATAACGAAAGGATAGTAAATTTGCTCAGAGTGTATTGTTGAGTTTTTTTTTAAATTTGCAAAACATTTTCCCAAAATATGTGTCAAAATAAGATTTGTC
This sequence comes from Danio jaintianensis, assembly GCA_903798115.1. Classification (NCBI taxonomy): domain Eukaryota; kingdom Metazoa; phylum Chordata; class Actinopteri; order Cypriniformes; family Danionidae; genus Danio; species Danio jaintianensis. The sequence goes on from CAIGQV010019356.1 coordinate 8,551,229, forward strand.
ACCAATAATCATCCCATTTACTGAAACAGAGAACGTTGTGGCCTAATTAAGACTTAAAATCACCTCAGAGTAGATGAAAACATCCCCAACAGTTCCCAAGGGATAAATGAAAGATAAAAAGGCAAAACAGCAGATTTATACACCAAATTGCCCATGACAGTATATAATTTCTACTGATTATAAATATGTTGTATAAATATGTTCCATTATTAACTATATTATTAACACATTGTCACTTCCATTAACTTCTAATTCGCTGCTCATTAATTTTCAGTAAGATACTTGCTAAGCTTTGGTCCGGGGTAGGATTAAAGGATTTAAAATGTGGACAAGGACATGAGTATTAAGAGTATTTGGATAATTATTTCTTAAAACATATTTTTCATTTCGACCCTATAGAAGCCTGCAACAATTCAGAACACTGCTCTTCTATTAGGCAAAGCAATCCTTGTGTATTTTTTCCGCAGATTAATATGCAACTGCAGTAAAGGCTCATACACCTCTGCATTGAGCGGTTTGTAATGAGGAAGTAGTTTACGTAACTGCTTTTTTCACTGGGACAGAGAATCAGCATTCGTGAGTTGCTGAAACTATGCTGGTTGTTTTATTTCTTTTATTTTAACGAGTGATAGTAAATGGGATAGAAATTACACTGCTGAAAATCACACTGATTTCCAGTAATTGGACTTAGTGAGTCTTAAAAAGTGTATTTAATGAGACAATAAAAAATGACAATAAACATACATATCTGTATCAGGACAGCTGGGTCTTTTCCCTAAAGACCACCGAACGCTCTGCTTCCAAAGGCCACTGAAATGAATTCAAGTCACAGATGTGTCATGAATTGTATGACGCTTATTGACAGACTGTTAATACTTGTAATACTTGCAAGCTAATTACCCTTATGAATGTCAGGGCATAGCCGGGAATGAGGCATGCAAATTATTCATCATTTGTTCATATTAATGTGACACAGTGTTATGGTCTTTTGTTTTGATGAGGAAATGACACGAATTCTGATTCAGTGTCTGCTCGTGGAAAACCGATGGAAGGAGCAGGTTTTACAGTGAATTCAGTCAATATGAGTCTATTTTTGCTCATCATTGTGGAGCCACTAGCAGGTGGACAGACAAAAGGGAAATAAAAAATATAAAAGATAATAGATTAAAACAAAAACAGATGAATTCTCCTTCTGCACGACTGAGATTAGCCTTTTGTAAGCTATTTTGGTTCCTAAATCTCAGTTCCTCTTTCCATTTATATATCCATGCATGGTTTCTTGAAAGTCTTGATTCTGATTGGCTGGAAGGTGTGGAATAAAATTATTTATACTACAAGGCTGCTGGCGACGCGGTGGCGCAGTGGGTAGCACGTTCGCCTCACAGCAAGAAGGTCGCTGGTTCGAGCCTCGGCTGGGTCAGTTGGCATTTCTGTGTGGAGTTTGCATGTTCTCCCCGTTTTCGCGTGGGTTTCCTCCGGGTGCTCCGGTTTCCCCCACAAGTCCAAAGACATGCGGTATAGGTGAATTGGGTAAGCTAAAATTGTCCGTAGTGTATGTGTGTGAATGAATGTGTATGAATGTTTCCCAGTGATGGGTTGCAGCTGGAAGGGCATCCGCTGCGTAAAACATATGCTGGATAAGTTGGCGGTTCATCCCGCTGTGGCGACCCCAGATTAATAAAGGGACTAAGCCGAAAAGAAAATGAATGAATGAATGAATGAACAAGGCTGCTGAATGTTTGATACTGATTGGGTGATAAACATTCCAACATGTGCTATATTCAGTGGACTAAAGTAGTTCCAGGTCAGAATTTATAGTTTTATATCACTACCCTGAATGATTTCAGTTATTTTATAGCATGCAACTGTAAAAATAAAAATGAATCAAATCAAAGCAAAACAGAAAAGGCTTTGGATGAGATGGGTAAGGAACTGTTTCTACACACAGGACAAAAATCTGACAAATGCTTAAAATACAACAACTGAACAGTGCCTTTAGGTGAGGTAACCATAGTGCAAATGAAAGAACTGACTCATTGAATTATTAGAAAATAATGCACACTTGAAGTGATGATGCATTACAGCCCATCATCAATTATTCCTTAATTATTACATGACTCTCTGAAATACTTGATTCTGATTAGTCAATCATGACATACCAAGGTATGCTATTCACAGATAATAACAGCTGAAACTAAAAACAGGGTACTACAAATCAACTTGACCATTAGTGAGTATATTCATACACATATTTATATGCTTATCTGTCTCGCTGTTCTTGACTGTTTGGCACCATCTTTTGACTGAATAATAAGAAAGTTATAGGCTGCATTCAGCTGTTTTTGAAAGAGTTAGTTGGGCTTTGCATCAGGCTGCTGATTAGCCTGTTGGGCTTTATACTGGGAGAACAACTGCCTAAATGTACATTATCCATTTAATGCACATGTATTTCTAGTCAGTTTTGACCAAAGTTATAAATACATGCGCTTCCCTCATGCATTAGTTGTAACCAAGTAAATCAGTGATCAGCTTTTATTCTTCTGTGTGATCTCAAGAAAACAAATGTGTGCTTCACCACAGAGCTAATAGGAGTTAATAAACTCACAAATATGCTTAAAAATATTTCTGAAGTGATAACTAACATGTTATTATGTAGCTGTTATACATACATAAATAAATAAATAAATAAATAAATATATATATATATATATATATATATATATATATTCATACATGTTTACTAAAAGTTATTTCAACTAAATTTTAAGTAAAATATGGACAAAAACAACCACTGGGTTAATTTTCTGAATACATTTATAGGACCAAATGGAACCCAACAGTTGGGCTTGTCTGTATTTTACCCAATTTGGGTTAAATTAACAATTTTATTTAACAATGTGGAGTGTTGTATTGACAAAATAATTCTGTCAAATACTGCACTGCAAAGGGCAATCTTAGTTTCAATTTGTTTATAACTTGAAAACGTATTGCCATGCCTTAAAGGATTTTAAAGGCAATTCACTGAGTTGGTTCTTATGTACACATAAACACACATACAGCTATCTTTAAGCTTTATGGGGACTTCTCAAAGATTTTTAGACTAAATATTCTATCCCCCTATTATAACCCTACTCCTAAACCCAACCCTAACACGAAACAATTAGCATTCTGTGTGATTTATGAGCTGTTTTTATCATGGGCACCACAAAATGTCTGCACAAGCTCAAAATAACTTAATAATAAATAATTAATCAATAAACTGTATTGCTGGCACATTTGGTCCCCACAACGTGAGGAACACAAGGTACACACGAACACACCAACAAAATGAAGCAGAATTGCAGTTAAGTTTCCAAATTCCCCGAACTTCAAGGCAAACCGTGTCTGTAGTAGCTGGACTGCGGCCAGCGAGCCGCAAACCAAAAAGCGGGCACTTGAGCACTTATGATTATAACCCTATTGGATTGTACCTCAATATGATGGGAAGGCAACAAAGGGCCGGGCTGCCACTTTCATGTCAATGAAACACAAGATGTTAGATAAAAGACTAACAGAAGCCATAAAACTGAGAGCCTACAAGAACAAAGTGGACAAACACATTCAACATCTGAGGTACTGAATTAATTTGAGGCACTGAAAAAAGAAGAGATTGTCTTTTTGGGTATATTTTGGAGAGAGATAAAAGCCGAGGCGGTTTTGAGAGGGGACATATGGCCGTCCGCAATGCGATCCTGTTTTGATCGCAGCCGGTTCAGCTTTATTGGGCGGCTGACAGACCGAATCTTGATGTCAATGCAGTTTTTTGTCTGCCTTCTTTTTTTGGAAGGTAACAAGTGGTGCTCCTGCTCCATAAACAAATAGTGAAAAGAGCAAAGGGACTATTGTTGTTGAAAGTCCTCAGCGGGCTGTTTCTTTCAGGACAGCACACAGCTGAGACAAAAAGCACATGAAATACACAAAGGAAGAGGAGGGTGTACTTAAATAAATGCTTCTAAGGCAAGACACTGCAGGTGAACAGGATAAAAAAATACTAATATTTATCACCAGATCATTTATTAATTTAAGAATTGGAAGCATTTTTGTGAACATTTTGTTTTTCCAAAATGTTCCGTTTAAAGAATATCAAGCACAAAAATCTAAACATTGGATGAAATCATGGTTTAGAGTTTTTGTCACAGAGTCAATCGTTTTTACATAAACAGATACTCTTTTTATCAATTTATCAATACTGCAAATCAATTAGTTTAATATTCTGTATGCAGAGATTTTCTAAGTGTGAGATGCAGTACTACATGGATTTTGAGGAGCCCACTGGTTTTGCCTCTTAAAACCTCCTGCTATACGCCATATTATGACCACTTATTATATGCATCTTAAATAGGGAGCTGGGGTCTATTTTAATAAACCACTGAACCTGAATTAAAGTGCTTACTGTGCTCACTGCATTTATATTAACACTCATATTGACTTATTTATTTTAACAGCAGGAAAAAAAAAACTTAAAATTTTTTATTTTTTTTTTAAATCTTGACATTTTTCTAAAATGACCCAACATTAGAAAAAAAAAATCATTTTCTATTTTCATATTTTCATGAAGGCTTTACTCCCCCTCCCCAAATCCATGACTTTTGATGTATGCATATATTTCGGAAGTGGACATTTTTGTCTCATTGAATATGAGAAACAATCATCCTTTAAAAATAGGTGTTGTAATTGACATCTAAAGACACCAACTGATAAAAGAAAAACTTAAGAGAGGATTTTGATTATTTTGTTTATATTCACTGTAAAGAAATGCTGGGTTCCACACAATTCCTTCATGTTGGAATTCCTACATGAAGGAACAAGTTAACTTAATTGTTTTTACAAATTTAAGTGAATGGAACATAAAACACTTAAGATGTCCCCCAAAACACCTCAAGAATTGTGTTGATTCAGCTCATTTTAAATAAGTAGTTAGAACAAGTATAGCAAAAAATATTTTTTGAGCGTTAGATTGAAAAAAAAAAAAACACACTTAATGAAAACAAACAAAAATCCAAAAGCCTAAAATTTACAGGTGCATAATAAAACAGTTTATGCCTGCAGTGTCTGTCCTTAATATACACAGCTAAAACCATTCATTTCTTCATTTGCCCTGAAGAAACACTGCATAAAAGCATCCCGCACCAAGCACTAGCATGAAGGGATGACTTTAAAGAGAATCCCTGAAAACAGTTTGGGCTGAGGGGGATCCAGATGGTTTTCAGCATACGCAGTGTTATAAAACAGGAATGTGGTAAACAGGTGTTTATCACAGACACATGCATGAGCTCAATCAGTGCTTCGCAACCGCTTCAGCTTCAGGACAAATAGAACATTTCACACATCAAGCAGCGACCAGAACATTTGCAATTGATTAATGTACATGATTAATCATGTATTTAATATCTGATGCGGACAGTTGGCTAACTACATGCAAAATATGCTAAACAGGACAAACTGGTAATTCTGAAAAATCATATGCCGCAGAAATGCAAATAACAGCAGGACATACACATTCCTTTTAACCTAGAAGTTGAGAAGCACTGGTCTAAATAAAAAACATAATTGTAAAAATCTAGAAAGAAAAAAATCTAGAAAGAAAATCGATTAATAAACCATTTATAAATAAATTATGTTAATAATGCTAAGTTATAAATAAAATAAAATTAATATTTTATTTAATTTTATTAAATTAATCTATAATAAATGTAAGTAAAATATAATCAATTTAATTAAATAAAATGAAAAAAAAAAATATATATATATATATATATATATATATTTTTTATTAAACCTAAAGCATAAATTAGGAAAAAATTACAAAGATGAATAAAATAAATCCCCCCCAAAAATCAAATACAGCAGAAATGCAAATAACAGCACAACATACACAAATAAATAAGAAAAAGAAAAAACAATTTATAAACCATTTATAAATTAATTATTATACACTGCTAAAATAAAATAAAATAAAATAGAGATTTCTTCATTAGAGATTTTGAATACTGACATGGAATAGTTAAATTAAATAAAATAAATAGATAAATAAATAGATAGATAGATAGATGGATGGATGGATGGATGGATGGATGGATGGATGGATGGATGGATGGATG
>CAIGQV010019356.1:8569182-8579687 GCA_903798115.1 Danio jaintianensis
ACACACACACACACACACACACACACACACACACACACGCAGACTCGTGTGCCTATGCAAAGCTTAGAAATAATATGGGTGTAGCTCTACAATCGCTGCTTCCAGGACTTCTGCTCTCCAGTCTAATTTGAATCTAGTACCTCTAAATCAAAGATGCCCGCACATTCCCATCGCCACTCCGAGTGTTTTCAAAAGACAAAAACGCAATAAATATTTCATATTTATGGCCCACAGTGAACGATATTGCACAGTCTTTAGAGATGCCGGTAATTGATAGGAGTGGAGAGTTTCCAAATCTCTGGCTCAATAATAAGAAGATTTCCCCTTCCTGTTAGTTTCCAAGTGCCCTTTTTTTGGTCTGTTTGATCTTAGATAGGCTGACGGAAAGGAAAAAACACACACAAGCAGTTGTTTTTGACAATAAACTGAGCTTCTTGTTTGTCTGAGATGCTTGATTTGGGCATTTGTGAAGTGTAAAAGCACACTTGCAATTAGAAATAACGACAACACCACATCAAATACGCTCAGAAATTATATATCGCTTCCAAGGCGTCTAATTATATAAAACGCCATTGCATTGAAGGGTATGCAAGAATGTCATCAGTTATTACTAACCCCCTGTCCCTGGAAGAAATTGAGATTTCACCACCTACAGTTCCCATCTTGGGTGACAAAACATCCAGTTCGTGTCACAGACAGCCTGTGTTATTTCTCTTTATCTCCAAGTTTTTTTTGCAACACATTTGCATTTTCACACTACACCAAAGAATCGCTCTTGTTTCATCACGGGGGCCCAGAAAAACCGGCGCATTCTTCCATAAAAAAAAGTAACAACTTCATTTGAAAAGATCAATTATCAGCACATAAATGAGAACTCTGCTATATGACAGCATGTCAAGGAACTTTGTGTAACCGTTGAAAAAGCGGCCACTTCCCATCTGCTGCTGCAACAAGGACCGCGGGCGATTCTTTGATTGTCAATTCTCCCTCAACTTTTATGATGAGGTGACGCAAGGATACGCTATAGCATTCTCTAGTCTCCTTCATGTCTTAAGCTGAGCTTCTTGAAGTGGAGAAGTGAATTAGAATGAGAAGGTGGGAAGTCTGAAGTATCAGGAGCAGCTGTCGTCTCAGATGAAGAGAAGCTGGCGGTATAATTTACAATAAGTTGCTCAACTTCAATTACACCGGCTCTCCGACCTTCTCCACAAGGAATAGGTGCTACAAAGTGGCGGAGCAAGGAAGGTTAACAGGGCTTTTTAATAAGTAATGATGTAACATGACTTTTTCCATTTTATTTTTGATAGTAAAAGAGTAGAAGAGAGGATTTTTTTTCCCTACTCTTGATTGTAAGGTAGAAATATGCACTTCTGTAGAGTGAAAGTATATGTATTGTGAAAAGAGCCATACAAATGCATGTGAATTGAATTAATATGTACTTAGTCTGGTGGGAAGTAGTATCATACAGTGCTGGGAAAATGTATGATGGTTCTCTGGATTTGTCGTGGATAGGTATGTGTTTTGAGTAATTGTGTTTTTAATTTAATTGTTACTGATAATTTGTTTTCAAAATCTGTAATAAAAATATTTTTATAGTATTTATAGTATATTTTTATTTTTTAAATAATTTATAGCACTTATTTAGGTTATATTTACAATAAGGTTTCATTAGTTAATGTATTTACTAATATGAACTAATTATGAACAATACTTGTACAGCATTTATTAATCATAGTTCAGCATTTACTAATGCATTATTAACATCCAAATCCATGCTTTTTAACATTAGCTAATGCACCGTGAGTTAACATAATCTTACAACAAACAGCTATATTTTCATTAACTAACATGAATAAATACTGTAATAATTGTACTGTTTATTCATGTTAGTAAACGCATTAACATTACTAATACAAACTTATTGTAAAGTGTTAGCCTTATTTACAGAAAATAACAACAGGTCAATATAAACTATTAAATGAATTCAGATCATAAACATTGAAAAAGTTTATTTATTTACGTACAATATTTTTATTTTAAATTTAATTATTTTAAATTCTTAGTATTCTTCATGTAGTTAAGTGGGCTTGACAAACCACATGTAGGACACTCTCTTTCCTCTCCATATGCACCAAACACTTTCTAATCAACACTCTATTGTTGTGTTTCACTTCAGAGGCTGCAACTTTTTAAAGGATGCAGACTTCCAAGGGGAGTCCTTCGAAGTCCATGCAGGCCAAACAGAGCATCATAAAAGAGACGGTCCAGTCTACAGAGGACTGATCTCGTCACCTAACAACAGTGGTAGCTGCCACTAATAAGCGGCAGTAACATTTGTACTGACTTTTTCTCTAAGTGATTTTAGAACAAGCTTCCTAAACTACAAATATATTTCCTTTGGTCCATACATGTAGACTTAAAAATGTACATGTCTGTTTCACACAGGTGAGTGGGTTTGACAAACCACCTGTAGCACACACTCAAAAATATTAATATCCATCCATAATTCAACACTATTGTGTCGTTGGACTAAATGTGCTCTATGATGTTGTTTAATTCACCTTGACCTTTCAAAATAAACCGCGATGTACATCAATGAATGCGCGTATGTCTGGTTATTACAACGATAAATGTATGCACTCCACTGTGTACTCCTTATTATTTATAAGCTTTCCATTGAAAAACAACTAGCTACAATCGGTACTTGAGGGTTGTAGCTTTAGACTGATGTATAGTTTGTCAAGACTACTCTTGTTCTTTTTGGTGCAATCTATTCGTAAACACTGGCATGTTCAAAAACAGCACCCCAGTGCATCCACGTCCTGACAATGGGGTAAGAAGCTAGACTTGTCATAGCATTTATAAGTCGCTTTGGATAAAAGCGTTGGCTAAATGAATAAATGTAAATGTAAAATAAATATTTATATTTTATTCAAGCTGCTTTTTTGTGGTTAATCTAAAAGGTTATTTTTAAAATTCAGTCTACGCTGATATGAATTATTAACACTCAGCTGGTCAATCAAAGCAAAAAGTTGAACTATTTGTGCTTCTGATTTCCAATAAACGAGAGGCAACTCTTTCTTCTCATAAAATAACATAACCACAACTCAGATCAATATTTTTATTTCTTAAGGAGCCGCATAAAAAACACCATACTGTACAGTAAATACCATGTCAAGATTTGGTTTGTAATAATGACCAGCTGACAGTATATTATTCCTTATTCAGCCAAGACAAAAAGTGTTATTCCTTTATTTTAATATATATATATGACTGAATTGGCTAGGTTACACCCACAAAAGTACTTTACACAGGTCAGATCAGGTAGAAAGGCACCTTTTCACTTTAAAGTGTACTTTGACATAAAAATAATAGTACTGAAGTTTGATTACATAGGATCACAACATCAAACACCTTGCGGTGGTGACAGCTTTAACCAGACGCTCCATTTGCTGTGCACATGCTTTACGTGCTCATGCACAAACAGACATTACATAGTGCCATACAACACCATCTGGCTCAGGAGACAGGAGGCGCTTTGAGGATCTGTTGCACACTTTAAGTCGTTCTGCGCAACACATTCTTTACTAAAACCCTCTCCAAGAAGGTAGACACACACCAGATGCTTTAGTTAAAAAGCTACAATCACAGCTTTGGTTATCCTGTGGGTTTGTGCATAGGCTTAAAGGGAAAGCTCAACTAAAAAAAACAAACTCATTCTGCTATCATTTTAGAGTACTCGGACCAAATGTTTAAATTCGCAATGATTACAAGAGCTTTCAATTTGCGAAGTAGACACGGAACACACTAGTTTATATGACTTGTACACTATATTTAAAGTTAACCAAATATGAAATAAAATATATGTAGATTTCAGTGACACTGGTGGCCATTAAAGGTTATGGGTTTTTGAAAACGAGCTTCCATGTAGTGTGTAGCACAACTCTAAGTAAATGAAAACATCCAGCTGAGGTTTAAATCTGAAAGTGCACAGGGTTTAAAACTATTGATTCTTTAGCGAAATAGTTGACTCAGAGTCGAATGAATGAATCGAGTTGGGTTCGGATCTTTTGTTTGAACGCGTCCATAGATATCATTAGATGTCGCCTACCCTGTTGTTGTCTATTGGAAGGAATGCGTCAATAAAGCCCCCATTTTAGTACAGGGTAGCGCTCCTTTGAAATGAATGCGGGACCAAGGTGCAGTGGAGGACTGTGGCCATCCAGAGCCAGAGATATACACATATACACATATATCTATGATCGGGAGTTTTCCCCGGTGGTCAGTACGCAAATATTTTTTTAAATTACGAAAATTATAATTTTACATCACTTTTCTACATCGATGGATAAGTGACAGCACGGGCATTGCCGATAAAGAGTGTGTGTTTGTGTGCATGAAAATGTATTATCCTCCCTCCCTGTTAAATTTGTTCTAATCTGTGTCCTGAAACACACCCCCTCTCCTGCTTTCACTTCTCATTCTAACGGAGGGAGCGATTCGTTTGTGAATGAATTTCCGTTATGAACGACTCGTTCACTTAGCCGACAATAATACAAGTTTCTAGCACCGCAGAATCTCGTTGTCATATTTCTTTTTCATTGTTTGCTGATTTTATTCAACAGAACTAGCATAAGCCTAGAATTCAGTGCAAGTTGATGCTACTTTGCCTTATGATCAGTGCAGTGAGAGACTGTATTATCATCATACTTGTTGAGCACAAAAGTTTGTAACATACAAAAAACGTCAAAAAATGAAATCTTACCTATGAAATGTTCTGCCTTTGTGCTTTGTTTTCTTTGTTTGCTCGTTACTACACCCATAAGCAGGCTAAAGTCCAGCATCTTCACATTGGCACACTGTCTTGACTAGTGCTGTTGAATGACATTTGTTCTGGGAGCACTGTACAAATGTGGCGGCGCTATTGACGCATGCTGAGGGCCTGTATGCGATATCTAGTGTATATATCTATGGAATGCGTCTACGTCGATACGGTACATCACCAAATATGTAGTTCCATATCCGTTAAAATGTGCATTTGACTTCAGACACTAGAGGAGCGCTGAGGATCACGGGACTGATCATGACGCGAAGATGACGATTACTGACTGATGGAGATTCGGCTGCGGGGAATAAAGGGTTAAAGTTCATTTTCACAACAACACCACAGTATAGCCAACCTTGTGCTGTGTTTGTTCCTGTCATTTTCCTGATTTTTGATACAATAATCTACGCTGCAGCGCGGGATTCGTCGGCCGTTTGCTATTAAAGGAAGGAGCAGCAGAGACTATTATGTATGGGACTTTGTCAGACTTTGACAGGGACTTTTTCAGTAACTGTTGAAGTTCATATGGACCAGTTTCTTCTTCCTCTGGATTATAACATGTAAGTGTGATTCAAATTGTTGCCTCGTTTTGTGTAGTTTGCAAAACATGTGTTGTTTAATTGTCTATTATACGTTGTAATCGCTCCGCGTGGCTTTTAATCACTTATCTATTACAGATCAGTGCTTGTGCTGTATCTCTCAGGTTAAATCTTTTCACTAGAAGTTAAAGCTATCCACATATTGTGTCCAAAACCACGTTGAAAACGCGCCGCGTGCTTCTTCCTTTAAATGCGTGTTGTGCTCCTGATCCTCTGCTGTTTGTCTTTGCTATGGCCACCATCAGCTGTTCCTCACACATTAGGTATAAATAAATGCATATTATAAGACAATGAAAGTGTTTTTTGACCTTGCATGCATATCAGCCTGTTGTTGGAGACCCCCAAAACCAAAAAATGACCATTAATAATGCAAAATAGGGGCTCTTTAAGTAAAACTAATAGGTTTTGTTTTCACTGGTGTATGTACTGAACATGATTCTATAATTTGATAAACTCACAGTGAAGTATAATTTCATTCAATAAATATTTGTATTTATTTCTCAGTGAATATAAGTAATTTATTTTGGTGCATTTGAACAAAACAGATTCAACATATTTATTAAACATAGGTATTTATTAAAATAATAATTCAGTCACCGAACATCTTTAAAAATAGAAAGCTAATACATTTAAATTCATGAATATTGAAAAAAAAATACAAACTACAAAAATATTATATAATGTTATGTATTTTTTTGTTTCTTGATTTTCCCTTTTTCTTTTTTATTTAATATTTTACCCTAACATATACATTTGGGCTACTAATTTTTGGACTGTTATCATAAGTTATTTTGTTAGATTAGCTCCAGATTTGGTTTCAGTACTGACTAATCTAATGTACATGCACAAATATATTATTGTAATGCATCCTATAGAAATAGATATTCATTTAAAAGAGACATTTGTGAGGGGTGTACTATTATTTTTTATGTCAAAGTACACTTTAAAGTGAAAAGGTGCCTTTCTACCTGATCTGACATGTGTAAAGTACTTTTGTGGGTGTAACCTAGCCAATTATATATATAAAAGGGATAATACGTTTTGTCTTGGCTGAGTAAGGAATAATATACTGTCAGCTGGTCAATATTACAAACCAAATATTGACATGGTACTTACTGTACATTATGGTGTTTATTATACAGCATATCCTGATGCTGTTCATTGTTTGGATGAATATGTAAATATACATTGTACTCTTTCTGTTAAAAAAGTAATTAAACACAACAATATAACAGCAGTGAGAAAACCGAAATAAAGAAAATATTTCATCATAGTGATGAGTTGTGGCTGGTAACGCATAATAACCCACTGGGCAATTTGGTTATGGTTATGATTCATAAAATGTATGCTGGGATAGCTGTCATCATTATATGATATTTTGTGGCATGGTTTTCATTATTGTTATCAGACACATTTGGAGTGAGATCAAGTTCATTCATTTTCTTTTCGGCTTTTTCTTTTTGGCCCTTTATTAATCTGGGGTCGCCACAGCGGAATGAACTGCCAACTTATCCAGCATATGTTTTATGCAGCGGATGCCCTTCCAGCCGCATCCCATCACTGGGAAACACCATACACTCCCATTCACACACATACATTACGGACAATTTAGCGTATCCATTTCACCTATAGCGCATGTCTTTGGGCTTGTGGGGGAAACCGGAGCAACCGGAGGAAACCCACGTGAACATGGGGAGAACATGCAAACTCCACACAGAAATGCCAACTTATCCAGCTAAGGCTCGAACCAGCGACCTTCTTGCTGTGAGGTGACAGCACTACCCACTGCGCAACCGCACCGCCCATGAGATCAAGATCTTTTTTAATTACAGAGAATTTTGTATCTGGAAACAATGTTTGTAATCTGAAGCCAATCCAGTAATTAATTAATGAATAAACTATTAATATTTAAATCTTCAAAAGAAAATTTTTATTTGACATTTTATTTTAGTTCTGAATGGCTGGAAACTTAAAAAAATAAATAAAAATGAAGTAGCCAAATTGACCAGTGAGGGAAAAAGGTTTCAAACCCTGATTGTTACAGTATGATACTTTGATTATGAAGTATATTTGAGATTGTACAGTCGTGGCCAAAAGTTTTAAGAATTACATGAATATTGGAAATTGGAAAAGTTGCTGCTTAAGTTTTTATAATAGCAATTTGCATATACTCCAGAATGTTATGAAGAGTGATCAGATGAATTGCGTAGTCCTTCTTTGCCATGAAAATTAACTTAATCTTGAAAAAAACTTCCCACTGCATTTCATTGCTGTCATTAAAGGACCTGCTGAGATCATTTCAGTAATCGTCTTGTTAACTCAGGTGAGAATGTTGACGAGCACAAGGCTGGAGATCATTATGTCAGGCTGATTGGGTTAGAATGGCAGACTTGACATGTTAAAAGGAGAGTGATGCTTGAAATCATTGTTCTTCCATTGTTAACCATGCTGACCTGCAAAGAAACGCGTGCAGCCATCATTGCGTTGCATAAAAATGGCTTCACAGGCAAGGATATTGTGGCTACTAAGATTGCACCTAAATCAACAATTTATAGGATCATCAAGGATCATCAAGAACAAGGAAAGAGGTTCAATTCTTGTTAAGAAGGCTTCAGGGCGTCCAAGAAAGTCCAGCAAGCGCCAGGATCGTCTCCTAAAGAGGATTCAGCTGCGGGATCGGAGTGCCATCAGTGCAGAGCTTGCTCAGGAATGGCAGCAGGCAGGTGTGAGCGCATCTGCACGCACAGTGAGGCGAAGACTTTTGGAAGATGGCCTGGTGTCAAGAAGGGCAGCAAAGAAGCCACTTCTCTCCAAAAAAAAAACATCAGGGACAGATTGAGAACTTGTGGTCAATCCTCAAGAGGCGGGTGGACAAACAAAAACCCACTAATTCTGACAAACTCCAAGAAGTGATTATGAAAGAATGGGTTGCTATCAGTCAGGATTTGGCCCAGAAGTTGATTGAGAGCATGCCCAGTAAAATTGCAGAGGTCCTGAAAAAGAAGGGCCAACACTGCAAATACTGACTCTTTGCATAAATGTCATGTAATTGTCGATAAAAGGCTTTGAAACGTATAAAGTGCTTGTAATTATATTTCAGTACATCACAGAAACAACTGAAACAAAGATCTAAAAGCAGTTTAGCAGCAAACTTTGTGAAAACTAATATTTGTGTCATGCTCAAAACTTTTGGCCACGACTGTAGACTGTAATGTTAATCTTGCTATGTGAAATTAAACAGGAAATATAAAAAGTAGCTATTTGAGAGATATGGAACTTGGTGTTCTGTATCTGTAGAGTACTGATAGTAAATAGGATTTCATATTTCCTGAATTGATAGTATAGGCATTGGCCACCAAAGGAAGCATTAGAAATATGGACTTTATAATTTTATAAGTTACTTTTCACCCACCCTGTAGTTTAAATAAGTCCTTTTCATAAGCATGCGTTTCATGTGTCAAAGAACTGAAGAAAGGCTCTCTGGAGCACATGTAAACGTCACAACCTTTTGATTGCCCCAGAAAAAAAAAAGAAAAATATAAATGTCCTGAGTCTTCCAAAAAGAATCAGCATAGACAACTTGGAAGTAATAGGAAAGCTTTGCTACAAGCTCCTCACACACTGAAAATAAAAGTGATTAATACATTGCAATTCTTACAAATAGCCCCTTTAAGCCATTATTCACTAAAAATGTTCCCTCCTATGAGCAATTAACTGAAGAACCTCTGCAATCATTAAGCTAATCAGCCCAATTCATGAGCAAACCAATCAAGCTGATATTGTGAGCCACTAACTCACTGACAAAATTGAGAAGACTCCAGATATAGCATAAAAACCACATTTATAGTCATTTCACTGCATCATTTTTAATGCTTCATTTCATTAAGTGTGAATAAAAAAACTACCAGTATGTTTCTTAAAATGCATCTATTTGTATTCCACAAAATATAGATAGTTTTACAGGTTTAGAAAGATGTGGAGGTAAAAGAACGGGCAAAAGGGCAGGATTGGAGTAGTTCAGGAGGTTGAACTTAATGCATTTGGAAAGTGATGGACACTAGAGCTGCTAAGAGAAGGACATTCATCAAAAGGGTCCATGATTCAAGCTTCCTGACAGGAAAGAGGAAGCTACTGATTAGCTTTTCCATTAAGCTTGATCAATTCTGGAGCTGCACATGGATCCGTCTTTTCTGCAGCACATCTGAACAGTGTGAGGAAAAAGATGTTCATTTGAAAGCATCGAGCCAACAGCTCCATTAACATACTTAAGAACATACTTAACTATTGATAAATCGTAGCAAGTGATGGAGAATGAAAACAGGGTCGGGCTGATATATAGCTAGAAATTCTCTCAGTATTTCATTTTACATTACATAAATATAGAAATGCACTACCATTCAAGATTTTTTTAAATTAAAAAATACATTTATTCCATAAGAGTCTTTTAAATAGATCAAAAGTATGCTTCATCAAACTCGGGTCTGTGTTTTTAACCTCATGTTTAGATGCACTGATAATCCAAAACAATAATAATAATAAACAAAGATTTGTTTCTATTTATTAAGGAAACCTGGAAAATTATTTGATGGTTTCCAGAAATATATAAATCAGAACATATAGACTTGTCTCTTGAGCACAAAATCAGCACATTCAAAAGATTTTGATCAAAAATATGCAGCCTTGTTGGGCATAAAAGACTTCCTTTAAATGCATAAAAAAAATCTTATCCATCACATTCCTTTGAACAGAAGTGCATAGCTCAGTAATTATGCATTTGCTCTAAAATGACTTAAAAGTATGTCAAGTAGATTCAACTTGCTTAATGTGAGCACTCAAACTAAAAACAATCTTAACTAAAATAATCCAATTATACTGTAAGTAATCTTCATTACATGAATCTTTAATCTTTGAATCATTTTCCTTTATATTTTACTAAACTGAACTTCAACTCTGAAATCTGGACTTTACTAGAACTATGTTAAGCTGCTTTGACACAATCTACATTGTGAAAGCGCTATATAAATAAACTTTACCTGACTTGACTATATGCACAAATAGTACACATTTACATATGCACGCAC
>CAIGQV010019356.1:8584687-8597133 GCA_903798115.1 Danio jaintianensis
CACACACAAACTTAATTTCCCATTGAAAAAACTAAAACTTCAAAACATATTTTTAATAAGCTGCTGTGTTGGAACATTTTGTGATTTATGTAATTGATGCTGAATTGTGAATTATTTATTCATTCTTTTTCCTTTGGCTTATAGTCCCTTATTTATCAGGGGTCGCCACAGCGGAATGAACCGTCAACTATTCCATCATATAACCCATGCGAACACAGGGAGAACATGCAAACTCCACACAGAAATGCCAACTGGTCCAGCCGGGACTTAAACCAGTGACCTTCTTGCTGTGAGGTGACAGTGCCACTGAACCACCGTGCTGCCCCTAATGTGAATTAATTACTTTGTATATTTTTTGACAACATTCATAATCATTCATTTTGGCTGTCACCACTGTTGCTTGTTTGTG
Source organism: Danio jaintianensis (assembly GCA_903798115.1). Lineage (NCBI taxonomy): Eukaryota > Metazoa > Chordata > Actinopteri > Cypriniformes > Danionidae > Danio > Danio jaintianensis. The sequence goes on from CAIGQV010019356.1 coordinate 8,585,097, forward strand.
TGCATTTAAGGGAATAATTTATATTTTGAAATACTTCTTAATATGGTTTGGTATTGCTATATCATGTAAATGAATGTTACAAATAATATTATTTATTAGCCATAAAACTCTAATCAATATCTCCCCATACATACAGTACTTTATTAATACATTAATATGTGTGATGTGATTAGTCAACTCATTACTTAAACGAACAGCTACTACTTGACTAGGAAAATCTTTAACTGGGGCAGCCTTAAAATTTACATCTACAATTATTTTACAAAGAAATATTATGGTGTGTGTGTGTGTGTGTGTGTGTGTGCGTGTGCGTGTGTGTGTGTGTGCGTGTGTGTGCGTGCGTGTGCATGCGTGTGTGTGCGTGTGTGTTAAGTGTATGTGTGTCTGTTAAATAACACGTTATTAAAACAACTCTCCACCTGGTGTGTAATAATAAGTGTATATAATGATGCATATAATCACCATGAAAAAAGCACTGTAAAGAAAATGCAACAATTTGATTGTTACCTTAATTGTTCTTACAAATTGAGGAGGATTAACCATAAAATAATTAAGTTGTCCCCCCAAAAAAACTAAAAAAAACTCAAGAATTGTGTTAATTCAGTTCATTTTAAATAAGTAGTTTGAACGAGCAGCAAAAAAAAAAAAAAAAAAAGATTGAGTGTTGTATGAATCTTTGGACTGCCTAGATCAATAATTATAAAAAAGGTTATCTTTTTATTTTTATTTTGGATAGCTGTAACAGGCTCATTTACAAAAAAGGGGCATGTCTATATAGACCTACAAGCAACCCAGGCTCATTCTGAAAACGTACCGCTATATACATTTCTGGAGAGTGCCAAATACGTCCCAGGAGGTACGATTTGTTGCAGTTTTTGTTTTCGCAAACCTATCAGAGATCGCTGTGTATGCTTTGAGATCTCAAATATCTCTCTCGAGTGCTGTTCATGCCTGCTCATCTCGCGTAAATACACCAGAGGCCGCTGTCGACTGACTGACTGACTGATTGACTGACCCACCCTCCTCCTTCCCTAAACCCAACCAAGAGTGTTTTCAAAAGCACCGTTTGACCAGTGCCCACCCACTTCTCTAAACTCAACTGACAGTGTTTTCAAAAGCAATCCAGAAAAAGAAAAGTCCTCGACTGATTGTTACCACGCTTTCAGATTTGACCACATTCTCTGTTATTTACTTGTTTATTTTATTTTTTGGCTTCTGTTTTTGTCTTCCCCGCTTTCTGGAACCCTTCTTCGCCCAACTCAAACCCGGTTGTCGTGGTCAACTCCTCTCTGTGTCTCAAGTCCACCGACGTACATGGCGAGCTAACTGGACAAACTGGTAACAGCGGGAAAGGTATACGGAGGTAAGTGGTCAGCTGGTAAGCGTGAAAAGGAACGGCGTCATACTGCCATGTAGCGTTCATTTTAAATATGAAATGCAGCCATACGTACTTCTGGCTACATAATTTGTGATCTCCAGAAATGTATATAGGGCAGATTAAGTCTGTGTTGCCTACTAGGCTGTAAATACACAAGGAAAACTTCACAAAATCTGGTGTGCACATGTGCAATATTATTGCAAACAAGCATGCAACTCATTTTGGAGATATGACCAAAGGTGGCACTATAACAGTAGACAAAGTCTAAAAAAAAAAAGATTGTCATTGCTAAATGACAACAAATAGCAAAATACAGTATGTTTAATTTACAAAGCTTTTCAAAAATACACTTGATCTAAATATACATATGATAGGCCTGCTCATTCTGACCCTTTTTCCACAGTTGTCATTGTGTTAGCTAGATTGACTACTGTTCCACACACATAAAACTTAAATAAAAAAATGTACTTTCTTTGTGAGTGTGTTTATATTGAAATAAAACATTATTAAACCAACTGACTCCCTGTGCAAAAATAAAGTCTATGTTAATCTCAGAAACTTTAAAACACATATAAACTTTTTTTTGTAGTAAAAAGCTCCAAAATGTGATCACATATCAACAAGACATTGCTCTCATTTACGGTTTTACTCCAAGAATCCAAACATCACTCAGTATTCACAAACTATTACACAAAAACCTCTGCATATTTCCAGAATAAGTGGATGCTTACATCACAGGAAACCAGCAAATTCAGTACTAAGTGTCTTATTTTACAATCTTGATTTTCCCATTGTTTGGACTGGGTGTATTTGCTAGCAAGTATGAACAGCTGTCTACACACATACAAGGAAGATTTTCAACTGAAGCGCATAAGAATAAATGATAAAAAGAATGAGATGAGCATGTGTGTGTGTGTGTGTGTGTGTGTGTGTGTGGATCTCTGCCACCTGAACGTCTGCTCTCTAGGTCCCGATTGCTTTAATTGGGCTTGTTTTGCTCCCCGTCACACAGATACTTCATCGTGGCTCTAACTATCTGCACTAATTCCTCCAGTGACATGACAATGACAGGCCCTTATTTCAGTGTCACAGCTCTGCTTCTGTACCTGGCGATAAACACCGCTTCACAAACACGACTTGGTAAAATATGAAACCTGTTTGGTCAATATTGAGCAGGTTTTTAGGAAATAAAATTCAGGAATTGAGATCAACTGGTGATTTTTAATGAGTACAGTTGTTGTGCTGATAGCAATTGGGAGTTTTACTTTGGTGTCACGTCGGGATTTAATGTAAAAAGGTGAAATTGCATGAAAATAGTCTAATAAAATTAATATGAAATATAATATATAATATGAAAATCGACAAAATTACTATATATATCATAATTGGTCTCCAGTGGTCACAAATTAAATTTTTATAATAGTGCGCTTACAATCTAAAGCGTTTTCTATTTTAATATATTTCTAAAAAGTAATTTATTTATGTGAGCTTATTATTATTTTTGAAAATAAGGTGAAAAAACAGCACATATGTTCACTGCATAACTAAATTTGAATTTCACAACTCCAATATTTCCATTCTAATATTTTCTTTTATATGCATTATTCAGAGAATTTATTCAAAAGTATTGTATTATTTTACTGAATTAGGGCTCAGAAAACATTTTTGCTAATACAAATTAAATTAAATTAAATTAAATTAGATTAAATTATAAAAAAAAATAATAATAACAATAAAAAAAACAATAAATAAATAAATAAATAACAATAATAAAAACAACAACAACAACAACAACAACAACAATAATAATAATAATAATAATAATAATAATAATAATAATAATAATATACATTAGAATTTAAATATTAGAAAAATATGTACTTTGTAGTGGCTACATTTTTTCTTCCATCCTAATTTAATGAGCATTTATTTATACTTATATAGTTATATTTATTACATAATAAGGATGAAAGAAAACATTTATCCAGTGCAATGTATTTTTTTAACCACTCTAATGTATTTTTTTTTAACTGCACATATTACTTTGATGTTCCAAAGTGATTTGTTCAAGCAGTGCGTGCACAATTCCAGAGGGAGAGCACTAAAAATATTCAGTGTGTTTGACACTAGAGTATTATCTTGTCTTATGTTACTGTTGATGTTGGATGCAGAGGGGCCAATCACCTGTACAAACACAAACGGAATATATCCAGAGGACATATGACACAAGGCATGAGATACATTTCACAAGCCTTGCATCATGTCTTGCTCCATGACAACGTAAAGCAGCGAATAACAACAGCACAAGACAAGACTTCTGAAAACTTACTGCCTGAGGTTAAATGGATAGGTCAGACAAAAATAACGATTTACTCATTGTTTACACCCAAAAAAGGGGTTCTAAACATTGCTGAGTTTCTTTTTTCAAGTAAACAAAAGAGAAGATATTTTGTAGAATGTCGGTAGCCATTGACTTTCATTGTTTTTTCCCCTACTATGAATGTCAATGGCTACCAGTTTCCAACATTTTTCAAGGTATCTATTTAAATGATTAATTTAGTTACTTAAGGATAGACACTGCATGCAAAACAGATTTTTTCATGCACTTGTAAATTTTGGGCGGAATTTTTTTTTTTTTTTTTTCAGTCTAATTTTAGTAGAAGTAATAAATAAACTTTTAGAAGGATAGTTCACCAAAAATGAAAGATTCTATCATCATTTACTAACCCTTTACTTGTTTCAAATCTTTATGAGTTTCTTTCTTCTTTTGAACACAACCTGTAACCATTGTAACCTGTAACCATTGACTTTTTTAGTATTTGTTTTTTCTTCTATGAAAGTCAATGGTTACCGGTTTCCAGCTTTTTTTCAAAATATCTTCTTTTGTGTTCAACAGAATAAAGAAACTCATAAAGGTTTAGAACCCCTTGAGGGAGAGTAAATAGTGAATAAATTGTCATTTTTGGATGAACTATCCCTTTAAATGTTTCTTTTGTTGCACTATATCAACTTCATTCATTCATTTTCCTTTTGCTTAGTCCCTTCATTTATCAGGGCTCGCCACAACGAAATGAACCGCCAACTTATCCAGCATATGTTTTATGCGAATGCCCTTTCAGGTGCAACCCAGCACTGGGAAACACCCATACACTCTTGCATTCACACATATACACTATGGCCAATTTAGCTTATGTAATTCACCTATAGCGCATGTCTTTGGACTGTGGGGGAAACCGGAGCACCCGGAGGAAACCCACGTGAACACGGGGAGAACATGCAAACTCCACACAGAAATGCCAACTGGCCCAGCCGGGGCTCGAACCAGCGACCTTCTTGCTGTGAGGCGACAATGCTAACCAATGAGCCACCATGTCTCGCTTTATCAACAAGTCCCTGTAGATTTAATTACAAGATAAATTACTAAATGGATTTGAATTTCATAAATCTTCACTTCAACAACACTTACATCAAATTTGAAAGTTTTATTCATTCAGTATCTGTATTCTGAAGGTTTTTACAGAGGAATATGTTCATGCATAGTTTTATTCTAGAAAACATTGTGACTTTTTATTTTCTGGCTATTCAGAGTGCTTTCTGAATTATTGATTGATAAAAAAAAAAATCCTCTCTGTAAAACCATTTTACTCTAACGTGTCAAACAAACAAATAAACAGAAACTCAAACAGGAAATTTCAAAAGAAAATTATGACAGAATTTTACTTTTTTGGGGTGAACTATCCCTTTAACACAGGATAGAGTAAACTAAGTTAACATTTTAATTAAAGCGAAGACCTTTAAAGTGGAATTAAACAGCGGCAACGGCACAATTATTCAAGAACAGGTGCGTGGATCCTTTGAGATGAAGAGTCGGTTCAAAACTGCAAGACTGCACCTCCTGTTCTTCAACCGCACATCCCAGTCAGTCAATTAATGACACACACTCATTAAAAGATCCCCGCAGTGTCAAGAAAGACAAATGAAACACGACAGGGATCAAACTTTACAGTCAGCCACATCAGATCACCAAAAACATCAAGGCCTGCACTGACACACATTATGAGTATTACGAGAAAGTCCCTGTGCACACCTGTTATTCATTCGTTTTTCTTCGGCTTAGTCCCTTATTTATCAGGGGTCGCCACAGCGGAATGCACTATTCCAGCATATGTTTTACGCAGCTGATGCCCTTCCAGCCACAACCCAGTACTGGGAAACACCCATACACTCTCACATTCACACACACACTACGGTCAATTTTGTTTACCCAATTCACCTATAGCATATGTCTTTGGACTGTGGGGGAAACCGGAGCACACGGAGGAAAGCCACGCGAACATGGGGAGAACATGCAAACTCCACACAGAAACGCCAACTGGCCCAGCCGGGACTCGAACCAGCGACCTTCTTGTTGTGAAGCGACAGTGCTAACCACTGAGCCACTGTGCGGCTACACCTCTTATTAAGATGTGCATTATGATCACAGATGGATGATGCTGAATACAGGGTTAAATGAGGTCTGAGATACCTCAAGCTTGACCACTTTTGACCACCTCTAGAGGTAATGGAAAACATACAATCACTCATTGGGTTGAATGTGTTTCAAAAGCCACAAAAGACCAGCTATATTCTCTGTCTACTGACCTCATTGTGAAATATTTCTCCGAGTCTTGTTGAAGCATGCTGGCCTGACGAGATTTAAACTTTGCTGTTTATAGTGCAAAAAATGTAAAGTGCAAGTTTTGCAGAAGCTAAACGAATGTTGCTGCTGAACTCTTTTTCCATTGCCTGCTTCTGTGTTATTTAAAAGGCACCTATGATGCAAAATTAACTTTTGGAAGCTGTTTGCACAGAACTGTGTGTAAGTATAGTGTGTCCACTGTCATATTGGAGTGGTATAAACACAAGAAGTCTCTTTTTTTTTTTTTACTGACTTTGCGATAGGATCCAAATCCCAGTGATTTTGAGGCTGACTGCAATGTTTTCCCCACCCACCGAATAGACTGACATGAGCATATGAACATGTCTCCGTAGTAACGCATATAAACATGTCCACAGAACAGGATTTGCAAAGAAACTTACTTGGTATTTCTGTCTAATGAGCTGGATTTCTGTTTCATTGGTGTCTGTCTTTGTCACTGACTGGTGTTTATCTGACGTAACGATAAAGAAGCAGACACACATGTGGGAACGGCGGGCGGGGAGAATCAGCTCATTTGCATTTAAAGGTACTGGCTACAAAAACAGCTACACTTTGTTCAATTCAATTCATCTTTATTTCTATAGCGCTTTTACAATGTAGATTGTGTCAAAGCAGCTTAACACAGAAGTTCTAGTAAATTGAAACTGTCAGTCCAATTTTCAGAGTTGAATTTCAGTTTAGTTCAGTTCAGTGTGGTTTAATTTTCGTTGCTGAAAGTTTAAACACCGAAGAGCAAATCCATCGATGCGCAGCTCCACAAGTCTCAAAAGACTCTTTGTTCTGAGTCCTAAATAGGCATATTCTGCATTCTATAAAAAAATAATCTGATGGGTATTTTGAGCTGAAACTTTAAAGACATATTGTGGAGACACCAAAGACTTATCTTACACCTTGTAAAAAGGGTAAAATAGGAGGGAGTCCTTTAAAACAAATACAAAAATACATTCTGTGACTATAAAAATATACCAGAAAATAAATGACATGCTTCATAAAATCTCTAAATATCACTTTAGTGATGTTGAAAAAACAAACGCCTATAAATATTTAATTTTGTCTAATATGTCCAGCTACTGTATATATTTAAGTATTGTCTTTTACAAAAATAGTTACAAATTCGATTGATCCAATATCGAATCTTTTGTGCAGAGCCCCTTAATTAGAGCATTTCTTTCATTTGTGAATATTTTATTAACCTAAAAACACAATTCTAAATCTAAAATCTGTTGATATTCTAAAACAGTTGTTAAAGCTTTAAAGCACACCTTTATCACTGTGTGTTTATCCCTCTTCTATGTTGCCTGATCTACGTATTATAAGCATTGTGTTGCTATAGTTGCTTTTAATACTTAATGTGACAGCGTTAATAAAGTAATTATGGTGCTAATAAATTGGAAAGATGAAGGTTGGGGTTAGCAATTCTGTATCCTGTTTGCAAATTACTATACTGACAGGCAGTAATCAAAAAAGGGGCAATGCTGCAGAGATCACATTCAATTAGACAACTACAAAGATCACCATGGTGTTATTTGTGCAAAAATTATTTGTGCCCTATTGGTTTAATTAACAAACTTTCTAGAACAAAGAAATATGATCATATTACTCCAGTTCTTTCATCATTGCATTGGCTCCCTATTAAATATCGTATAAATTAAAAAAGATTATTGACTACCTACAAAGCCCTGAACGGCTTAGCTCCCCAGTATTTGAGGGAGCTCCTGGTGTATTTATAGCCCCTCACGTCCACTACGCTCAATTAATTCTGGACAATTAATTATTCCCAGAATATCAAAATTAACTGTAGGCGGTAGATCTTTCTCATATCTGGCACCTAAACTCTGGAACAGCCTTCCCAGCACAGTTCGGGAAGCAGACACACTCTGTCAGTTTAAAACTAGATTAAAGACACATCTCTTTGCATTAGCATACACATAAAACACAAATGCTTTTGAAATACAAATCCTTTAAAGGATTGTTAGTCTGCATTATTTAGGGCAACCGGAGCCGGGAACACTTCCCAAAAGACATTATAATTTGAACGCCATCTACGCTTATGTTAGTCTTTTTTTTTATTCCAGAGGTTTCCATAATCCTGGACCAGGCCGTATTCTGAGCAGCTGCTGTGGTGGTCATGGAGGAGTGGAGAGCATGAGACTGATTACTGTAAGACCCCAGTGACAGACGAGTCTTCGCATTATCCTGTGGGGCCAGCCTCTACACCAGCCGGTGACCTCTCCCACCTGCAGCTTCTCCACGATGGACATCCAGCGTTCTCCAGCCTCCGGCGCCTAGACTGCAGGTCTGCACAAGACGTTTGGCCATAGGAGAAATGGTCATGCCCAACTGAGCCTGGTTTCTCTCAAGGTTTTTTTTCCTTCACTTTTGCCAATTGGTGAAGTTCGTTCCTCGCCGCTGTCGCCACTGGCTTGCATGGTTCGGGACCTGAGGAGCTGCGCATCGATGGATTTGCTCTTCAGTGTTTGGACTTTCAGCAGTGAAAATTAAACTACACTAACTGAGCTAAACTGAACTTCAACTCTGAAAACTGGACTGACACTGTTTCAATTTACTGTACTCTTCTATGTTAAGCTGCTTTGACACAATCTACATTGTAAAAGCGCTATAGAAATAAAGATGAATTGAAAAACAGTACCAAAACAATAGCATAATAACTCTCGTACAACAGATCTACAGGACAACCAAAAACAAACAGACTGGTCAGGATGAAGGTTATGCTACTTCATTAAGTTTAGTAGTTAGCAAAGCATTTGCAAAAGTCAAGCAAGCATTCCTGTTCATTCATTAAACATTTATATACAGAGCATACATTCTTATTTATCCTTCATACACTAATTCTTGCTGATGGAAATTGTTACAGCAAAGGGTTCATATAACAACATATTGCTGCATGTTTACTCACAGACCTCACTTATTTTTAGCCTCTTGTGTCTACTTGTCAACCAAAATGCATCTTAAAATCAGTAAACAGGGCAAAGGAAAAGGGGAGGAATGGGGCCGGTTTGCAATTTCCATGAATAAAACATTTATCGATATATGCATATGCAGAAGAAAATGTCGAGCCAGCGCAAGCAACAACAAAATGAAGCAGGTGCCAACAAAGAAAAGGAGAGCGGCAGGAAAGAAAACAGGGCCAGCGGTGAATCGCTGACATCACCAATTAGCAAGGGCTTGCCTGCGCAGCCATCGAGGGATGCGTGCGCCTTCATGCAGCCACGAGAAGAATAATTGCGTCCCCAGAGACAGAGCAGGTGAGTCCACCTGGAGCGGAACAAGGGCTTCTGTTACTCAGAAACAGTCTTGGCTTTCATCAACAAGAAGTCAGCTCCCGCTAATACTGTCATCAATGGGCTGCGATGAAATGAAATGAAAGCTAATGAAAGCTTTAATGTAGTCACTCGCAGGAAAAGCGAAGCGGCCTGGTATTAAGACGTCATCCTGCGCTGGATTATTTTTCACAAAGTCAGGAGGTACTTGAAATATCACAGGCGCTGGAGTGTCTCACTAAAAATTGATTACTTGGGGCTTCTGGTCTCCTTCAAAGAGCAGATGGAGAGACTGAGGCTGAGGCTGCAGAAATGCAGACGTGGACGAGGATCGGGACAGCGCTGTATCAGCCGCAGCTGTACTCTTTTTGAGGAGACCGCCGGGCTGAGATAATAGGACATTGCAACTATTGGCCTGTCAATGGGAACACGGGGTGGTGTAGGCCAGATGCTGTTGTCCGTAAAAAAAAGTTATTGCTTCTATTGTACAACCGAGAGAGCCAACAGCAGTTGAAATGAGAACAATAAGATGACGAAACATATACATTTCATTCTCTTTCATCTCGTTTTGAGGTTTGCAGTGATGTATGATGAAGGCAAAAATCAAAACACAAAGAAAATTGTAGGCAGAGTAGCGCTTCTGTTACCTAAAGTAACAGTAAGTAAGTTTTATTCAGATATGAGATCTATTTATACTGTAGTGTCTATTTGAAGACTTTTTTTGCGCCAGGATGACAGCAGCAGTTCATCGCTCATGTACCCCCACCTAGAGCTGCCTTACTTCAGACACTTCTTCTGGAATCTACTGTTGACTTTTGTCTATGTCTTTATAGTGATTTAACATGATATATAATACATTTTGGATATATCCAGCAGTCTATAGTCTCATTTATACATTAGTTTGTACCAAACCAAACACCTTTGGCTGAAGCCAAGGCACTTTGTAGTTTTGAAGTAAATTTAATGCTGTATCTCACGCTACCTGTAAACTTCTATAACTTGCAAGTTGCACTGTCATTTATACCCTGTTCAACTCCACTCGATCTGTGGTTCACCCACATAAGACTGTGATTTACTCGGACATTGTCAGCATGCAGACTGCATTGCCGGATCAATGCAAAGCAAGAGGACCAGCGATTGGTTGAGGCTCTTGACACGCTCCAATCATTGATCACGCCCCTGAAAATTCATGAGCAAGAATTCCAACATGTATTAAAGGCTTTCATAAATCTGCTCCTGAGAGTATTAGTTCCGCTGTGTGGCTAAATCATGGGCTGTCAATAATTCAGCTGAAATAATTCACTTCTCAAGTGCTTCTGACAGCCAAAATATATAACAAACTATGCATGATAATGAGCAAAATCAGTAGCGGCAGCTGCTAAGACTAGTTTGTCTTTGATTAATGAGGTATTAATTAATCTTAACACTGCGTTACTCTTTGTAATGATCAGATTAAAGGTTTCTAAGACCCTGTTATTAATGACAAGAGATGTATTAGTGCAAGAAGACCAAGAGTCTCAGGACTGAGGTCAATTAATTTATGAAAACAGACATTTCTCAATATCATGTCCAGTATATCAGGCAACAATGCAAAACACTGTCAAAACCACACCACATATGGCATTTTATGTCAGTTTGGTATACTGTGTCTTTGTATATACAAATATTAATGGCTAAAAAAAAAGGCTGCTAATCAAAATTGGAAAAAGGAAACATAATTTCTTTTTGAAGCCAAGGCAACAATTTTATAATTGATCTACATATAAACCCACCAAAATAATCACAAAACAGACAACACTAAGCTAAATTGTCCGTAGTGTATGTGTGTGTGAATAGGAGTGTATGGGTGTTTCCCAGTGATGGGTTGCAGCTGGAAGGGCATCCAACATATGCTGGATAAGTTGGCGGTTCATTCCGCTGTGGCGACCCCAGATTAATAAAGGGACTAAGCCGAAAAGAAAATGAATGAATGAATGAATAATAAATAAATTAAATTAAACTCTCGTGTGGCTTATTGTATCCATAAAATGATGGCAAAGGCAATATGAGAAAAACAAATTTATTATGGCATTTACATGTATTGTTAATATGATTTATAATAATGAATTCTACAAGTGATAGCGCCATTAGTCTTAACTGTTCAAGATTTCCCACGCAGGTTCAACAGGTTGGACAAAAACAATCCATTAATCAACACTAACCAAAGTAACACAATTTCAGGACTAATTATAAAAAAGCTTTAAACAAACATCAAATGCATCACACTGCATGTTTATATGCATACTTTAATGTGCACAATTATTTTAATTCAGCCAACTTCTTCACTAAACTCTGATGCTGAACTTGAACTTTAAGGCTACTTGCTTCATACAGAATGTGATGCTTTTATATTCAATGTAAAGCAGTGTCTGTCACCATGACAACAAACAGTCATTTTACCTCTACAGTTTGAATGGAGTCTGAGTTTGAGGCGACCTCATATACCACAGCTCACAATCAGGAATCAGTCAACTGAGCAACTCCTGTTAACATTTTTCTCACTCTCTTTAGTCTAGGCGTGGTTTTAAGTATTCAAGTATTATTCATGAATATGTGTGAAGCAACATTTACTAAACTGCACCATTCATTCATTCATTCATTCATTCATTCATTCATTCATTCATTCATTCATTCATTCAT